>JAJEJO010001887.1:692367-782699 GCA_020662805.1 Glaucomys volans | reverse complement strand
GCCACGATGCCCACGGGGATGGCCTTCTGCGGGTTCTTGACTTCTTCACCTGGAATCAGCAAGGACTCAGCCAAGGAGGGTCAGACTGCAAGAGGTGACCCACCCACCCACCCACAGAACACCCAGGGCCCTTCAGTTTCAGAGAGTCCATGCAACACACAGCCCCCCACAGCGCTCAGCCCCACAGAACCGGCCCTCCTGGCTTCCTATCGTGGAGGGGCAGTCCTCAGTGACACGCAGCGGCTGGCTCGCAGCCGTGGCTGGTGTTCAGAGCCTTTGTGTTGTGGTTCAGCTAAGGCAGACACTGTTTCCTTTGGCCGAGGAAACGTGAAAGGCTCGAGGGAGTTGGGCCCATTCAGTCCACCAGGATGACAGTGTTTCCAATGGCCTCCTTTCTCCCAGATGATGCAGATATGAAACCAAGCCACAGCCACGCCGTCGCTATCCGGTGCTACCCTGCTCTGTTAGTTATGTTCATGAGGCAGTTTCCTGGCAGGCACTGCCACTCGAGGAAGTGATAAAGGGGGTGGGGGACAGCAGCAGGAAGAGCAGCAATTAGAACATGCCAGCAGGAAGGAAGTGTCATGTCATGTTGGCCATGGGTGGCCTAAGTCCCACCTGTCTGCTGGGACAGCAGGGCTCCAGGAGGCTCGAGAGGGCGTACCTGTGGTGGCGATGCAGTCAAAGCCCACGAAGGCATAGAAGCAGGTCGCTGCCCCTGACAGGACACCAGAGAATCCAAAGGGCATGAATCCACCCATATCGACTTTCCCTTCTTTTGTGTCACTAGAAAAAGAGTCAAAGATTAGGACTCTGCTGTGCAGTCTGGTATAAGGAGTGGAGTGCACCTCTAAAGGAAAGTGACCACAGGCAGCACCCCCAACATTGTTAGACCAAGGGGCTTCAGACCCAGAGGCAGGACATTCTAACACTGTAGATAGCAGGATTCCCTGTTTTTCAGAGTCCAGAGCCATGATGGGACACGCTATTCACCCTTCCAGAAGCATCTTTTATGTACTGACTTTGGTAGAGATAGGCAGGAGGTCCAACAGGAAACAGGAAGACTCTAGCCACTACGGCTGATCCCACACCCTCCTCCCCAGACCCTCAGGGAAAGATATGAGCAGCCAGGCAACTGCACTATCCCTGTCCCAGGTCCCCTATTACTAATAGTCTCAAAACAGATATTTCTGGAGACTTGGGTTAAAAAAAAAAAGAATTGTCTTTGTCAACCACAGCATTTCTGAGGTGCCCCTGAACACAAGGTCGTGAGCTGCTGAAGTGGACTGAATAAATGGTTGCTTTAAACAACCAGGAGGTGGGGCACCTGGGAAGGCTGAGGACTGCAAGCCAGGGAGGAGAGGAGCGGCACCGTTACTAAACCCCAGAGAGATGGGCTCACAGAAGGGCAAGGAGCACTCAAACTCGCTTTTATCAGAAAAGCTAGATAGCAAGAAAAGCGTGGGAGAGAGGGAAGGCAAGGGGTCTGGGTGACGCTGGGAAAAGACAGCTACTGGTGATGAAGGGGCACCAGACAACCCCCAAAGCTGATGGACAGAGGGGCAGGTGGATTCCGGAGCTGTGAGCAGCAGTGAACCAGTACAGCTGTGACCCTGTGGCACCTGCTCCTCAAACCTGGCCCTAGTAAGGCCAGCTGACACCCTCAGCTATAATCAGGAGCAAGGTCCTGGCATTCAAAGACCTGCGGGGGATGCTGGCAAGTAAGAAAGACAATGTGCAAAACGACAGATGAAGAAAGGGGAGGAATAAAATGCACACTCTTGCACTTGTTTGTATTTATGAAAAGAAAAACTAAAAGCCTACACACACACACACACACACACACACACACAAAATAATACAAATGACTCCCCACTGGGGGTGGGTCAGAGAATGAGGCAGATGAAGAAGGAAATGGGAATAAGATTTTTCAATGGAAACCTTAACATTAATGATATATAAACCATGCAATTATTTTACTCAAAAAGTTAAACTGAATATTTGAGTTCGGGTGTTACCGATCCCAGTGGCAGAGCAGGATTATAAAATAAGCACAGAATCTGTTCTACAGCCTCAAGCCACAGCATTTGGAAGTATTTTTAAAAGCCTCTTCCTGTATCATCAATTATTAAACTGGCACACGCATGTGCGGCTCGGGTCCACGTGTCACTGGCACTGCCACCTCAGGTAAACAGATTCGCTGTCAAGGCATGGGGATGGGAAATACTGCCACCACTGTCATCTGACAAAAGGCAGCTGGTGACAAAGAGAAGCTAAACCCAGGCCTCAGTGCAGAGTCTGTCCCTGGCAGTCTGGGTGACCAGTCTTTCTGCATTCCACTCAGTGGCTACTGAGAAGTCAGCAAGGATGACAACTGACAAGTAGGGGTCTGTGCCCCTAGGCAGGGGCCCCACGCATGGCCCTTGCCCACAGCATCAGGGCTGACATCCTTTATCAGGCCTCCAATGTCCTAACGTCTTCCTGCTGCCCTGACATAAACTGTTGGTTGTCCCTGACAGCCACATCCCCCTTCTTCTACATAGCAAGGGGACCCTTCATTATGTTAGTGGGCCACATGGCCACTCAGAATCAAGACTGCGTGGTTCTCAGATTCTCAGCTGCAGGTGCAGTCACGTGACCGTGTTCAAGGAGATCAAAGCAGACGTGGTGTGCGCACCTTCTGGGAAAGGCCCCAATGAAAGGAGAGGGTCCTCTTCTCCTTTCTTTTCCTTTTTCCTTCCTGCTGGATGGAGGGGGAGGAGCAGCCATCGTGGGCTCTGGGGTGGCCTTGGGAATGTGGGTCATGGATAAAGTCACAAGATGGAGAACTGGATTCCTGGTCCAAGGAATGGAAGATGTTGAACTGACCGTGTCCAATGTTGACTGTAGAAAGCTACGTCTTTATCTCAGAAAGTCAATGTGATTATTCCACCAGAACAGACGCCATCCAACAAAACCTCAACAGACTCCCAGGTGGCACGGATGAATTACTGTTACTTCATGTGCTAGCCATTTCCAGGACAGTGGGTAAGGCTGGAGGTGGCACAAGTTGAGATGGCAAGGAGCTATCTAGACGGTAGGGTGACACTCCTATCCCAGACCCAGAGACACACCAACTTAGGCTCAAAGCCGTCCCTACCAGTCACAGAAAGAAAAGGCATCAGAAAATCCCACAGGGTGGCCTCCCAACCTTGCACTCTGAAGCTTCTGTGTCATCATTTGGCTGGGGAAAGTCCTGGTATTTCGAGGGACAAGCAATTTCATGCAAGACTTCATGACCATTGTCATAGGTACAAATCTAAAGTTTAATAAAAAATTTTAATAAAATCAAAGAGCCAGCTCTCCTGCAGACCTGCAGAATTCCACTTCTTCAAGTGGTTGGTCCCTCGCCACCCCAACAGCAGTGTCCCAGGTCTTCAGTCGGAACTGAAGAGCACCACCCGGGACCAGGAGGCCAGGGCAACAAATACTGCTCTGTCTAGAAGGCCACTGTAGTTCCCCATCTCCAGGTCAACCAGAACAAGGACCACTGATGAAAGTAATACTGTCACTGACACAAACAATCTCTTGATAGAGATAATAAAATTAAATTTCGACTGGCAACCAAGAAACAAGAGGAGCACTCTGTATTTCATCCTGACCTGTAAACAGCTCTCAAAGTTTTCAAAGTCCACTATGATAATACTTCAAAGCATATTCTGACTTGGCTTTACTCCACCTTGAATTAATAAATTTGGTATAAAGATGGCTCTGGAATGCTTGGGAATGATATGTTAAAAGTCCTCATTTCTCTGTCATAGTGTTCAGAAAAGGAAGGCTGATTTTTATTGGAACTGATAACCACATAATAGCAGCATTAGTGATGTTTCATGCACCTAATTCAACACCTCCCTGTTCACATTCCAGTAGTCACACATCACAGTCTCACTGATCAGAGCACTGCAGGAGGTGGCTGGACCCCTGGCCTGTAACCAATGACCAACTTGGTTTGTGTGAATGCCGAGGTCCCTGGTGAGACACAGTCAGTGTTCCTCTGCCTCCCTTGCAGCTAGATGTGGCCACCCACTAGATCCTGCCAAAGGAATGCAGAGGGACCTATGTCTTCTGTGTCTGTCCTCCGAAGACCTGGGCACACTCTCCCCCATCCTCTCTTTTCCCTTCTGGAAAAGTGGGGTCCTGCTTGTGCCCACAACCTGGCACTGACCAGGCAGGGGAGGAAAACAAAAGACATCATTAGGGATGACAGAACAAGACACAAGTCTGGGTCTCCAGGTTGGCCAGCCACTGCAGGAGTTCTCACTAAAGGACTTGACATGTCAGTGAAGCCACTGTATATGAGGAGAGTGTCACCACGTAGCAGATCAACTGTTAGCCTTAATGAAAACAATCCTAGATAAAATCGAACTCGCCATTCTCCATTGTGGGACACTAAGGTCCGCCTGAAAATATAACAAAGAAGATGAGGAAGATACGCTATGATTGTCCGCCTTTGTGTCCTAGATCAGAGCTGGCTGGGGAGGGCTCCCTGGATGAAAGCCCAGGGTGGACAGCTGGCTCCCACCCACCCTCAGCTCTGGGCATCCTGAGTGGCGAACATCAGGGTGCTGGGGCCCTCCTGTGTCAGGGCTGAGCAGCTCAAGCCAAATGTGAAAGAAAGAGCCCTTTGATGAAAGTTCCACACTGATAATATTATAGGAAGATGTTTCAAAATAAAGTCATATCACCAAGGAACTGCAGAGAAAATCTTTTCAATGTGAAATTTACAGGTTAATCTTATAACCAAAAATAAGGGGAAAGATTAAGAGTCTGACAACCACCCTGAACTACACACAATATGGAGTTGGGCACCTTCTGTGTCAGGCAACGTCCCATCCAGTTCAGGGAATAAACCTTGGCAGAAACTCCAAACATAAAAAAACACCCTCAGCTACTTCACTGTAAAAAACAACAAAGCAAAACACCTTAACAAAACAAATTCAAATGATACTAGTTTTTAAAGGTGCATATTATCTTAACCAATTACATCACCAAATAAGTGCAAATTATCTGTGGTATTAAATACCAAAAATTGAGAACTGTCACATGCCACGAGACAGGAGAAATGACTCACTTGCTCTGGTAGGGATGGCAGGATGCATTCCGGATATCTTCCTGGGTGAGCTGCCAGTTTCGAATGGATCCTTTCACAAATCCTGACACCATGATGAAGCCCAGGACCAGAACATTGACACAAGTGAAAATTTTGTTGACCATGGCTGACTCCTTCACCCCAAGAGTCAAAAGTCCTGAAAAAGGGCAGAGAGACAACTCTGAGTGTGTTAACCACACACTAGGTTAAGTCCCCTCAGAGACAGGACAGGGACAGGGACACGGTGGCAGAAAATGCAAATGGCGCTGAGCCTCCAAAGACCTCTGGGCACCTTGGAAATGGGACTTCTTTTTCTAGGGGCAGGGATCCAAACAATCAAAGCCCATGCAGTTTTCCCCAGATATCCGAGTTGGCTTTCCCGATCCTCTTGGGAATTGAGGACACCGCTTCAGGGCATGAAAGGGCAGCACAGACCAACAGTCCACCTTCTATGGAGAGCAGTAGAGGATGGACGAGCTACCCGCTGCGTCACTCCCTCTCTTGGGAAGGACATACTGGGAAACAATCTGTTCAAGCAGAGTTATGCTCTCTGAGGAGGTGCTGTGCCCCGTTTGTGGGTACGATGAGAGTTTTTCAGATGATGAAGATTATTCAGATGGACTTTGGGATGTTAGTCATGTTGGCAGTAACAACTGCTTGTGGTTTGGAACCACTAACACATATGGTTCCTCGCTGGACTCTGGATAAAAAATCATGTCTAAGCTAGACCAGCTGCAGCTGGTGAACTCACATTTTAAAACAAAACAAAACGAACACAAAACCTTACTAAGTAAAATAAAACAGCACAGGGACCTCACGACAGCACTGTCTTTGAGGCGTGCACTCCAGGACCACCTTAAGGACCACCTTAAGGTGATCATGCCATTTGTGGACTTCCATGGTGCCACAGTTTGGATCTTATGTGTCCCCAAAGCCCCATGAGGCAAAGCCTTGCTCTCCAGAGCAGCACTGCTGGGAGCAGTGGAGCCCAGCAGGTCTTTAGGTAACTGGGTTATGCCCCTGAAGGGGATATTGGCCTAGTCCCTCCTCTTTCTTTCACTTTCCAGACATGAGGGAAGCAGTTTTGCTCAGCCACATGTTCATGATGTCCTGCCTCACCACAGGCCCAAAGCAGCAAGGCAAACCATCATGGCCCGAAACCTCTAAAACTGAGCCAAAAGGAAACTTCCTTCTTTCTAAGATGATAATCTCGGGTACATTATAGTAACAGAAAGCTGACCAACACACGTGGCTAAGTTGATGGTCATGAACAGGGCCCAGCACCACTCAACCACCACTTGGGACTACTGACCTACCCTGGACACCTTCCATACATTAAAAAATAAAAACTGCTGTACATATTAGATTGGATTCTGAAATACAGACGTTAGAAGAAAATTGAGTACTTAGTCACAGGAGGGAGGGGGGAGAGAGGTCATCACACGCCAGTACAGTTTTTCGGTGACCCCCCTTTCATATTTATGAAAATAAAAATCTCACTACAGTAGTGCACACTTATTTTCTGACACATGTTTTTTTGCCAATTGGACTAGAAATACTGCTAAGATCACCTGGGTGAAATCATTTCAATTACGTGGCATGTGAAGGAGGGCATGTTGTTTTTAAAACTCATCCAAGGCTTTCTTACCCCAGATGAGACTCTGTCTGCATGTGAGGCTCGTGCTCAATGAAGGAAAGCTCCGTCCTGGTGGCCAAGACACCCACGACCATCACTGATGAGAAGTGACCATTGACTGTGTCAAGTAGTATCTGGGATTTTAAAACGCCGCAACCACAACTTACTTACTGAAAGGGTGTTTTGATGGCTGTTAGGTGTAAAACTACCAAGAAGTCTTTAAATGCCCACACATACCTTAGTGTGACAGATGGAGCTCATTTCCTGGCAGACAAACAACTATTTTTCTTTCCAAATGGTCACCCACTGGGTCAAAAGGATTTCTGTTCCTGAGTCACTTGTACAAAGAAGCTTCAGTGCTAACAAAATCTCACTCCATGAACAGTTATGTTCAATGCCTTAGGTTCTTTCTTTTTAACATTTTTCATTAGTGCATCATAATTATACGTAATAGTGGGATTCATTATGCCATATTCATACATGAATGTAACATAATTCAATAGATCTTATTCCCCTCTCCTCCTCCCTCCTGGATCCACTTCTCTACTCTATCAATATTATTATTATTATTATTATTATTATTATTATTTTTAAACTAGTGCTTTGTAATTACATGCATAAACAGGATTCATTGTGATATATACGTACATAGACGAAGTGTAAGACTCTCTTTTAATTAAATGGCATACAACACAATGGCTACTCAATAGGCTGACCCCTGAATCTATAAGAAGTCCTTAGGACAGAACAAATGAACAGATGTCTCCATGCATTGCAGGAAAAAAAAAATGGTAGCAGGGTGGATAAAAAGACAAAAGGCAAGAAAAAGAGGAAGAGGCTGGGGGTGTAGCCCAGTGGTAGAGCACTTGCCAGTCCTGTGCAAGGCCCTGGGTTCCATCCCAGGGCAACAAAAAAAGAGAAGCAAACTTAACAAACGCCTGTCATGGAACCTCCACCCACTGCACCAACCCAATGGCTTTACCTGTTAAGATGAGAATTATAATCACAGCAAATATGTCAGGGTTTTCAGCCAGCACGCCGGGGGCATTCAGGGCCATGTGCTTCCGTGAGAATTCCCCAATAGGTTTGCCTATCAGCTCATCAAAGGTCGCACTCCAGGCTCTGGCTACACTTGATGTACCTGCCACAAAGCACATGCGGTAATTCGAGAACAACAGTCAACAGAATATGCGTCATCAGGCTCACTGTTCACAGCACCCATGCAGGGTCACCGGTGGCGTGCTGGGACCTCACAACAGCAGCCCGACCACAGTGTGTGCTAAGCCAGGACAGAGGGTCAACCAGCAACTGGAGTGAAGTGAAAAGTACAAGGCAGCTTCCGGGGCCTAGAAACAAGTGTGTTTACGCCTCAGCCCAACATGCACATGACACTACATGTTCAGATGTACATATTTACAAATATCTGCGCTGGTTTACAATGGTTGAACTTAATAGAGTTTCAGCTTCACAGTGGGTGAAAGCAACCTGAGTTCAGCAGAAACTGTACTTTGAAGTTTGAATTCGGATCTTTGCTGGAGCTAGCAATATTTGATAGGGTCCTCTGTCTCAAAGTTGGTCAGCAACAGTGACCACAGCTCTTGGTCAGCCCTGTGATCACAGGGGGACACAGTGAGACTGCAGAACACGGGCTGCTGAGCTAGGATGTTAGGAGGGTTACATGCATTTTCAGCTTATGATATTTCCATATTAATGATGGGTTTATCAAGATGTAATCCCACCTAAATCAGGAAGCATCTGTATATACAGTTGAAACACAGAGTGTATGTTTGCATATATATGTATATATATATACACATACACATGCATACATAGATGTGTATACACACACACACACATATATACATAAAACAATAAAATTTTTACAAAACAGTAGTTACCCCTACCACCTGAAGGGCACTCTGACAACATTTATTCAATTTTATGTTATTTTCATGTTTAAAAAATAAACACTGCTGACAACTTGAGAAATTGATTATGTGATGCGGAGTCCTGGGATGCAGCAGGCAGTCTGCTTAGGAAGCCCCTTTGAAGGAACCCCCTGACAGCAGGGCTGATGGTACCTGCACCCCAAGAACTCCTCTACAAGGACAGTATGGAAGAGGCTGATCCCATCTCAGGAGCAAGGCCACCACTCATCCCGGGGCAGGTGGCAGCATCACTCTGGGTCTGAATCTGAGCTCTCACCACCTGACCCAGAGGCCATGGGGTCCCCACCATGCAGGACCACAGACGAAGCCCCACCTCTTTACCTCCATGCACCCCCCAGCCACAAAGAACACAAGCAGAAGCTGCACCCCAAAGGCCAGCAGCAGCTGGCTGCTTTCTCTCTGTCTCTCTCTCTCTCTTGCTTATTTAATTCTGAAGAGTCATTGCTTCTCCAGTGGTGTTTGTCAGTAAATGTCACTAAAATTCCAATATTTGCATATAGTATTTTCCTTTACTTTCAGGGCCTTGCCAGTGGCTGGTCTGAATTATCCACAAAATTTTTCCATAGTGATCTGCACAAGATTCAATTTCATTATTTGTTCTCAGGCTAAGTATTCTTCCAACATCTCAGAAACTTATCCACACATCTTCATCCTAAATAAGAACCTACTATGAATTCTGCTCCTGAAGGTCACAACCTAAATGAAAAGAGATGGTCTAACTGTCTCCCCTGCACTTGCAAAGAGGCTAGATCACTGCAATTGAGCTCCCAGACCTCACCCTGTTGGACACCAGGGATTGCCCTGGCTTTCTTCCAAGCCCACCCACTTCCCAATTCTGAATCATGGCTTAAAAAAAAAAAAAAATCATTGGAAAATTCGCCCTTCCCCAGTAGCAAAAGCTAGGAATAAATTTCCATAATGCATGCATGGGCCTTCCACAGGCAAACAGCACTCCGACAAAGCCTCTTATTTTTGGTCTAGAAGCAGCACACTTCATGCTCAATGTTTTTGGGCATAAGCCCAGGTAAATCCTCTGAAAACATAACAGTCCCTTTAAAATAGCTACATTGCCACTGAGACTTCAGTATAGTGTGAGAGCCGTTTGTGGTTACAAGTTTTGATGTTGCGCTGAAAAAAAAGAAAAAAAGAAAAGAAACACCATTGTGAATTTTATTTCAGAAGGCAGAAGAGTAAGCTCTGTTGGCTTTCAGCAGACACTGCAGCTTCTAGAAAGAAAGAGAAGGTGCCCCTCAGGGCCTGAGCATTGACCTCTGGCAACTGGCCTGGTGAAGTGGCAGTGGTGTCCCTCATGCAGAGATGAAGCCACAAGGGTCCCAGAGGGCAGCACCATGTACAGGGTCCCCAAGGGAATGGACACAGAAGTGAGCCAGGAGTCACAAGACTCCACTTACCACATCTGGGTCTTTGAACAATATTGAAGAAAGCTTGCTTAAAAAAAATTACAAAGAACATTTAGTGGCATCTGTATTTCTACTTTTGTGAAGTGACTGTTCACATCCTTTGCTTACTCTCATATTTAGGGGTTTGTTTCTTTTATGCTGATGTGGTCACCTTCAGCTGTGATTGAAATATCAAGATCATAAAGAGAAGGAAAGCATTTTTACCTACCAAACCCAAAGATTTTATGTTTAGTTGCTGTTTGCTGCATTGTCACGTTCAATGCTAATGCCTAGTGTGAGCATGTGAGGAACGGGTTCCCTGGGAGGATGGAGGTCAGAGGGGACAAATGCCTTAAAAATACATAGGTGCATGGAGCTAACATTCTGCTTGTTAGACAGTTTTCAGGAAAATAATCATGACTATATTTAAAGAAAGAGTAATTAACTGTTATAACAACAACATATGTGGAAACAATTTGAGCATCCCTTAAGGACATCCAATAAAATTATGCTATGTTTATAAATCTATATAAGGATATGCAACCATTAGCAATATTACCATGAAAAAATGGCTAACAATGAGAAATATACTATATCTTATTTTATAAAGAGATATATTGTACAAAAATATACACTAAAGTTCACAAAAGTATTAGCAATGGTTATATTCCAGATGGTAAACTCTTATGAACTCTTCTGAGACTTATTCTTCCATTGTATCCCTAATGTCCAGCAAAATGACCAGCACAGAATATGCATTCAAGAAACACTGTGCTTCTTAAAGGAATAAATGAATGAATGAATGAGAGATGGGTTGTCATGTTGAATAGCTCTACTTGGTGCTTTTCTATATTTCTCTAATTTTTTTTAGTTGGTGATGTATTGAATAATCAGGAAAAAAAAAAACTCAAACTAAATTACTTTTTAACTAATTAGAAACACCCTATTAATTCTACATCTCTCCAGTGAAGAGAATGGATTTGGCTTGCCCCCCCCACCACCACCCCTTGGGGGATCACTACAGTGATACCCATAGGCAGCTGAACACCTTTAATAAAAGTCAACATGGACAGTCCTGAGCCGGAGGAGCTCCTGGGGAGGACCCAGTCCCAGTCTTTATTGGGAGCGGAGTGGGGCCTTCACCATTTTGGAGGTGGGAACCATGGTGGGGGAGAGCTCAAGCTCCAGGCCTGCTGGGACCTACCGATGATGTAGGAGAGGATCAAATTCCAGCCAGTGATGAAGGCCCAGAGCTCCCCCACAGTCACGTAGCTGTAGAGGTAGGCTGAACCTGTCTTGGGGACTCGAGCGCCAAACTCGCCATAGCACAGGCCGGCCAGTACAGAGGCCAGCGCAGCGATCAGGAAGGAGATGACGATGGCAGGGCCAGCATCCTCACGGGCCACGGCTCCAGCCAGGACGTAGACACCAGCACCCAGTGTGCTGCCCACGCCAAGAGCCACCAGATCAAAGGTGTTCAAGCAGCGGGACAGCCGGCTCTCCTCCCGGCTGCAGTCCACCACCTTCCGCCGCAGCATCTGGTGACCAAGACGGAGCAGAACTTTGCACCCCATCGTGTTCACGTCTGTCAAGAAAGAAAAGGAATAAAGGTGTTTCGTCACTTCTATGAGTTTCACACGGACCCCGTCTTATTGCAGGATCCCAGGGCCTTTTATAATTATTCCCTGCTGAGATGTTCCAACTCCTAGCATTTCACCATTGGTTGTCAGAACAAAGACTCCCCAAGTCTCAGGGCTCCCCAGCACCTCCAGAAGTGCCCCAGAAAGTCAATACACCCAGCTGCCTTTACTCTGAGGTCTCTGGGCTTCTATTTTATTTCCATTCTTAACTGAGAACTTTCCATGGGCAGAAATTATGTGGTATTGGAAACACAAATTAATGATATTGTTCCTACCTACAGTAATCATATAAAGGAAAAACAAGATGTTATGGAAGACAAACCAAACTGTATCTTATTTAATTATTCAAACTCAGAGGTCCTGAATAGCAATGACAATGTTTCTAGATCTTCCTCGGATCCTCTGAGGTCAAGGACCAAGTTGTTTCCACTTTTAAGTTAACATAGAACTGGGTTCCGAGCAGAAAAGCACTGAATTGTTTTAAGAGAGGGCTTTTCCTAGCCATATCACTCCAGGAAGCACTTCCATCCAGGCCGAGGGGCTGGTGGGCATAGTGCACTGAATGTCGCGCTCCTGGCTACTCATGAGAAGTCACACGCTCACTCGCACGCTGGCTCTCGTCACCTGCGGCCACATGGGACAGGGACACGCTCTGTGGGGATCTCAGGAACACATGGTGAAACTGTGAACTCACAGCAGCTTTTGACTACTTTCCTGTGATGGACAGGTGGCCCTTCTTGCCCAGGCAGGCACTACCAGTGATGCCTTGGTCCTATGGGCAGTGGCCTCCCTTGGGGATGTGGAGTGTGACTCCCACCTCCTGAAGGGTGGGCTCTGAATATGACCTCCTCATACACAGCCCAGTATGGAAAGGGGGGCAGTTCCTGTGCTTGGAGAACCCAAACAAACACAGCCTTAGCCAGGCCAGCAAGTCAACATCGACCTGAGAAGCCATGCTAGTGTGTGGTGTGATACAAGGGCACTACCTCTGCAGTCTGCCTCCCCAAACCCATAAGCCCAGGCAAACCTTGGGAAAATCAGCAGACAAATCACCATCAGAAACTCTACAAAACAGCTGACGGTATGCCTCAGAACTGCCAAGGTCATCAAAAACAAGCCTGTCGGGCCACTCTGGCAGAACTTAAAGAGGTGTGACGACTAAATGCAATGTGGGATCCTGCCTGGGATCCTGGAATGGAAAAGGAACCACAGGGGGGAAGCGAAGGGAATCGAGTAAGGTATGGACCTCAGTTAATGTGTCAAGGTTGGGCCATTAGTCATGACTCATGTACCGCCCGTGGTCATCGTGACATGAGGCTATGAGGTACCACAAAATAAGCCATTGAGTTTTTTATCTTTATTAGTTGATACTTTATTTTAGTGACCCAACCCAGCTGCAGTTAAGCCATTGGTAAGCAAAATAGTTTAAAGGAAGACCACACATCTGGAAAGCCGTGCCGAGCCACCTAGGACACTTCACTGCCTCCCACGCCATGCACCCTCCCAGCCTCAGGCTCAGGTCCCCTCAGCGCTGTTCATGTCCCCGGTCGACTCCAGGTCACGGAAGAACTGGGGGTGGTTCTTCCTGTACTTTATCTAACAGTACCAAAGGAGAGGAAAAGTATCTCAAGATTTGTGAAGTATTTAGCTAGACTGGGGAATCCCCTCGCGACACAGACGAGGAAAAGTAACTCAGAGAGCCAAGTGCCAAATAAGGTCACAGTTCTGAAGGCGCCGGTGGCCCATGGCTCATCCGGGGTTCCGGTGGCACTGCAGGTGGGAGGGAAATGATATCCTGGTGTGGCAAGGCGGGGACAGGTGGGCGGGAAATGGTAGGAAATGAGGGAAGAGCACTGTTTGTGGAACAGCAGCCAAGTGGGAAAATCACAGAACCAGGGTTTGAAGAGGCACGCAGGACAGCAGAGAGGCTGATGCTCCCTGGTGTCTTCAGGGAGCAGCAGTGGTGCCCTCTGGAAGCACATGGAAGATTCTGAGGTGTTCCAGCAAGCTGCCCAGGATGCCTGGGAGAAGTGGGTTTTCTAGAGTCAAGACCAGGCTGCTGGAGGAGCGAGGGAAGAGCACAAAATACCAAGGCCCTGCCACTGCTGGGCCTATAGAAGATTCCGGAAGGATCTAGACCTCTTGAAGCAAACCCAGGAGCTAATTTCTCTTGGAACTGCTTTTTTCTTTTCACTCTTAGAGGATTTAACTTGGTTTATTCAAGTCAAATTATAAATCATCACAAATTGATCAGTGGACAGATTGTGGGTGGTGAGGTTCTTTGACAGGGAAGGGACAGCGCTGCCACACAACGGCTGTGCTGAGAGGGCAAGCACTGCTGGGGGCGCAGCTCAGGGGTGGAGTGCTTGCCTGGCACGCGCAGGCCCTGGGTTCAAGGCACGCGCAGGCCCTGGGTTCAAGGCCCAGCACCGCAAACAACAACCACAAGCCAACAGAAGAAGTTGTGAAGCACTTCTCAACATCACTTTTTATGGCAAGGAAAGTATTTTTAGTAAACAGGAGCATAAAGGGAAGTGGGTGCGTGAAAGCGCCATATTACTAGCACAGCGGTTGCTAATTTGGCTGATAAATGTGACAGCCAGCTGGACTGAGAGACAGTACCTGCCCACTCCCTCCTGTTCCAAATTTCATTTCTTAATAATGGGCAGATTCTAGAAGCCAGATGCGAAGCAAAGACACCACCACTCCATAGGCTCTGCCTGGCTCTGTCCTAGGCCTCCCTTTGGGAGGCTGGCCCCCAGTTCCCACCCCTTTCCAGAAAGGAGGCTGTTGTCCTAGGCAGCACCAAAAGACTTAAGGGGCCCAAAGTGGAAATCTTGGTGAGATACATGCCACAGGGACAGAATTCCAAGCCTCCTTAGAACAGAATGTGAGCCCTGGGACCTCGTGTTAGAACAAGGTGACCCACTGGACACGCATGGATGCAAAACACACACGCACCCATGTCATCCCCCCAGATGGCCCGTGCCAACGAGAGGGCCACTTGAAGAACCAATGTGCTTACCATTGGGCACAGTTAACCTCCACCTTCAAAATGACAGAGGTAGGTTATTAAACAGTATAAATTTGGATACAGATATTGGTTTTTTGACATCGGGTGAAAAGGGAGTTCTTTGGTAAGACAACTATGACCACATGGGTACAGTTCACTGCTCTTGAATAGGCAGATGGTGGCTCATTGTCTTCCGCCATGTCCTTGGAAATGCTCTGTGTATCAGTGGGAGAAGGCACAGCAGAGATCCTGACAGTGGACTCACTTCCCATCACTTCTCCCTGATAACTTCTTAAGGATCGCTAGCTCTCCTGGGGCGAGGGTGAGCTTAATTCCTTTGGAAGGTAAAGAACACAAACACGGTCTGTTGAGCATCAGGGGGCAGAGCTGATAATGGGGGAACGTAAATGTTTCAAGTTAGGTGTTCATTTCTACTTCCCCAGGCAGGAGAAAATAAGATACCAGTTAACTAAGCCCAGGAGTTATTTTAAGAAGCGTCCTTTGTGTCTCTTTGGAGGTATTGCAAAAACTTGCTCTCTGACTGGCATTTTCTATCAGCAGTTTGCACACGTTACACTTCCATTCCTGCAGGACTTCAAAGCCAATTGATCAACCAACAGTGAGGCAAAAAAACTACACTTCACTGCACAAAACGAATCCAACCATGCCAATCTCAGCAGTGTCAGGTGGAGACAGGCTTCCTGCTGCTGGGACCCGCACAGAAAGCTGCCGGCATGCTTTAAAAACATGATCTGGAACCTACATTACCCTCTCTGGTGGGGAGGGATAATTCGTCCAACGGTTGACTTGTAGTTTTATTTGAGGTTTGGACAAGAATCTTGCAACACCAAGCGTCTCAGGCACATCTTACTGCCTAGCCACCTGTTATGAAAGAACAATGCCTTAGGTGGTATCCTCTTAGAAAAGTAAAGAATATCTGTTCCATTCCCAAAGAAAGTCTAACTCCAAATTTTATTCTAGTAATCACTACATAAAAATAGGAGTGAAATGATCCAATGGGCCAGAATTTCAGAAAGAAAGATTTTCCTGGGCTCTGTTTTAAAGATTTCTGGTAAGGTGAGTGGTATCCATGGGGTGATATTTTTTCAGTCTCAAATTTAATCATTGATTCCATCCCTCAAAAATCCAGCTTAATGGCTTGAGGGAAGGAGGGAGGAAAGGGGTCAGAAGTAGGCTGTGAGAATATATTCCTAAATGCCATCCTTGGAAAACACCTTAACCCTGCAATCTTCACTAGAAATCTTTACTAGATCCTCTGAATGACTCAGGTTCCAAACAACCAGTTCCCACCAGACACCTGGTGGGAAACATCGAGAATACAACCTATCATTCCAATGGCAGAGAGAATGTCACCTACATTTGTACTGGGCTGAAGAAACTATGTCTTTGCCAGGGTGTTGGCATTCCTGGATACCAGGAGTGGGTGGGCACAAAGTCACCAGGGTCATTTCACCTCACCTAAAGCAAGAGCGGCTGGGCAACCACCCAGCAGGCATGCAGGCAGCCGCCCCAGGGGCACTGAAGAGCTCTGGAGGGGGCATGCAACTTTAACAAGGAGGGCACAGGGCTTATGACTGGGTCACCTGAACCAGAGGTAGTTGGAAGGGTCCAAAATAAGAGTCTTCTAGGACACTGGTCATTGTTGGGGAGGAGAGGGAGAATCGATGACAAGGGAAGAAGCCGTGTTGAAGGAAGTGATCTCAAAGCAGGATCCACTTCCCTCCAGATGTTAGGCTGCCCAGGTGCCCCAACTTCAATTAAAAATAAAAAACCAGGGTGTAGCTGGGACGGGTAGAAACGTGGTGGTGTGGAGAGACAATGAGGTCCCAGGAAGCAGCAATCGAGGTCACTTCATGGGCAGAAAAAAACAGGGAAGAAAAGAGAGTGGCCAGAGCCTAAGACTATCAAAGGTCACATAAGAATTGAGCCAACAGTCAATAGTTAAGCTCCCTGGGGAATTTAAGTGTTCACAAGTCATTAGGTTCTTAACAGAGAAGGTTCAGAGAAAACAAAGCAAAGCCAAGTCTTGGGAGCCACTACCAACTTGGGGTTATCAGACAGAAGGATTGGCTGAGCAAGCTTAATATATACCACAGGGAAACTCCATTCACAAAGCCCCCATTCATGCACAGAGTACAGAAGATATTAACTGATAAGTCAAGAGCAGTATAATTGGAAAATCATGAGGAATAAACTCACATAGGCTATATAAAATTTAAAATCACCCTGGATGTCACCAAGTGGAAAAAAGAGGGGAAATCCTTTCTGTCGAATAGCAAGCATTGTGTATAACATATTGTAAAGTATGAAACAGGGTAGCCATTAAAAATGAACAGACTTAAGGGCCCCAGGAATAAGCAGCCAGGGCAGTGCAGTCCGGAGGAGGAGTGTGAGTCGAGATAAGCTGTACTCTCCTAAGATCCACAGACTGTAGGTAATGGGACTTCTGGTGCCTGGTATGGGTGGGCACAGGGAGAATGTGGTATCTGAATGGCAGAGTGTGCACTGGTTCTCCAGGTCTGGTGACTTTAAAGTCCTCAGTCATAATCAGAAAGCCCCAGAGCTTCACCTTCCAATGACCTGCATCTTACTACTGATTAAAAAGGAGCTGGCTAAGGAAGGTTCCCTGAGATGGCTTAGGTCCCACAAACGGTAATGTTTACCACCCTCCACTCTTGGGTTTCTTTTTTTTTTTTTTGGTACCAGGGGTTGAATCCAGGGGGACTCCCCCACCGGGCCACATCCCCAGCCCTTTTTTTTTTTTTTTTTTTTGTATTTTTGTATTTAGAGACAGGGTGTCACTGAGTTGCTTAGGGCCTTGCTAAGTTGCTGAGGATGGCTTTGAACTCGCAATCCTCCTGTCTCAGCCTCCCAAGTCCCTTGGATTACAGGCGTGCGCCACCGCGCCCGGCTCACTCTTGAATTTCTACAACAAAACCAAAATGGCAGCAGAGAGATGTGGCAGGAGGGCCATGGGAACCCGCTATAGATGCAGCCACAATCAAACAATGGCAGGAATCAGTCAGCCAAGGACCAACTGCTCAGGGGTCCCAACACAGGAGAGCAGAGGCCACAGGCACAGCCTCACCTCTCAGAGAAAGAGCAGGGAATCCTTCCTGGATCCAAGATTACCATGAGGGATGCAAGGACCCCATGCACACCCTGCAGACAACCCCCAGAGTGAGAGCTGATGACACTGGACACATGAGAGAACAGAGCCAAGCTTTAAAGTGTGAGTCTGTAGCTGAAACGGTGTGTTGTCTGACAACCATTCTCAGCAGCTGGAATGTCACTGCCATACACCGGGTCAACAAGCACAGTACCCAATGGGTGCATCTGGGGTGTGTCTGTGGGTGGATGATACTCATCTAGTTCTTGACTTAGATCTCAAGCACTGTTCACAGGTAACCTCTCTAGTGAGCTGAGCTTTCTCAGCACCCACATGTGACCATCTTTCCTGCTCTACTATGGGGACTAGCTCCAGTCCCTGTGACTCCTCCTGCCTGAGTTTCTGTAAGGTTCAAATTCATTGATTTAAACAGATTACAGTACTCAGGGCCTCAGTTTCCCCATCTGTAAAGTGGGGATGGTGCTTTCATGCTGTTAGGGTGCTTAGGAGGATCACGAGATAGGAAACACTCTGAAAGGCAAAATTTGCTCCCATTCAAATGCTAAGAACCATTATTTTCATCACATTAGTTCCTTACAATAACTTTTTTCCTTTAAATCTCAATTACAATTTGAGGTCAACTCTCTCTATGCCAGAGAAGCAGAGGGCAGGCCATCCAGCAGGCTCAGGGTTCGTGTCCCTAGGGTTTCCATTCATCCAGGCTTGGCCACAGTCACTGTTAATTCCACCCTCTTCACTGCACTTGAGCCTTTCCAATGCTGTTTACCCAAATCAGAGAACGACACGAAAAACGAGAAGCCGGTGGAAGAACTCCTGAGTGTGCTTTCACAAACACTGGATAAAACCCGAGGGCCGTTTCCTCCCCAAGCCAATGGGAAGTGAGTGAAGAGCACTTACGCCTCTGGATGGCATTTTCCACCATCACTTGGGTGCTGTGCAGAAATGCGTGACAGTAACAGCTCCTCCCAGGAACACGAGGCGTCTGCGCCACGTGCCTTCCAATCGCACTCACTTTGGTGGCATGTAAATACCAATGCGCACTCCGTTGGGTGGGGCACAGGGAGTGCCCATGCCTCCCATGTACCACGCTGATTAACTAGAATCAATGAGGACCTGGGCCTGAGGACCTGGGGGCGTCCATAAAACAGGCTTCACATCAACCTCGAGCGCTTAATTAAGAGCCGTGCCAGATACATATGCTACTTCCTGTAATGGTCCATGAGGTCAATGAAACAGCTAAGTTAGTTCTCTTGTGAAAAAAGAGGGTGGAGTTTAGGTGACAGACCATGTGCCCTCAATCACTTCAGTCATCAGCAGTGGGAGGAACTGAGCCTAGATCAACTGATCCCAGAAGCCATCACCTATGACAGGTGACAAATTGACTCGGCTTTTATTGTTTTGTGGGGTGGGGTGGGGTGGGCAGTGCTGGGATCAAACTCAGGCAGGAACATGCTAAGCGTGTGCTCTACCACTGAGCTCATCCCCCACCCCACTAATTTTCTTATAAGAGACAGCCTGGCTAGTTGCCCAGGCTGGCCGCTACTCGTGATCCTCCTGCCTCAGCCTCCTGAGCAGCTGGGACTCAGGGGTGCACCTCTGCACCAGCTCTGCCTCAGCTTTGACCAAGCCTTCCCCCTGCTGCCTGACAAGTTTTCCTTGTTTATTACTCTATCTGAAATTCTACAGATACAAGATTGACTTGGGTCAGGTGACAACCTCCTAAGTGCCAACATCCCTGAAAAATTAAGTAGCTTACTATTCATACAGTGAGATGAGTCAGCATAACCCACTCCTCCACTCCAGCTGCTAGACAAGACCGGGTGGCTTCGAAGCAGTTTGAGGTAGAAGGTGGATAATTTGGGCTATGGAACCCACCCAGGGATGTGGCAGGAAGTTCAAGAAGGCATAAAGATAGCAGAGGGTGGAAAAAGTATCTGGAAGAAAGAGCTAGATGAGGCGGATGGATTCAATAGGATGGTGGACATACTGTGTCTCTGATAAAAGTGGGAGAAGTGTCAAGACAGCACATTAGCATCTCCTAAAATAATAAAGGTAGACAAAGAACTGTCTAGGGGGAATGGGGATCCAGACAGTTGTCACTGGGGAGAAGATTACAGGTGGTTTTTATTTCCTGCACCACAATTTTTTTTCCTATAATGACTGTACACTAGTTCTGAATTAAGGAAAGGAGTTCCCTCTAATGAAATTAAAAAGGGGGGGGGGCATTAGGGTCCAAAGACAAGTCAAAGCCATCTCATGATTCTGACTTGCTGGGGGTATAGCTCAGTGGCAGAGCACTTGCCTAGCACGCACCAGAAGAGCCTCTCGAGGAAGTGTCGATAATAAGTAACACGGAATTTTATTATTATGGTTTTCTCTATATTTGTATAGGATTGAAAAGTTCCAAAATTGAATGCAAAAAAAAAAGAAAAGAAAAGAAAAGAAATTCACTGTGGGCTGACCCAGAAAGCCCTGAGGAAACTCTACTACCTATACCAAGCACCCCATCCCAAGATCCCAATGCCAAAACAACCCCAAATACTGTAAACCACCACTGCATATTAATCTGAGTTAAATAATCCTGTCTATGGGATCAGGTTGAACCACTTAAAATTGTTACTATTCAATTATTTTTTATTGGCTGTAGAAAAACGGCCAACAGCCAAGGATCTCTAATCCGCAGACCTGGTCTAACCTCTTGCTAGCTGTGTTTCCAGCCATTTTCTCTGAGACTCAGTCTGACCATGTCTTACACTAGTCTGTACTGGAAAAGCCAACATGTGTTCCAAAGAACAGACTTAAGAAAAAAGAATGGTTTATAGGTTATTCCAAAGCTGGTGGCTGCTGAGAGAGAGAAAAAGAGAAAGAGCGAAGTTGTTAAGCACACGTTTTTGTACTTAACACCGTGAGGGACATGAATGAATTCTGGGATTCTCCTCTTACTACCTAAGTGGGGAGATACCGACACACGGTGGCCACAGATGGCACTTTGGACAGGAGACAAGTGGGGCTACAATGCTGGTCAGTGGCCAGTGAGGAGCAGGAGAAAGGGACTGAATGGCCCCTGAGGGAAATCTTGCACAGCCACATATAGGCAAGTGCTCTATCTCTGAGCTACAATCCCAGCCCTAGAGGTAAAAATTTTAATCAAAGAAGGGCATCGACAAAATAATATTGTGGGAGGATTTATCTGGTACTGTCATGAAAGACACTGGAAGGAAAAAGTGAGCCCAGCCAGGACTTCCAGTTGCTTGATGTTCAACCTTCTCTTTTTCTGGTAACAGATCAATACATTCGCCTCTGAGCATGATATTTTAATCCAACTAATAAAGCACCTTTGCACAAGCAAATGCCATGACCTTTTATATTTACCTGCCATTTGTTCCAGGTTTCCCCCACTCCTGCAAACAGTCCTGAGATACACATATAACACACACGCCCCTGGTAACCATGGAAATTATCTATGAGGTATATGTCATGCACAAATAATCCTTAAGCAGGAAATGCCACATTTTATGGTAGGTCTTTCTGTTCTATTCACAACCATACCTCACTGGTGGCAAAATCTCAGACACTTGCTGCAGAAGGAAAGCATTTATAATGTGTAAGAAATGTCAAAGCCTCCTGGCACAGTTCACCGCCTTGCCTATCTTTAGTCCTCAACCGCCACCTGCCATAACTTCCCAGTCACGAGGTTTCCTCTTTGTGTAACATACTTAAAGCAGACATCTGAGTAGCAGTAACAGAACAGCTTGTAGTAGAAAAAAGAAGGGGATCTGACTTGCCTGAAATTCCTTTGAGATATCAGGATGTAAATGGCCAATGAGTCAAAGGTCTTCAAATATCAGAATGTCTGACTGAATGATCAAAACCCAGGAAACACCAGAGGACCAGGTGGAGCCAGAAATGAACAAGGCATCCCAAATACTGAACAAATGTGATCTGCCACCTCCTACTCCACTAACACTAGATAGTGTTAAGTGCAAAGGGGCTCTCATCATGTGACAGGGACCATATTTTATCATACATCACAGGCTGTGCAGGTGGCAACCTGCATTGCTTCCATGGAAGGCTCTGGGGCAGTACCATAGCCACAGATGTCACTGCAAAATGCTACTCAAACTTGAGCCTGGAGACGCTCAATATGCAACCCAACATTCCAGACCGTGAATAATTTAACTCTGTACATTTCAGAGAATGAGAAGAGCATGCACAAATGACTGCACTATTTTTTTTTTAGGCTTTTTTGGTTTCGCTGTAATGGTGCTGGGGATCGAACCCAGAGTCTTGAGCATGCTAATCCCAAGCTCTTCTACTGAGCTACACCCTTTAAAAGGAATTCTAAAAAAGCTGAAAACAGACATTCCAACTTATGCCTTAAGTGATACCCAGTATGGTCCCCATGGCTGCAGCAAAACCTACCGGGAAGATATCTTGCCTGCTACAAGTTCATTGATGAGCAAGTCATTGGACACTCAGGACCACATTTTCCTACAAATTGTAATAAAACCAGTTAGAAACCTAAGGCAGCTAACAAAGAACAATTTAACCTACCATGCACTCAGATCCAGTCACCAGCCAGCAAGTCAGTGATGGCCCAAGGACAGCTATGTTGGCTGGGGAATAAGAGGGCCTATAGAGCTGGGACCCTTAACAGATTTTTAAAAATAAAGATCATTGTAGAAAAAAAGAGAAAAAACAAAATAATTTTTTACAAAAATAGATAGCAGATGGGAACTACTTTTCAATCTTTATTTCGAGGAGCCAGGAAGGGTGATCTGCAATGGATAGCCCCTAACATGGTCCTAGGACCTCATCTCCTAGGTTCACTGTGTGGGTAGGGCTGGGGCATTCTTCAAACCTAGAGAACATGGCAAAGGTAACAGGATGTCAGTACTGTGGTTAATCACGTTATACCAGGCTCCAACTTTCTAACAGCCTTCTACCTGGCTCAATGAAGCAAGCGGCCCATTGGGAAAGCCCATGTGGCAATGAGCTGTAGCCATCCTGAGAGCGCAGGGCAGCCTCCAGGGCAGCCAGGTCAGTCTTAGACCTACACCATGAGGAAATGGACCTGGCCATCCACCTGAGGGAGCTTGGAAGCAGATGAGAACCTCCAGATGAGAACCAAGCCCTCGTTAACACCTTGAACACAGCTTCATGGACCCCAAACACAGAACCTGGCTAAGCCATGCTGATTCCTGATCCAAAGAAAGTATGAGAAAATAGATGTGTGTGTTTTGAAGCTGCTGCAATGGATGACCAATACGTGTTTCAAATGATCATATGTACTGATAAACAAGTGTGCCCTTATTCTCTCCTAAACCCTCTCTGAACTAAAACCCGGGGCCCACCTTTCTGTAAGGGTCTCTGCTTCAATGGCAGGGCTAATCCTTACTTTACCTAAAACTATCTTTGGTTAAGGTTCAGTGATTTGAACATAATTTTCTCCTTCTAGAAAAATTGCATATATCAAATGGCTGTTGTTTCACTAAAAAAACAAAACAAAACAAAACAAAACGTGTCTCTACCCTGGGCCACCACTCTAAAACTCACAAGAGCTCACAGTCTAGAAAGAAGAAAGCAAATGTTTATGTGCATCCATCTGAGGGAGATCTAGAAGGGCTTAGGCAGCCAGGGCAAGATGGCGAGTGAGGAAGTCTAGGGCAAGGGTCAGAACAAAGGAGCATGGAGAGGGTCTTCTGATAAGGTCAACTTCCTGCTTGTGCTCCTGGACACAAGCGGGGGACCAATCAGGCACCATTTTCATACTTGTGCTCCTAAGCGGGGGATTCAACAGAAAAACTAAAACAGATGCCTGACAGAGGGGCACCAATTAATAATAGTGAGGACAGTGTGGAAGGGGGAGAAGATAAGGAAAGGAGGAAATTCCAGAGACCATAAAAAGGAAAGGCCAAAATGCCCCCCCGGATTTCCAGCTCTGGGGCCCCTTCTCTGTCTTTGCTGTTTTTGCAATAAACGTGCTGCTTGCTTGCCACCTCTGTGTCCTGTTCGTCAATTCTTTGCTGAAGGAGACAATGAACCCAGAACCCCTAGATGGTAACCCAACCATACAACAAATAATTATTTGCACCTACTATGTGCTCTCCCCTCCAAGGAGATGGGGAAGTAGCAGGAAGCACAGTTGAAGCTCTGCCCTCCCAGCCAGAGAAGACAGAATGTGACGAAATCAAGGAACACAAACAAGTGTGGCAAGGCGGCAAGGCCTCCTGTAGATGCCTCTGCGTTAGGTTGCATCCAACGCCTCCTCTGCCTCTCTTCTCCCAAGAAGGGTGTGGCCTGCTCCTGCAGGCTGTGCATCCCGCATTCAGACAGGGTCAGGGCTGTGCCCGAGGGCCATCCCAGGGCTCCTCTACACACTTGGACACAGCACTGCCCCACTGAACAGGAGGAACAGAAACACCCGAGTCAGGCTTTTCCTTCAGAAGTCAACCTTCAGTCGGGTGTTAGGTAACGCGGAGGATGTTCTCGAATTATCAGGACAGCAGAACCGCATCCGACTGGTGCAGCAAGAGGAAGCTGCACCCACTCTAATTCAAGTAATTGACTAAATAAGCATCTCAATTGAGAGGAAAAGAAAAGGACCCTGGAGGCTCACAGGGTCCGGCACACAATGGCTCAGCCTAGGCAGAACGTCCTCCCACTTCCCCACTGGCAAGGATCTAATTTTACCTACTGTCTCTGGGAAAGTGCACCTGGCAATTCTGCACCTTTGTCTCTGACATTTACAAGGCTGCAGCAAGCAGCCTCATAAACAAGGCGCCTACTTACAGCCTAATCCTCCCCGGAACCGGAGCTTATGGGAGGCCCCTCCTCCTTTCCCCTTAATTCTCACTTCAAGGAGGCCTGCTCCAAGTTACTCAGCTATGGCAAAGGCCACTGTACATCCCCCACAAAGAAAGTCCTGATTACAGACAAAGTGCAGGCTGCTGATCCCGTTTATGTGAATGTTTTTAATATAGCTATGGATGGAATTAAGGACCCGAATGGCCACAATGACTGTGTGAATGTGCATCTGAGGAAGAATCGCAGGCTGAGACTCCTTACACGCATGCACATGTGCACACACTCACTCTCTTCCCCACTACCCCGTGGTTTTCTCCAAACTGAAAAAAATTGTGGTGAATAAAATAGTAACAATAATGATAAAATCTTCATATTCAATAAACCTTTTTAAGTGTAATGGAAAATAACCAGAGTAATAGTTTTTTGTTTTTGTTTTTTGGAACAACGGGGATTGAACTCAGGGACACTTGGCCACTGAGCCACTCCCCAGCCCTATTTTGTATTTTATTTAGAGACAGGGTCTCACTGAGTTACTTAGGGTCTCGCTAAGTTGCTGAGGCTGGCTTTGAACTCCTGATCCTCCTGTCTCAGCCTCCCAAGTGCTGGGATTACAGACGTGCGCCACGGCGCCTGGCCCAGAGTAATAGTTTTTAAAAATATTTCTATGGTGGAACCTTTTTTCTACATCTTATCTTGCACCCAAAGACAAGACTCAGATAAAATCAAAGCTACTCTTAACTAAGAGATGGAGGATGAGCAGCTTCCCTGGCCAGCCTTGACATCTCCAGATCTGTTTTAATCAGCTTTTTCACCACTGTGACTAAAAGATTCGACAAGAACCATTTTAGAAGAGGAAAAGTTTATTTGGGGCCCCGGGTTTCAGAGGTGTCAGTCCATAGCCAACTTCATTGCTCTGTGCCTGATATGACGCCCAACATTGAAGGGTTATGGAAAATAATATTCCTATAAAATAACTCCCCAAGAAAAATGAAGGGACGGTGTGGCTTGAGAAGCAGGAAAGGAGACTGATCAACCATTAATCCTCTCCCAGTGCATTCCTGATAACAATGGGCCCTGGGGAAAAGGGTGGATATGGAATGCTAGGCCCTAAACCTTGACCTTCCCCAGGTCAACCTAATCCTGAATGACATTCGGCAAGATTTGAACACTCATCCTTCAGCATCTAATTTTAACCTGTACAGCTGGCCCCTGATGGTCAAAACTGCACGTACACAATGATTACATCCTCCTCCTCCTACCCTATAAAATCAGGATCCCCCCTGTAACTGATGGCCATTTTTCCATCCGGAAAGTGGACCCAAATGGAGCCATTTTCCATCAGGAAAGTGGACCCGAATGACGCCCGACTCTGCGAAGGAATAAAGGCTTCTCTGAATCCGTCGAGGTCTGCCTCCCGGTTTTTCCTTTTTGCGCTTACAAACATCATGGCAGAAGGGTGTGACAAAGGAAAGCAGTTCAGGACATGACAATCAGGAAGCAAAAAAAGCTCTGCTCAGCAGGGACAAAATATATACCCCAAAGGCACATCCCCAGTGATCTACCTCCTTCAGTACACCCCACCTATCTATAGTTACCACCCAGTTCATCCATTCAGTCACATTAATGTTGATTAGGTGTTGATTAGGTTAAGGCTCTCACCCAGTGATTTCACCTCTAAACTTTCTTGCTTGTCTCATACATGATCTTTTGGGGGACACCTCATATCTAAACCATAACTCTACCACATTCCCCACTCCGAGCCCCCAGGCTCAAACAAACTGAGCTACAGCAGATCCTTGTACCACTAAAACCCAGGAACCAGTGTAGAATTCTTAAGTGAAAGGGTGAGGAAAAGCAGGAATAGTTCTTCAGAAGGAAGGAAATGGGAACTGGCCCAAGACCTCAAGAAATGCAAAGTCTCCAGAAGTCAAAAAGGAGCACCCACAGCAGGTGCATCTCTGCCACTGTGCCGTGAAGGGAAGCCCAAGGTTCAAAGCAGCAGGACACAGCACTGCCCAGCATCTGGCCAGAACTGAGGAGGGAACAGTCTGAAGCTAATCCTATCCCCAGAGTGCCCTGGTGACCACTCTGGGGTGGAAGGCCTTGCCAGCTATAGGACATTAAGAGTTCTGTGTGCAGGAAATGTAGGGATGTAAGAAACACTGATGTGGAAAGCAACCCTGTTTTCTGCTGTGTCAGTTGGGCACCAGAGGGCTCAATGAGCTGAAGAAGGACAGCCATGAGGAATTTTAAAAAGAAGACAACTAGGGGTGCGGCTCAGTGGTAGAGCACTTGCCTCACATGTGCAAGGCCCTGGGTTCCATTCCCAGCACAGCAAAAATAAAAGAAAAAGATTGAAAAGAAAAAAAAAAAAAAAAAAAGGACAATGACTTAGGGTTACAGTTGTCAGTTAACTTGGGTCAAAATGAATAACAAATTCTAGGACACAGAGGTCCGTGCTGGGGGAAGGGCACATCATACCTGGAGTAGAACGTAGGACTTGTCACCTTCTCAATGCAAATCACTGGGACCTGGCCGCCAAGACGTCTCAGGATGGCTCTGATGGGGGCTTCAGACTCCTGCAAAGCGAGGAAGAGCTGTCAGACGCTTTCTTTTCTGGCCCCCAAATCTCCAACGGGCTGGCAGAAGGAGGAATGACTCTGCAGCACTGGAGCAGGCAGGACCCCCTAGCTACAGGGCCAACTGATGACAGGTGTACACAGGGGAGGCAAGAGGGTCCCATCGCAGGCACCAACCAGGCACAGGGAATCATGGGGAAAGTCAGGGAGATGACCCAGCTGGAGATTCCTTCCACCATTTCACCTGGACAAACAGAGCCTCCCATTTCACAGAGGACCACGTATAATTGTGACGGAGTCCTATATGGACCAGCTGGCGTGTCAGTGCGGAGTACACACCCACCCTTAAACACCAGCAATCTGATGATGAAAAACAGGACTTGGTGACTGGAGGGTGGCCTGCAGTCCGAGAAGGAAAGGCATCAGAGCTGACGAGGGCCTGGAAGTGCCTGTGAGGCTTAATTGAGCTGCCTGAGCAGGATTCGCATCGAGCATGAACCCAGAGAGGATTCTCATCATACTAAGAAAGCAAAAAGCAGAGCTAATCACAGCCCAAGCTGAGGAATTCCAAGAGCAGCCAGTGATCTCCAACCATGGGAATCCCGTTCTAGTCCCACCAAAACCTTCTGTACATTTACACTGACATTTCATCCTTTCCCACTTTCTATTTTGGCATTGCCAAAATTTATGGAAAAGTTGAATGAAACTCTTCATCTTCATTTATGAAATTTATCATTTTACCATATTTGCTTTATCTTTCTGCAGGTAAATGCACACTTGCCACACGAACCCTGTGATCAGAGAGCTGCAGCTATTACAGCATCTGACTTCTGACCTCTAAGTATTACGGTAAATAAATCCTAAGAATGACACTGTCCTGCACAACTGTAATGACCTTATCAGACCAAAGATCCTCAGCATTAATTCAATAATATCCAAACACAGCCCATAATCAAATGTCCCTAAATGTCAATACACTATTGCCTGACTATCATGTGCCATGAGAAGACTGAGGGAAACAAAGGTCAGGGAGGTCAGATCAGCAGGGAGACAGTTACCCAAATGTCCTACTGCAAGCTGGGCACCAAGGCAGGGATTCGCATCTCAGCAAAAAGCAGCTGAAGGCCCAGGAATGACTTCTGCAGTGAGGTGACAGTTGGAGGACAAGTTTACAAACATAGAAGGAAGGAGGGAAGGAATGTTCCAGAGAGTGGAAAAGGAATGCAAAGATGAAGAAGCTTGAGGGTGACAGAAGTGATGATGACCCCAAAATGTCCAAGTCCTTTGGATATACCAGGTCACTGGCCTATTCAGGATGCAGAGGGAACAAAGGTCCTCAGCAACTGCCCCAGGGAGAGGGATGGTCATGGGGGGCCCAGTGTGACCACAAGAGTCCTGAAAGAGAGAGGAAGGAGCAGAAGAGCCAGCACCAGAGTGAAGTGACCTGAGAACCACTGTCAACATCACTGTTCTCAATACATAAAGGGAAAGCCAGGCCTGGTGGCACCTGCCTGTAATCCCAGCTACTCAGGAGTCTGAGGTAGAAGCATCATGAGTTCAAAGCCAGCCTGGGCAACTCAGTGAGACCCTGTCTCAAACAAACTAACAAAATTCATGAATATGTAAGGGTACCACAAGCCACAGAAAGCAGGAAGCCTGTGGGAACAGAAAGGCAGGGATAGAGATTCACCCAGAGTCCCTACATAGGGACACGGCCCTGCCAACTCTTAGATTTGTGCCCATTTCAGACTTCAGACTGTATGATAATAAAGTTGTATTGTTAACCCACTTTAAAAAAAACATAAAAGTTTGAGAAAAGGCTAGAAACTATCAAAGCACTGGGGTCTGGAAGTTAAGTTGTCCAATTCTTTTGCTAAGACAAGAAAACTACTTTATCCTCATGGGAAGGAGGCAGAGCCAAGAGCCATGATCAAGGTTTGTCTTTTAGGAAGGCAACTCCGGAGTTACAGGGACAGAATCTAGAACTGACATTCTCTGCCAATGAGAAAATGTGAGCTTGCAAGAAAAAATCATAATTCTACAAAATTTGTACCCATCACAGATTTCAACGGTTATTTGAAACATGAATTTTCTGAAGACACATGGGTTTCTAAGAACATACCTTAGAGGCCATATTCTCTTTATATATGAAGCTAAAACAACACATCAAAACTGACAGAATGCAGAAGCAGGTGTAAGAATCCAGATGGGGCTGGGGATGTCAGTGGTAGAGTCCTTGCCTAGCATCTATGAGGAAATTTTAGGTTCCATACCCAGCACCACACACAAAAAAAAAAGTCTATGATTAAGTTAAACATTAGATCTATGAGTAATGTAAAATGATGCCATTCTTTCTCCCTGGATTTTTGTTTGTTTTGAAAAACGGTTATTTTTCATAAAAACAATATTTATAATTAACATTAAATAGTTTTTCATTGTTATTTGTGGAAGGACCAATACATGATTATTTCAGATTATTCTAAATTTATGAATGGTAAATACTGGCAGACACAATGTACATAAGCAAAAACCCCTTGAAGTCCTCAGGAGTCTTTAAGAGAGAGAAGGAAGGGTTCTGTGACCACATGGTTTGAGAACCACTGCTTGAAGCAGCTGAACTTAATGCAGACTGGACGTAGGGAGGCAGGAAGGCTCCTCTCCTGCTTCATTAGGCATGAATCAAGCAGGCTGCCAAAGGGATTCTCGCTGCAGTCATTTTCCTGTCATGGTATAAAAGCGCTTAATGCTAAACTGAAGTCCCAGGAAAGGCATGCCATGCACTAATCCAGGACGAACTCATCAGGATTAACGGGACTGGAATGCACAGCGAATAAATTCAACTCTTTCTCTCTAATCCAAGAATGTTCCAAGTGATTCAATCTAATTTTCCAGATTTGAGGATTCCTTTGTTAAAAACGGAATAAAGAAAATGCTTGACCCATACCCAAAGAATTCAATCTCATTTATTTTATAAATACGGCACGCAGCATTCCAACACCATCTTTGACAGGCTCCTGGGAACAGCGGGGACTGTGAGAGTGTGTCTGTGACATCAGGTTGCTGTATCACCACATGTTAATAGTGGACCCGAGGCACACTCGCACAAAACACTCACATGAAGTAACTGAAAACATCAGCAAGCACGTTAGACTGACCAATTCATAAGTCAAAGGAGTTGAATCTTTCCATTAAATACAATGGTAGCACCAAAAATGTTCTTGGATTTATTTTATAAACATAGTACCCAACTTCCTGGCAACTTACGTAGCGACTTTGCCCATGAATGAGTTTACATATTATTCTTCATTCCACAAATATGAACTGAGTGCCACGTACAGTTCTAGAAAGTAGGGATGCAGCAGGGAACAGGCAGCTGCTATCTCTGTGGAGCTCACCTTGGATCACTGGGAATACCTCTTCAAAGAGTGACGGTGTATGAAACACTGACCAGAGGTGGCACCCTCCGGGTCTCCTAAAGCAATGACATGGAGTGTCGGGAAACGTGGCATCACCTAGGAATCCACAACTGTTCTGAGGACCCTGCAGTCCCTTCCCACTAGGAGCCTGTGAACTTGAGACAGAATCCGTTGACCATTAGGAAAGGATCTGAAGAACCACAGGAACTTGATAGTGACCTCACCGCCATCTTTCAGTTTCAGGCCTTGAAATGCATGTTGTAGTCTGAATTTTAAATGTGCCCATGTGTTGAAGGCTTGGCCCCAGCCTTAGGAGGGGGTGGAACCTTTAAGAGGTGGAGCCTAGCGGGAGGTCCTCTGGTCATTGGGGACATGCCCTTGAAGAGGATAGTGGAACCCCAGCCCTTTTCTCTCTTCCATTTCCCAGCTCTGAAAGGGGCGGTTCTGCTCTACCACACATTTCCACCAAAATGTGTTGCCTCACCACAGGCCCAAGGCAACCAGGCCAATCAATCATGGACTGAAACCTCCAAAGCTGAGAGCCAAAACAAACCATTCATTTCTCTTTGAAAGTTGATTATCTCATGTATTTTGTTACAGTAATAGAAAGTTAACACACTACATTTCAGTTTCATTCAGACTCTTGGTAAGTGAAATAACATTCAAAAGGGACAGATCTGGATAGTACTAGAAACATGTTCCAACTTCCACAGTTCTACCACAGCACCACATAGTCCCACTTGCCATTTTCTCAGTGATAAAATGTACAGTCTTCTACCTGGCAAGATTGGGTTTTAGAGTTGTCATTCATGGTTCCTTCCACAGGCAAATTCATAGATTTCAGTGTCTGCTTGAGAATGTCAGTATCTCGCCACGTTTAATTTCTTTTCTTTTTATATTAACAGATAAAATACATATGCATTATTGTGCGCAATGTATTTCAAAGTATATATACACTGTGGAATGACTAAATTTGGCTAATTAACATACACACTGCCTCACATAGTTATCATTTTTATGGTATTCTCATCTCTCATGTCCATCCTGATTCTACCAGTTTCTATCCACTCCCTAAAGCAGCAAAAAAATTTAAATATGAAAGCGGCTTGAGAGACCACATAATCTATATAGAGATTTGTGGTTCTACAATACTTACTAGGGGGTAAAAATTACAAACTCTAAAGGAAATGTGGTCAAGGAGACGACAGCAAGATATTTATCCTGCCCCAACCCTTCCACAATGAAAACTGCTTCAGCCCACCCTTCACCAAGACCATGTGCTCAAAATCCCATAATTCCTCCTTCTTTTGAGATGCAAAATGCTCAAGATGCCCGACATCTGAAGAGGGCTTAAGTAGGCAGGAAGGGTGGCTAGGGACACTGGGAGAGAGATGTTTTGGTTGTCAGAATTGAGGGAAGGGGGTCAACCAGCAGGCAGCGGCCAACGATGCTCTGAATACCCTACAATTCAGGGCAGCTCCTTCCAAAGAATTATCCAAGGTGGCAAGGTAAAGAAAAACGCTGCCTTACTGCGTGGAGCTGGGGCTGCAAACGTCCCACAGACTGGATTGACTGAGGCGTTAAATGGTTCACTATCTACATTCCGAGAACCACCACCACAAACAATGTCTGCAAATGAGCACACGTTGCTGAGAAAGCAAAACCTTGTCATCACATCCCTGGAGATCTCTGGACGTCCCCAAAGCCACACAGAGGATAACTAAGAGGCTAACAGAGGAAGACAAGAAGTAAAGAATTAAAGGAAGACGCATTTCCCGTACTAATCTGAGTCCTGGTTTCTAGGAGTGAGCTCTTTCTTCTAGAACTGCTGGAGGGGAGGCTGCATCTGGAGAGAGGGGCTTGCTGGGTGCCTGTCCCGTGCTGAGGGCCTGTCAGGCACCTCCCAGGTGGAGCTCACGACAGCCTCCTGGCAGGATGCCCATCCCCACTTCATAGATGGGTGCTGTCACTAAGAGAAAGTGAAATTAAGGCCCAAATGCCATCTTATTAAAATATCCTGTTGTTATAAAACAGAACAAAACAAAAACAAAAACAGTGCTCTGGCATTTCAGTGGAAGCCAACTCTCCCTGGCGAGAGGCACTGTTCCCAGGGTGGGGAAGGCAGCTTCTCACCCAAGGACACTCTCTTGGCCAGTAAGCGTGAACCTCTTCATTTAACACCTAATCATCTGCAAAACAAAATCATAACTTTAATCAGTTGAAAGGACCAACTAGCCACTGAATGCAGAAATCCTCTTGAACTGTAAAAGGAAAAACTGACGAGAGCAGGAAAAGGTGGGAGAAAGAGGAAGGGAGGGCTAGGGCTGGCGGAAGGAAGGCATGGAGGACACACTGATTTTCCACTCAGTCACTTTCCTCCGGGCACTGGCACGCTCTCCCAACCAGCCTGCTCATCCCACCTCTGACCCAGCAAGGATAAATGCACACCTGCAGTCAGGGCGCCACTGACCAATAATAATAAAAGCACCCACTCTAATAATTGCAATAATAATAATATTAAGCACCTACTACATTCCAGTGCCCTCTCCTGAGGCACTGTAGTTGTGTGATCTCACTTAATACTCAAACCAAGTCTTTGAATTTACACAGCTATTACACCCACTCCACACATGAAAAGCCTGACTATATAAAGTGGATATAAAGTGGAGATGTGGCTCAAACCTCAGGGTGTCTGATTCTCCATTATTTTTAATACTACTAAAACTCTTTATGAGACTTATAATAAGTCCCCTAGGGCCTTGGGCCATAACGTAATTACAGTGAAAGTTTAATTAGATACAAGGATGATCCTCCCACTCAGCAAATACAGTGAGACACTATGGAACCAGGAGGCAAAGGTTTTAAAGATGACGATGGGATCAATTCCTGCCCAATCACAGACTAGCTGAATGAGTCTGGGCGAATTATTCTGAATCTCAGTCTCCTCACTTCTCCAATGGGGAAACTAAGCTCACAGAGACTGTTTAAAACCAAATCCATAAATGGAGATGATGCATATGAATGCACTGCAAAGCACTTTATGAAATAAATACATTTGGGGGATTTCTCTGAGTAAGTGACTTAATTCCAGAAGAACTTTCTCTTCGTTTCATTCTGCTCTTAGCAGTACTGGCTCTTAGCTAGTGTTTTGAGAATTCCCTGCCAAACGGTTACACAAATAGATACATGCAGCCAGGGGGAGCTGCTATTTAAAGAAATTCTCCAGTTTAAATGAAGAATTGTTTGACATGTAAATAATCAGCTCTTAATTACATAGCTTGTCAATAGTTTAAAAGAACTATCTCATCAATAAGCTGCTCTGGTAGGTAGTGGCGCAATGACCCAATTTTGGACATATGACATGACAGTGTGCTAGTGACTTAACCAAGAATATGAAACAGTCGTCGCCAGCAAGGAGTGTGACCGGAAGGTAAGAAAGCTCCTCATGAAGCACACACTCAGGTTATCTCCAAAACGAGCAGTGGAGAGAGAAAGCAGGCCTGAGTCGCATGGTCACATGAGACCATCCCTGGATACAAGCCAGGGCTCAGGGAGAGTGAGGGCAACACTGCGGTCCAGGGTCAAGGCCAAGCTTTTTCAAGATCTCTTCTACCTCTATGACCATTTCCCCTAAAACTACAGACACACACACTTGGACTCCAGGCTTGTACGCTCTCTCATGACTCAGTAAATACAATCTGTGATCCTTATTACACAGGACCCACTTATTCGACTTGCCAGGGCCCAGAAGGATTGACAAAAGATCTACCACTATGGAAATGAGCCCCCCCTGTGCATCCACTTGTGCCCAGGAGAGGTGCCTGGGAAAGACAGTGGCCCCCAGACACACCTAGTGGGTTCTCACCCAGGATGCAGACACTAGTCTGCCTTGCTATTTCCCTTCTCCCAGTTCTTGAGGCAGTCCTTCCAAGTTAACCCCACCCTGTTCCTCTTGCCCAGTGTTTTACAAAGAAGCAGCATCTACACAGAGAGGGACCCTAGATTTTAGTCCAAAGACCTATTTCTCTATCTAGACCTTGACAGCTCCCAGAAGATCCTGAGTTTGCTTCTTATTAACTCACCTTTTTGCCAAGTGAAAGCCCAAGTTGCTTCCCTCTCTGGGACCCAAGAGATGGTGTTGATTTTCATCAAAACTCAAGAGGAAGGGGTGTAGCTCAATGGTAGAACTATTGCCCAGCATGCATGAGGTCCTGGGTTCCACCCCCAGCAAGGCAAAAAAAAAAAAAAAGGAGATAAAAATAAAACCTACAAGAAGAATGTTGATGGTCATACAATAATGTGAATGCACTTAATGCCACTGACCTGTGTGCTCAGAAATGGTTAGGGTGGTAAATCTTACCTGTATTTTACCACAATGATGATGCTACATAGGTTAATCATAGAAGTTTAACCCAAGTTTGGTTCATCTGTCCCAGCAATTCCACTCCTAGGTTTATACCAAAATAAATAAAAGCATGTGTCCATGTGAAAACGTGTATACAAACACTCATAGCAGCACCATTCCTAACAGCTACAACATGGAAACAACCCACATGTCCACGGAATGATGAGCAGATAATACGTGATAGACCCATTCATACCATGGGATGTTACTCATCCACAAAGGTACTGGCACATACTACAACATGCACCGGCACTGAAAACAGTATGCTAAGTGAAAGATCGCTGAGACCACAAGTTGGGTTATTCCATTTATAAAAAATGCCTCAAACAGAAACAGAAAGGAGATTAGCGGTTGCCTAGGGTTGGGGAGGATGCAGGAAAGGAATGGAGAGGGAGTATGAATGATAGGTGGGGCTGGGTGATAAAAATAATTCTAGAATTGTGGGGATGGTTGCATAACTCTGAATATATCAAAACTCAAAAAATGTATGCTTTAATGGGTGAATTTTATGGTATGTAAATTGTATTTAAAAAGCTGCTGGAAGACAGCTGAGAGGAACCCATTCCACAGGGAGCTACAGTATCCTTTCCCTATTGATGGCGCCCAGGCCAACCAATACCTTCTCCACCAGCTCAGCTGTTACCACAGCACTCTCTCCCACATGCTTGATTTCAGCTTCAAGTCAAAACTCTTATCACTCACCCCACCCACCCTCAAATCAATAATTATGGCTCCAGCTACCAACAGTAAGAGGCTCTCCACTCTATTCGCACAGCCATTTATTACACATAACAGCCGTTTGGCTTTGAGAGTTGCAGGAATGTGGAATTAGCTCCTATTTAATAAACCCTCCCTAGTAGCACTGCCTCATGGTTTGTGAAGGCAAGCTCCAATCTCCACAAGTGGCTTGTGCAGTTCACAGCGACAAGGCACAGAATAAGATTAAGGAATGCCACCGCATTTATTGGTTTAAATAATGTAATATATAACATACAGAGTTTCTAAGCTTTTAGCTCCAACAGACTGCAGGGGAAAGGGGAATCCTCTCGGTGTGTGCCTGTGGTCCAGGATCAGAGAAAATGGGATCGCTTTAAGTGGTACTGAGAAGTTTTTGTAAAAGCTCACCAGGAAGCAAGAAATGGACCCATCTCTTGGCCTGATTGGTACTGTTTCTGGGGGCCTTCAAAAGGCATTCTTAGTGCAAATAAGCCGCCAGGGAGGTTGGGAGAAACACCCAGCTCAGTGAGCAGAGGCAGATTGGGGATACTTCCCACACTGAATGTTGGGAATGCTCACAGGGCTTGGTCACTGCCTTTCCTGACCGTGACTTCTGCAATACTCCTGGGGTGTGGAGCTGCTGGGCTGCTGGGTAGAACACCCTGCAGGCAGTACCGCCCTCCGCTTCCCTCCCACGGAGTCATGGGGGACAGCATGGCAGAGGCACTGAAGATGCCCATAAAGACAAACCAGCCTGGATGTGGCCCAGAGCCCAGGCAGGCGGCACAGGTCCAGGAATGAGGAGCTGGCGCAGCCCTGTCGTCACCGAAAGGAATTAAGCAAGCACTTGCAAGCCCTGCCGCTCAATTTCAGTACTTGTTTGATAGACTTCAGAGTAATTTGTTCTCCTGGGGCTAAAGCACTAGCTGGTTGCTATGACTCTGCACAGGATCAGTTAGGGGTGTGGAATGTGCTCCCGTGGAGAGTCAAGTGCCCCTGAGCTCAGGGAGCGCCCATGGGGAGAGGGAGGGTGGGCTGGGCATCCCCCACACCTGGCATACATTGATCAAGACTTCACTGAAAACTAGCTCCGCCCTCTTGTGCAAAATGGTCCCAGTGGCTACATAAGAAACACTAAGTAATCAAGGAATGCAGGGCCAGGCTGGATGAGAGCTGCTCTAATCCATTCCGGTCCACAGTCTGTGTGGTACGTACACCATCACTACTATTTTTTCTTAAAGGAATCTACTTCTTTATTACTTAAACAATTAAAAAAATTACATATGACTCTCATAAGTGGAGCACAACCGAATTATCAGAAGTCAGATACTAAACTCACCTCCATCACCCAATTTCAGAGGCAGCTGCTTTGCTGGGACCCTGAAGGCTGCAGCCTATAATGCCCTTGATGTAACTCCTATCTACCTTTTTCTAATTCACACCGGAGTTTAACATACCGTTAGAACAGAAATGTTCATGCCATCCCTAAAACCATCTTGCAGAGAGAAGCCCCCACAGAAGTCAGGCAAACCACGATCTGCTCCAGGAACTGTAAAACCACAGCACATGGCCTGATGTAATGTTGACGCTGAATTAAGAATGGTTTTATTTTTATTTTAAAGTTCACATTTTAAAAGGTAACAAGAGAAGAGGAGGAGGAGGAAGAGGAAGAAAATGATGATGATCGTGTCTCCACAGGGGCACAGGCGGCCTGCAAACACTGAAATACTTGTGATATGGCCCTTTGCAGAACCCGCTTGCTAAGCCCTGAGCTCGTCGGTGCCTTTATTTCTCCACAAGCCAACTCAAGGCCAAGTACGCTGAGTGACGGAAGATTACCAAAGAAGCTGCTAACATCAGTGCTTTCCAAATGCTGCAGTGTCCAGTCATTTTGACATTTTTAAGAATGTCTTGTCTAAAGAAAAATAAAAGAACGTAGGGCTGCATAACTTGTTAACTGCCTGTCCTCAGCTCCACTGGAGGTACCCGGCATAGTGCTCCAGTCTGCAAACACACCACGGGCCCAGAGCCACTTCCCACCTGGGGGCTCAGCTGTCTGCATCCTCAGCTCTCTGGGAAGACAGGAGGGAGGTGAATGAATGAGGCCCCACTTCAAGGTGCCCACATAGCCAGCTGCGGTCACCAAACCCTTTTTCTAGGTCTGAGGTGCTGGAGGTGCCCAGGGACCCTCACTCACTACCCTAGGGACTGACACCCTGCCCTGCCTTTGTAAGTAGTCACTTCATTAAACTCATCTCAAATTGCCCAATTTGAGAATGCCATCTGTTCCCTGCAGGGCCCCTAATGGCCACGTGTTAGGGACAGTGAGCTCTGGATGCCAGCAGCTACTGATGACAACCCCCAAACACAGTCCCACTCCAAGGAGGATGGTTTGGCAGTGTGATATATTCGAACAGCCCTCCCCCATTCCATGAGCTGCCCCCAAGTTTCACTAGACCAATAGCCACTACCCCGGTCTCAAAAGTACCTTGAGTCTAATGATCAGTTGCAACCCAGTGTTTTATCAAAACAGATGTTTGTGGGGTTTTTTTAATTCCTCAATTTAACCAAACGACATCTGAGCAGCTGGTATGCTGCAGACACGTTGCTAGGTCTTTCTTGTACTCGGAAACTCCCGTCAAGCCTTTCACAAATGAGAACATGGAACCTCAAGTGGTGACCGATGGTGCTCATCTGAGCTCAGAGTGGCCGGGGTCAGAGTCCCCCCAAAGCTCTCTTCAGTCTGCCCGGGTGCTGCCTTGGATCCACCTTCAAGGCTGGCCAGGCCCCAACCAGTGACACCTCACAGCTACCTAATTTGTCCAGACATCCTGTCACATTACATAAAAGAAGAAACAGGACCTGGGATGGAAGTTTCTCACACCACAGAAAACCCCCAGCAGCCTCATGCATGCAAGTGTAGCTCCTGGATGGGCCAACAGGTGGGAGGATCCAGCAGAGCTCCGAGTGTGACTCCTGGTGGGTGCAGTCACGCCATCTCTACGGCAAAAAGAAACGACCAGTATGCTAAATGCAGGGGTCCCTCTCCTGAACCTTCTCTGCTCTGAACTTGGCATGGACAAGGATACCAGGGCCTGCTTTGGGTCTGGCAGCTCCTATCAAACTACATTATTGAAAGTGAGTGTATATCAAATGGAAGAATTTTCATGTCACATTTTTATCAGCTCACAGATCTGAAGAGGTATCAGAAACCCCACCCGACCCTGGCTGTGTGACCTTGGACTAGCCACTAGGTGTCTCTGTTTCTGTTTTCCTACATGAAACAGAGATAATGACATGTTCACCTACACACTCATCCCTACCCCATACCTAACTTGTTCCTAATGTGAGGATCAAGGGACAGAAGCAAGATAGAGGTTAAAATCTCAGATTAAACAGGAGAAAGCTTAAGGGGACGTTACTTAACTCTTTCATCTCTGCAACATGAAGAGGGTCAAAAGAATTAATGTGTATAAAATACTGAATGCACCAGGCACTAGTAACTTTAATAAGTTTGCAGTATTATTAGTTTCTTAATCTATGAGAGGTCTTACCAGTAGCCAACTTAAAAAGTGCTAGGAAGATTAAGTACCCCAAATAACTGTTTTACAGTGTGAAGATATTTTGTAAATGACAAAGCACTACACAAATATGTGGTTTAAAATTGTAAGTTATAAGGGCTGGAGATGTAGCTCAGCGGTAGAATGCCTGCCCAGCATGCGGGAGGCCCTGGGTTCAATCCCCAGAACTGCCAAAAAAAAGGTTGCTGCTTGATCTATTTCCATCTGCCCTAATTCAGAAGGCACAAGATTTGAGGGTGATTTTCTGGAAACATTAAAACTGACTTTTTAAACTATTAAAAATATAAACAAAATGGCTAAACTGTAAAAGCATAACTAATAATGACTCAGGTTTTACACTGAATTTTTATTTTATATAGTTACATATTTGAACATCCCAGTTTTTGTTGCGCTAACAACCAAAGTCCCTTCTGCCCTCGGCCGTGACCTGGGTGTTGGCAGTGACCGTGGCCACCGTGAATGTCAGCGGGTGCCATTCAGACTCAATGAAGTAAACACACGTCACCAGCCGCGGGTCACCCTCCAGCCAGAGGCCTCTTCGCCTCAGTTTGGTGTGGGCCAAATCTGGAAGCTTGAACTTCCATTAAGAAAACAAAATGGCTTTTCCAGTTCTGCCATAGGTGGCTTCTCCAGTTTCTTCCACTCTGAAGTCAGGCGGAAGAAGAATAGCCAGTGGAGAGAGGCCACTTTCCTCCTTCCGGGAGGTCTGGAAGTCACAAAGCCAGTTATTTGTTTTGCCAACCTGTGTATACATTGAATGGAAATGTCTGTTTCCACGTCCCGCTTGACGTCTCTGAAGACAGATGATTAAAGAATAACTGCGAGCCATTTGTTGTCTCGCTCATCCCCTCCAGCCTGGTTGTTGAGCAATCTCGCTTCCTGCCTTTTAACTTACATTTCTGTCGACTTATCATCCACTCTCTTTTGTTGACCTTTATGTGTACAATGTTGCTTCAGAAACCTTTTTCAAAGGAAAGGTCAAAATGAAAAGTCACTGGGAAGGATGCCAGGTGGCCAGCAGCCAGGGAGGCGGCGCCCAGACCTGAGACTACCGGTGACAGGCTGACACAGGCCCAGGCAGGTGCACAGGGCTGGCCACTGCCTGCAGACTCCTGAGCATGACCCAAGCGCAGCACGCTGTCTGGGCCACCTGCAGCCAGCCAAGCCCATACACCAGAGGGAGAGCCAGGGTCCTTCACTCATGAGTTAGTCACTCCATCTTCTCCTCCGTGCACACCCTGTGTTAGGAACTGTGGGTGACAGAGGAAGGTGTAGATGTGGTCCCTGCCCCCAAGAGGCTCATGATTCAATTGAGGAGAAAAGAAATACAGAAAGGCACAGGGACTGCAAAGGAGAATGTCAGAAAGACAGAGGGTTGGGAAACTGAAGACACCGCTCAGGAGTGTCTGTGCTGGGCTATGGTGGAAGAAGGAGGAAAAGGACGATTTGATGGACAGGACTAAGCAGATGCAATCGCTTATGGAATATGAGGGACAGGAGACAGAAGTGGGTCAAAGACTAACTCTCAAATCTCAAATCTGGATGACTGGAAGAAATCCCAAGTGTGGATTTACAAGTACTGAGTTTGAGCAGACAGAGAGACCTAGGCAAAACACTGTGTCCTTGCTACTTAGACCCCACCAGTACTCTCTTTGCTCTGGCTCATAATCTACAAAGTGATGGAAAGCTTATAAAAGACATGAGTGCAATGTGGCCACGTGGCTGGTGGGTGAAGGCAACTGGAAATCTGCATGGGTCTGTTCTCAGCGCTGCACAGAGTAGCCAACCAACCAAATCAACTAGAAACAACCAGCACATATCTCAGGCCAAGGCCAACTCCACCCGGTAAAAACATACATCTGCAAAATTTGATGGACGACGACTGGGCATTGAAGGAACAAAGACACAAAAGAAAACAGTGGCAAAACCTAAAATCCATCAGAGCCATTTGCTATGGACAAAAGGCTGATAAGGGCAGAAGAAACTTCCATAAAAACATAACTGGAAAATAATGGACCCTGGGAAGAATAACTTCAGAAAAAATGAAAACTTTCAATGGTTTATTTGTGCTCTGAAAACCTAAAACCTTACACTGAAGTTCACTTTGTAAATGATTTTCACTGAAAATTCATCAGAGGACAGATTTCTGATAAAATATTTCTACCCCTAAGATAGAGTCAGAATACCCTTGGATCAAAAAGTGTAGTCCAAAAGCCCTGTGTCCAGCAAAGCAGATGGAAATACCTGCCAGGTGGCTGGGTGTGTGAGAATCTGAACCCAGCTGGCTCACCAGAGGCAAGTGCTGCCGGGGGGAGCCTCTTGGGGGCCAAGAAGGCTGTCAAAGGGATCAAGGGAACAACCACACTTCAGGAGCGGAAGAAGCAAGTAACAAAGTAACGAAGGGGAAATGAGCAATTCTGAAAAATTCAAAGGCAGGTTGACTTCTGTGAAGTCAAGGAGTATTCCCTGCACCCCTTAAACTGGGCACCCTCACCTTGACAAGTGTGCCAAGAGCCAGGCAGGGCACACCTTGATGGTAGCCTATTGTGCAGCCACCACATCAGATATAGGACAGCACATCTGAATAAAGTATGTCCCAAATATGTCATCATTATGTCCCAGGTATGTCAACAAATAATATTTCAGCATTAAGAAGTTATACTAAAAGAAATTACCCACTGCTAAACTATGACTCGAATCTAACTGAGCATCTTTTATTTGCTATGTCTTGGTGTTGGCAGCTCAGGTCCTCCACCCTCACTCATTCTGGAGCAGGGCAAATGGTCTGGGCCAGGGGCCTGACTGTTCCAGATTGCCTGTCTGAAAGGCCCTCTGCAGACCACTCTCATAAGCAACGCCTGCCTCGTGTGACAAGCCCTCTCACCTACTGTGCCTGTAGAAAGACTCCTTTGACAGATCCAGAAAAGGGAAGACTGTAGAAAAGCGAACAGCCAAGCATATAAAGTAACTCAGAGACACAAGAGGGGTGAGGACTGAGAACAGATCCCTAGATTGCCTAATCAGACAAAGGAGCAACTCTGAGTAACGTTAACACAGTGGTAACAGTTCAGCGTCCAGGGAATGAAAACTGGTAGCGAGAGCCTGATCTCCTCAATCATTAAGGAAATGGGGTTCAAGGTCAACTGCTGTGCTATCACAGATTCTGCACAACCTCAGGGGACTACCGTCTGGAAGAAGTTTGGTAACTCAGAGTGAGCACCTGCAAAGCACAGCCAAGGTTTGCAGCGGGAATGAATAAATGAATGGATGCTGCAATTCTCAAAGGGCCTACCTCGAAATTTAAAATCTCACAACTGAAAACAAAGTCTAGAGTAAATCTCGACATCTCACAATGCACCTAATATTTCTTATTCCTTACCAGTCTGTCTGCTGAGGATTACTTCCAGTATAAATCGTAAGTGCCCGCGCTGGCCCTGCACCAGACAAATGAATAAAACACCTGCCACCCGCCTGATGGCGCACAGGGTAAGTTCACATAAACAAAGCAGAGGAGCAAGGCCACCACCTCCCAGGATGCATTTTTTTCTCCGCCCCTTTTGTGTAACTGTTGCAACTGTCTTTTAGCTAAGGGGAGCAGGAACATTAACTAAACAAACATCTAAGAACACCACAATTTTCTTATTTATTATTTTTTATTTTCTCATTTATTGTTATTCAACCCAGTGCCTATTTCTCTTGATCTACACTGGAAGAATTCCCAGGGACACCTTATCAAAACAATAAACTTGAAAAAAAAAAAAGATAAAGAGCAAGAGAGAGAAGATAATGACAACATATATTTTTAAAAGATAATACTGTGTACTGCTTCTAACTTATGATAAATTCTCAGTATATTTTTAATTTTTCAAAAGAAACTTTTATTTGCTTTGCTACTGCCAAACAACCCAAATTTAGAATTTACAAACAAATAGAGCCTGGACCACAGGAAAGTATGTTTAGCTTTTGGATATGCTATTAAACACTAGTTGGCATAAAACAAATACGCCATGCTTCCAGCCCTAAACTGTTGAGTGTTTTATGACACAGCTGAAAGAATTACGCTAAAAATGGGTTGATGTACAAGTTTCCATAAGTGTTTTGTGCCACTGCTCCAAGAATTTAGATTCCAAATGTTCTTAGTTCAATTTTTTTTCAACATGGCACAAAGGAACACATTTCTGTCTTCATTTGAGGGACGACGGTGGCTTCTGTGGTCATCTGCTAGGGCCTCAAAACTTCCAAGGAAGGACCTACCAGCCAATCAGCTCCCTATTCAGAGCTGAAGATGGATTTTTTTTATTCATTTCCACCAAATATTATCAATGTTCAGTCTTCCTCATGCTCCAGAATGGTCATGAACTTGTGGGACTTGCAGTCATCATGAAATACAAAACCACCTGCAGATAGAAAGAACCACCCAACTATCCCAGATAAAAAATGACCCATTTTTCTAACAGCAGGGAACTAACTAATGCAACCAGCAAGGTCTCACAATCAGGGGTCAGTTCCTTGCTTGCTGGGATCACAAATTCTCCTAACTCTCCAAAGACCAACACCAGCAGTACCAACTTCAAATCAAACTTTAGCTTTGTGAAACTACGGACAGTCAGAGAAGGAAGGGAGGGGGATGTTCCAGAGAGTGGATTTCCTTCATTTGTGGAGAAGCCTTGGTAGGAGAGAGACCAGTGGGCTTTCTGGACAACAGATGCACCATCTCCAGCACCATGATAAAGTAAATGAAGAATAAGGAGAGATCAGAAGGAAGATCTACTGCCCAGTCTCTAAGTGTGCAGGACCATGCTGGGAAGTGGCCAGCCACTTCCTAGGTTCCCAGATCCCCAGAAAGTGGCAGAGGAAGGCTAGGAGCTGGTTCCTACATCATGTCCATGCCAGAGCACCAATACCACTGTCCTTCCACTTGCCACTCAGGTAGTTCCAGGTCAGAGGGGTCCTTGCTCCGGCAGGTCACCTCCACTGCTGGGTTCCCTTTAATTACCTAAATAGAAGTGTTACTGTGAGCCTTTACAAATTACTACACCCAGAGCACAACACAAGGCCCATTCTAGAATTCAAATAAAATTCCATATATAATGTGGTCATCTTTAACTATAATTGAGATGCTAACTGTAGAATGAACTTGATGGTCAGATGAGCTTGAGGCAACCAACTTTTTCTTCAACCACCTTTGTTCCTGACAGCATCTCAGCCTTTTCAGCAGCCTGGGCTGGTGGCCTGGCTGGAATCCAGCTGACTGTGAACTCCCACCCAAGAGGGTCAGGTTTAGCACAAGTGGGGCCCCAGATTCCACAGGCTCCCACTGGAGGAGCCAAAGCTCCAAGCAAGGAGTGGGTGGGGCAGCGGAGGAAGCAGGGTGCTTGGGACAGAAGCAGGGACAGGGTAGCAGGCAGCAGTGTCCCCTGGAGTGTGGCTGTGTGAAATCTTAAGTAAGGGAGAACATGGGGAAGAGGAGGCAGGTGATTCTCCTAGAGTTTGGCTCCAAGAGGGGGTTCCTAAGTCAAATGAAGAGGGCAGTGTCCATCCTGGGGTGCTACTCTCTCTATAATACCCAAGAGAAAGCAAAAAGACAGCTCAGATGGGGTCTTGGGGATCAAATTTGCCCCTACTCCTTTCTGAAACACCTGTTTGGGGAGCCAAGAACATAAGAAATAATACCCCAGTCAAATTTAGTCTACTCCAGCCAAAATATCCTGTCTTGGGACAAGTTCACAAAAGAGCTTTGTGAGTAGGCATGTCCCATGATAGCACTATCAAAGATTCCCAATAAACACCAAACACTCGTGGGCCCATGTGTTGTGCAGCCACAACCACATTCTTCAGGAGCCCACCTCCCTTTCCCCCAACACTTTCCAGGTTTGGTCAGTGGGTCAAGCATGCAAAGTCTTATTTGCCTTTTCTTTATTCTAAAACATTTGCAAGACCTGTCAAAGGACATACACTTACTTCCAAAGCTGGTTGGTAAGTGTGGTTCATTTCACTATGGCCCATGGCATTTGAAACTCTGGTCACATCTCTGACCCTTGTGGTGTCTCGACTCGTAGGAATGCTCTGCTATCCCCAAACAAAAGCCAAGGCTTCTTTTTTTTTTTTTTTTTTTTTAAGTATATTTTCTGAAAGCAGGCTTACTCTTTTTTTCCTTTTCAAATTTTTTTTTTTTAGTTGTTGATGGACCTTTATTTAATTAATTAATCTCTATGTGATGCTGAGAATCGAACCCAGTACCTCATGCATGCGAGGCCAGTGCTCTACCACTGAGCCACAACCCTGGCCCAAGCCAAGGCTTCTTTTGGGGCTGGTAAACTAGACATTTCCTCCCTTCTGTAACACAACCCTTATCAGATTTCTGCCCAGAGAGCAGATATTGAAGACATCTGAACTTGAACTGAGGTGCTTTTTCATCCCCTCACCCCAAATCTGACTATTTGCCATCCTTTGTCCTTCTGCAAATCTCCCCTGAAGTGGGGGCACAGCTCAGTGCATGCTTCTCAGTGCAAGGGCGTGTTGTTTTTATGCAAACATCTGCATGTGTGAACAACAGTGCCCTGTCATGGCTGGATCAGACCTGAGCAGCAAATCTAAATGACCTTGGGCAAAATGCTGAGGCCAATGAAAAGCACCAGGTGTCCTACACTGTCTCCAGGCTGAGTCTACACAGGAGTCCAGCGAAGGCCAAGGAGCAGCTGCAGGTGCTGCTAGTGGGCGAATCTGGTGCAATGTCCTTGCAATAGTTTCTTCCTTGGACAGAGCAGAGAGCTGCTGGGTCACAGTGGGTATCCTGTCTTACACCTTTTATTAACCAGATACTCCAGTGCTCCATGCCCCTGAGGAACTGTATTCAGTCCCTGCTGCCCTGGGACTGATGAGAGAGAGCTCTCATTATGAGACACAAGACTTCCTTCCCTACTGTTTCCCTTTCTCTGCATGCAGTACCTGGAAGCAGGCAGGAATCCCTCTCTCATCTTTGCATAATATCCATTTCTTTATCCTGCTAGGGAAAAGTCTGTTGCTCAGGAGGGCGGGGGAAAGCAGAAGTAAGCACACCATAAAGTATTTTCCAAAAGCATTTCAGGCAGAAGGCAAGTCTTGCTAGAAGTTTCCCTACAGAGCTTCAGGGGAGCTTGACTGATGCTGCAGCTGCTGCCGCTGCAGTGCTTCACCCTAAATCCAAGCAGGGTGGGTTCAACAGGCGAGATTTCTTTCCTTTTCCTTTGATGGGGCCTGTATGTATTATGATGTGTACGACTGGCTCCTAAGTCTTTTGAAAAAATAACCTCTGTCAGGCTTCCTCCCTGGTGAGACAGTTTGGGGCTGAAACTTCTCATGGCCTATCCTGACATTCCAGGCCTCCCCAGGAGACACCCCGCACAACAGAACCCTGCTGCCTGCCCAGCTTGACCTGACACCAGGAAATGGCTGACTGTCATGAATGGATAAGCATCCACTAGTGAGTGGGTGATCACACTGCGAAATGCTGGGTCCAAGAACCCTCCCTCCACAGTGCCCATGAGGAAACTCATCATTCCGATTGGCAGAAGCTCTTCTCCAGAGAGCACAAGTCTGGTGAACCACAAGCATTTTTCACACCTCTGAACATGTCTTAATTTCTTCCCCTGGCTGCTTTGCTGAACATTCATGACACATGTCTTCAGCTGACCAATCCCCCATGCAAGATGACAAGTGCTATAAAGCAGAGGGACTCTTCATGAGCCCAACTGCACTCTTCCTTCACCCATGCAATCTTGTCCGTCCTAACACCTGGTGAGGTGAATAAATAGTATGCACCTCTTCAGTGTCTGAAAAATGTAAAAAAGGTGATCATAAACTACCTCTAAATTCCTGCAAGAAGTACCATAAAAACTAATCTGATTTCTCCCCAAACAAGGCCGTGATGGGATTTTTATAAAGTCAACACGTGCCTAGTGCAAAATTCACAAGCTGCCAAAGGGCACAGAATAAATCCTAAGTCCCTCCACCCTGACCCCACTACACCCACAACCTGCAGAGCCTTCCCTTGGTTCATTTTTTGGGGAGAGTGCTGGGGATTGAGCCCAGATCCTTGTGCATGCAAGGCAAGCACTCTACCAACTGAGCTATATCCCCAGCCCCTTGGCTCACATTTTATAGAACTGATTACAGTTTCAGATTTTGAAGAAACATGTAAATGACATTTCTTTTGAGTTTCCTGCCTTTCTTAATTATTTTTATTTTTTTGTAAATGGTATTTCTATGTTCTATTCAACAAAAAGCCTTCTAACGAGCATATGAGTTAATGAACTAAACAATACAGCAAAATTAAAAGTCGCACCTGCATTTCATAATAATCCATTCCCATACCCCCCTCACTTTCCTGTGAGAAGGTGCAGGCAAACCACTTGGATTAAGTAATTTCAGGGAACTTCTAGGTGTTTCCACAGGTGAGGGCAGTAGAACACTTGGGAAGCTCAGGACCCTGTCAAGGCTCTTCAAGAAACTGTTCTGCTTCACCCGCTTTAACTTTCTCTATGCCAACCCATGTGCCAGGCAGAAAGCCTTGAACTCAATGAGAGCCTAACACAGCCAAGGTGTAGTTATGAGTATTTCAAGTCAAATCTCTCCCCTGGCAGAGTCCAGCACCTCCAGGGAGATAGAGGAGACTGGGAACTATGCCCTGGCACCCCTTTTCCATTAGCCATCCCTTTCTGAGATTTCTTAAGAACCAAGCATAAGTAAACTCCAAGGAGGCTTAACCACAAGGGCATGTACCCAAATGTGTGCCAGCTCTTCCAAGTGGTACCCTAGCTTCAGGTCTTCTGAGCAGGGGTCCCTGGCAAGCCATGCCAGCTCTGTCAGCACCATGGCCATCCCCACAGGCCCTCGCCAAGCCAGGTTCATCTTCCCCTCACCTGCCCTTAATTAGAAAGTTCCTGACATCTGCCTCTTCCCCAAAGAATTTCCTGACTAAGAGGGAACATGTAGCAACCTCTCCTTAGCTCATTTCACCACCCCTCAGTCTTCTGGAAAAATCACTTTGCATGTTAATTGACACCTACTCTTTTTACCAGCAAAGACACATTTATGTGCAACCTCAGGAATGGGATTTTTCATCTGGCAGAAACCTCCCTGAAGCCTGAAGGTTAGCCCTGCAGACATCAGTCCCAATCGGGTTCCCATGTACTCAGCCAGGCAAAAGCCCCGAAGCTTCGATCCTCCACACTGCCTACCAAAGGGAAACGAAGGCACAGAGCCACTGGTCACACAACAGGGACCTCCTGAAACGAACAGAGCTGCTCATCCTTCCTCTCAGTTCTCCCCCCATGGTGGTTACTGAGTCCGGGTGTCTCTTTCTGCAGCGTTGGACACTCCTCCTTGCTGTCAGGCCCTCGGCTATCAGTTCTCACCACCGTCAGCTGCCCCACCTCTGCAGTGAAGCTTATCACTTCCTATCTGCTGTAAACAGATAAGCAGGCTGGTCAGAAATGAAGATATAGACTATGAATGGGCCACCATGTCCCTCCAAAGGCACTAAAATAAATGCTCACTGGACAACTATTTCTTCAGTTCAGGGGCACTTTTTGAATGTCGACTCTGTACCAGTCACTGCTCCAGGTACAGAAGACATGAAGATAGATGTGGCCTGAGGTCTGACCATCTGTGGGCTTCCTGAATGCTTGCAAACTCCAGGTGATCCTGGAGTTAGAAGTGCAATCTCTCAGAACACATCTGGGCCTCCTAAATCAGAATCTGAGTTTCAGCAAGATCCCCAGGGGAGGATTTGTATGTAACCCTGGTCTAAATAGCTCAAAGACACCCAGAGTTTGACTTTAAGATAGTAAAGGCCCTGTAATATTATGCAAAGTACTTAAATGCTTAGGGAAATGTAGTCCTTCCTTCTATCCTTCCTGCCAGCCCCCATTGGCACATCTGCCCAGTCCCTATACATCTACCTACCTATATGGCCCTCAGGTAGTGATGAAGGAATGATAGAAATAATAAGAGGCAAAATTCACCCAATATGCACAATTACAACAGAAATGCTTCCTGTTTTGTGTGCTACATTTCCAGAAACAATATGCTACAATTAGTCTTGCCCTAGGTTTAGATTTTTACTTTTATTAATGCCCACCTTGCATCTTTGAGAGCATCCTTTCATGAAGTCTAGAGCTGGTGGGAATATGGCCACGAGGCATAGGCATGGGAGCCTGCACCATGCCAACACTCCAAATCAAGTGGGCACAAAGTTCTGCCAGTTCAAGGAAGTCTAGTAGCAAGAGCAATTCTAGGAGAAGGGACAAGACCTAAACTGTTTGAGTATATTCATTTGGACCTGGGGCAGCACTGCTTGCTCCCACAAAGCATCAGTGTTGAGGGTCCCATCCTCTCCCTCTGTCTCTGCTTCCCAGTGCCTCTCAGGGCAAAATGATACTCCTTCCTTTGCATAACTGGACACCTCCCCAGAAAGAGATGGCTCTGGGGTCAGAGCCAGAAACCCATAAGAGGCCCCAACTCTCCCACCAACCCAAAAGCTTGTACAGTGACACAGCAAGATCTCCCTTGCAGAGGCTCCACCAGGACAGGTAAGGGGCAGCCGGGTGCAATAGGAAAGTGACTCGAATTCATGCTGAGTGTCATTCTCCACTGGGCACTGCCCCAACTCAAAATCGCCCAAGATACACAGCTGCAGACCCAAAACTCACAGGTATGCAGTGATTAGGCCTGATTCCTGCTGCAAATTAGTTTTGATAACTTTGTAAATTCTGATGGCATCAAACTCTAAGACAGTAAGATGAACATTCTCCAGTTCAAGACAATTATACAAAGAATTAATGAAATTTCTTATGTACTATCTCCCCAAGATGGCCCTTCAAAAAGAAAGTAAACTGAGAAATAAATGTCCTCTAACAAGTGTTTTTTTAAAAATCAAAATGACTGTTAAAAATTTGACAATATAGATTTGTGAGGGAAGTGTCACCCAATTGCAGTAAAAGATTATCACTTACTTCAAATAATACTGAAATTATGTAACAGCATAAAACTGAATTTATGGGCTCCTTCTCAAAAAAAAACTGGTGGTAATATTTATAACTTATACATGCATTTCTAAAAAGACTGTAAATTAAGTACTCTGAATTCTTACAGCAAATTTATTTTTATTGCTCATAGTAAATAAAAGAGGTTTGCAAGGAACCAGGACAGATATTTGTATACTGTTTTAATAAACTAGGGCAATTTATTTTGTGCTAGTTCTTTATATCACTATGCTCTTGTTCAGTGAAATCAACTCCCTTGATTTACAATTGTTTTAAGAATTATATACATGGGCTTTGTTATTTAAGAATACTTATTTGCTAAACCAAAATAAAATTCAAACACTTCTTAAGTAAAAATCCATCCAACCTTACTACTTAATAATATAATTGTCATTGCTAATATTATATTTGTAATGCTCTGTTCAACTTTAATTCAATAGATTGGACAATCCAAAAATTAACTTCTCTATGAAAGCATCTTTTTCCTGTTCTACTCACAAATCCTTAACTCTGAAAGAGAAGGCTAACTTTTCAGACATGTTCTTCCTCTAATCATGTTGAAAAAAATAAACTCAAGTACTGAAATTAATTCAAAGTACTGAAATTAAGAATGTAAGGCCCACTGCTGGAGAAACACACACACACACACACACACACACACACACACACTGAACACACTGAAACAGAGCTGATGCCAGAGTTAACTCAGTTTGCACACTCAAAGCAAGCTGGGAAATTCACAGGTGCCCTGTAAACCTGCTCGCCTGTTGGGAATCATCACAGGGAATAATGTCCAGTTCTGACAGAAACTCTCATCACAAAAGAAGCCTCTATTGCACGATTTTCTCCTTCCAGAAGGGTCTAGACAGAGATTTACTTTCATCCCCTCAGTGTCAGCAGTGGACCCGAGATTCAGGACACCACTAGCAGAAGTGGCAGGCTTAGGTGCATCCAAGCGGGCAGTGTTTTGCAAATTGAAAGTAGCCACCAGGAGCACCCTCTTTTTTAATGTCTCTAATGAAACAGAAAGGAATAAAACTTCAAGAGTTTTGGGGACAAGGGAAAGTGGGTAGAGCTCTTGCCTAGCACATGTGAGGCTCTGAGTTCCATCCCCAAGACCATAAAAAATAAAATAAAATAAATTATCAGAGTGTACTGTAGGTAGGAAAAATGGGTGGGTGCTGTTTCATGGAAACTTTCAATCTTTTATCAATATGTGTGTCACTGTGTGTGTACTTGATTGCAATGTAAATTTAGTTCTTACGGTAGATTGTGGTCCAAGTCTCTGTCCTTGGGAACACAAGTGTGTGTGCAGAAGTCACATTTCAAACACCCCACAGAAAGGCTTCTAGAAGCTTGTGCTGATGGCTGGGACAGGCACTGGCAGGGCCTTGAATCCCAAGTGCCTGAAACAATCTCACCAGAAAGGCGGTGACAGCCTCATGCCACCTTCCCTGAACAAGGGACACTTCCAAAGCTAATCTACATTGTATGCAGAAATAAGAAGCTGTGTTCTCAGAAAACATTATAAATTTAGAAATCAGGATGACATACTGCCAGTGTAACCTGGTAGTCTTTGATGCTCAAAGATAAAACAATCCTAGGCAAATCAGGCAAAAATTCTCAACAACAAGATGGGACAGATTGGCCCAATGGTGATTAACAACAGGGTAAGTTAAGAGGAAGCTATAATTTTACCCCACCTGTGATGGTGTCTAATAACCAATCTAGCAAAAATGTAATATCCTGATACTAAGATCTCAATGGGACTGGATCACTCTAAATCGAAATGACAAAGTCACCAATTCACCATATGATTTGTACTGAAGTACAAAATATGGTACTTACTTATTCCAAAGAATAAAATAAACCCCAAACTGAGATATCTGGGCAGAATTAATTATTATAGAAACTTAAAATAACTTATTGTCCTATCTACCTGCTAAATATTACTACTCACCTCAGTCATTTTTCCTTTAAAATATACCATTGCACCAACTATACAAATTTTACCTCAATAAACATCTGTTGACCACTCTTATAGGTGTTAGACACGCAGTTAACAGAGCAGACTTTTGTGGAGCAGGGGATGCTGGGGATTGAACCCAAGACCTCTCAAATGTTAAGCGTCCTCTCTTACCACTGAGCTTAGGCTCCCAGCTCCCAAAGTTCAATGTCGACCAGATTTTCTTTCTGTGCAAATATATAGCTCTCATTAAGATAATGGTGAATGTCGAAAATTACAATCAGGTTTTTTCACTTTCAAAGCTCTCCCCATTAAGACCAAATGTTCTTTGAAAAAAACATGTTTATTGGCTATGCAATATTCTAATAACTCACCTAAAGTCATTTCCAAAACAACGCAAGAGACATCTTTGAAATATGTTAGAATTCGATTTAAGATCCCACGGAAAAAGGAAAAACGCCATCTTACCACTCTCAGAGACCCCACTGCACTCCTCCAGTGATGGATACTCATGCGCTTTGCCACATTTCCCACGTCAAGGACTAATTTGTGAATCTGCCTTTATAAGCCCCACTCCCTCTTTGATCGAAGAGAACATTGTCTACACAGAACAATACGTTTTCATTTCAATTTCCCTTCTTTTCAGGAAAGGAAATGTTTGCACTTCAAAGGGCTTCTTTGAAGAGTAGCCCTTGGTGCTGGCCCAGCCAGGTTAGGAGTTACTGGGCTCAGCAGGGTGCATGGACTCTGGGCGGCTGCCCACCGGCTTCACTGTCAAGGCCAGCTCCTTCAAGGAGAGGGTCTGGGGCAGGAGAAGAACAAACAAACACATGGAAAAATACTTGAGGCTTTTGATCATGACCTTCAGAGGCCCCTTCTCACATAACATAAATTTATAGCTCAGGGAAACTGAGGTACAAACAATGAAGAATTGTGCACATTGAAATAGTCTCAAACAAAATCATTCCAGAAACCAGACTCACTAAGAAGGACCCATTCCATGCCAGGAAAAAAGGGAGCCGCTCTCAGTGCTGGCGGCGATGGCAGAGGGGATAAAACGATGAAACAGAGAAGACCCAAACTCCACGGCACAGTTTTGAAACTTCCCCTGGGAAGGTCTGAGTTTGCAGACCATTAACAGTCATTAACAAAGAAAACTACACATTTTAGAGTTTTGCCTTTTACTTCTCCAGAGGCCTCCTGGAAAGGCCAAGAGGTTCACCCAGAGACAGACTGCAACTATGTGAAACAGCCACCAGGGGCCAATGTGCTGGCCCTCAGTCAGGCCTGGTGAGCATCCTAACTTCTGCCAAGTTGAGGAAGCAAGGGGTACAGAGCAGACAAGAGAGGACCTGCAACATTTCAAGTCTCAAACAAGTCCTGGGTATGTAATAATGATCTCCGCCCTTCCCCACCCCTAGGACACACACGTGTGCACCAGGAAAGTGCTACTAAGGGTGATTGTCAGGCTGCTCAGGTGGGCAACCACCCAAAGAGTGGGCAGGGGCATGAAGGACAGCCTCAGCTGAGGAGTTCCTGCCAGGAATGGGGACTAGAGTCTGCAGGGCCAGGTGACCAGGAGCCTCCAACCACCTTCCTTACAATCCCTTCACCTGGCCAAGTGCCAAGGCTTTGTGCAGAAATCATGGACTTTTAATTTTCTCCTTTCACTGTACTAGATTCCAATTCTTCACAGTAAGCTTAGAAAAGTTTAGAAACTTTTTCTTAAAGTGAGAGCCCTTAAAAATTAGACTTGTGAGGTAGAAAATTAGCACAAGCACATTACTAGACTAGAGTTCCTTTGAGCGCCACCAAGCTGTAAAGAAAAGAACACTGTGTGGAAAATTCAAAGTTGAACAAGGGCTGTGGATCTGATAACACGGCTGTAATAACGTTAGATTTCCTGATTTTGATATATTGTCAGGCTGCAGGTGTGGCTCCGTGGTACAGTGTTTGCCTCGCATGCACAAGGCCCTCGGTTCCATCGTTCCATCCCCAGCACTGAGAAAGGTGGGTAAAAGTAAAGATATCACACTGCAGTTACATAAGAGGCCATCCTTGTGCTTGTGAAATACATGAAGTATGGAGGGGTAAATAAAGGGACATGATGCTTCAGAAAAACGTGCATGTGTGAATGTATGTGGGGAAAAAAAGGCAGAAGCGGCAAAATGGAACTGGTGGACTAGAGGACAAGGGCACATGGGATGGGCTCCTTGCACTCTGGAAGCTTTTCCTTGAGTTCAAAATGTTATCCCAAAGAAGCTGAAAGAGAAGAGGAAGAAAGAAGAAAGATGGAAAGGGATGGAAAAGAGTTTTCTACGTACCTGTCCATCCTCCTTTCCAGGAATTCTCTGAGGGTCCCCAAGGCCTGCACCCAAAGCTCCCAGCTTCCTGGACCTGGTCTCATCCCAAGGGAGGGTGGGAGGCTCCTCTGACACCTAACAAGCTCTGGGCCCCAGGAAAGCACTCCCGAGGTCAGACAGCTCCCGCCGCAGGCTTTCCAAGGGGGTCAAAGAGGTGTCTTCCAAGGAAGGGGACCCTTCCCCACATCACTGCATGGCAGAAATCAGTAAATGAAAGATGGAGGCAGGATCACAGCTGCCACTGGCCCCAGAAGAATGGAGTATAAACAGTTTCTGGTTCCCACAAGACCCCCTGTGATGAGTTCTCCCAGCAGGGACATGGAGGTGGAGCTCAGGGATGACCGGATGGGGATAAGTCACACAGGGCACCCCCGCGGTTTGGGGCAGGAAGTGCCGTGTCCAGCCAGAGGCTGGTGACGTGAATGCCAAACTACTGACCCAGAAAGAATGCAGCCAGGCCTCTGCCACACATGCTGGCTTCTGAGTCTGGCCACCTGCCCAGTGCAGCTGCCCCAGGAGCCCCTGGGCTCCAGCTGTGCGGGAAGATCTGCATTCAGAGATGGCAGGGAGAAATCAGGGCCAGGAGAGGGAAGGCAGGGTGCAGGTGGGAGGTGGAGAGGCCCTTCCAGCACCACCACGACTTACCAAGAAACAAAGGGAAGCAGTCAGGTGTGTGCTGCCATCTCAGTAGGCACCTGGCATGCCAGGCACATCCCAGGAGAGGCTAAAGCCCAGGCAGGGCTGGCTTCACAGTCCCACGGCACACATGAGGCTACTATGGGATGCTTGGGTTCAAATCCTCCCTCTGCCACTTATCACCTCTCTGCGTGCCAGAGGGACAGGGAGGACCTGCCTCCATTTCCCCATCAGTCAAATAGCTGGACCAGTCTTGCCAGGCAGTTGTGAGGACTGGAAGAAAAGATATGAAGTGCCAAGTACTCATGCACTTGGGATGACTGACCTCATCTAGCCCCACCTTCCTTCCTATTTGGTGTAAGTCTACTAGATGGCACTTGGTAGGCAGATAAGAAGATGTGGAGAAAGAGAAAGAGGACATTTCCAAGCAAACCTTAACAGATCAGTTCAGGCCACTTCATAGGAAAGATGACAGCAGTCACAACAGTTTGATGAAATAGCAACATGTGGTTCCCTCCCTTCTCTGACCCACCTCAGGGATGAGCCCACCACCCTCACTCCAGTAGGGATATTACCACCTCAAAGAAGGCATGGAAACAGATGGCCCTGAGCTTTCGGGCTTGCCTTTTCTCAAATCCAAGGACTTCTGGGTAATTTGGGCTCAATACTGGGAATCAAGATGACTGTAAGGAGGGCAGCCACTGAACCTAAACATACTAAACACACATCCCTGCTAAACACACACACACGCACACACACACACACACACAGAGCAAATACTAAGAGGGCTTCCCAGAGGTGCACAGAGTGGCCAAGCCCAAGACTGTGGACCCCAAGGTGGCACCTGGATCTCAAAGAGTGACAGCTTCAAGGCACATCCAGGCATTTAGAGCCAAACACCTAGGGCTGTCATCGTTCCCTCAGACCCAGGACCAGATGGGGTGGGGAACTTGTCAGCAGATGACTCTGAGGCCCAGATGCCCCCCAACACCCTCTAATTTGGACACAATTCCAAGGAAAGGGGAAATGCACGGCAAATGGGAAAACAAACTTTAAGTTATTTTAAAAATTATTTTTCTCCCACACCTAAATCAAATAATTGAGCTTCCTTTCCAGTATAATTGTTAATATTTGTACTAAATACTGGGTACCAGATGCTGTAAGCGAGTAATATCAATTTTCCTGTTTAAACCCTCTCCATCCTGAAAGGTAAGCACTAAAAACCAGGTGCAATGGCACACACCTATAGTCCCAGCTAGTCAGGAAGCTGAGCCCAGGAGTTGGAGATCAGTCTCAGTAATGGAGAGATGCTGTGTCTTGAAAAATAAAAAATAAAAAAACCATAAAAGCCAATTATTATGCAAGCAGTGCGGGAAAGGATTTACATGTGGTACTGGAAATACTTTAGAAAAGGCATTCCTATAAGTGGGGCCCACTCTGCGATTTGGCCCTTTTTTTGGGAGGGGTTACAGCATCTCCTTTAACCCCACAGTTTGGGCGAGGGGGCCATAAGCTCAGGTTGGCCATAACAAGCAGAGGCCACTCCCAGAGTCACCACTGCTAGATGGTCTCTATGATACAGAACTAGGCTCCACTACTGCACACGTGGGAAAAGGTCTGATTGTCCTTATGGTCAGGAACTGATTGTACATCCTGAAAAAAGCACTGCAGAAGGAATGTGGAAAGGCAAGAAGTGAGTCTGTCCAGGCCCTCTGCACCCCCAGAAAAGGGAGGAGAAAAGTGCCAACACATCCCAGAAAAAGAGAGACAACGGAGAAAGATACAGTGCTACTAAGAGAAGGGACGTTCTTTCTCCCACCCCTATATAAACCCAGGCTTGGTTTCTGGTGGCTATTATCCTAACCGTAGGCTGGAAATCAAGCTGACTTCAAAAAAGAACTCTAATTGCATAGATTTGGCACCTTTGTCAAAGAACCAAATGGACTTCAAGCTACCCAGCTTCTCTCTGGGGAAGCTTGGAAGGACAGGCCCCCCGAGTCTAAGTTTCAGAAAGTCTAAATGACTTTCCAGAGTCTGCACAGGCAAAGAGGAGCAAAGCCACGAGTCCAGAAGCAGCACTCTTCCCAGCCTGGGTGCCACCTCACTGGGGCTCCTCAAAGCAGCAGCATCAAAGCCTGCACTGAGCTGGAGAGGGGACGCCTGGTCCCTCAGTCACAGCTTGTACTCAGTTTGCACAGTGTGATCCCCGAAGGTATCATCTGTAGGTCCCCACCGTCCATGTATAATAACCAGAGAGGAAAAGCCCAGTGGAAGCCGCAGGGTATGGCAGTAGGGGTGTACCTTCCAATGTCTCAAAACGTCTTTCCAGCAGCCCGTGTTGCTGGGAGGACAGAATCCTGACCACTGGATCAAAGAAACAGTGTCCCCCAGTCTGTCAGTGCTGCAATGAACCTATGCCTTGGGAGAGAAACAGACTTAGTTAGCAGTCCACCAAATGGCTTCCTCCATTTGTGCCCATCCTTCTGGCATTCACTCCAGGAGCAAATGCATTGAACCTCCCTTGACAAATTATGACTCTCTCCTAACAAGTGCAGGGCAATTGTTTTCCAGGCTGCTTTGGGCGTGGGGGTGGTACAGATCATGGAGGAACAGAAAGAGAAGCAGCTCAAGTTTACCATGAGGCCGAAAACCTGCTACAAAAGATGTTTCCACTCTATTCCCTCACTGGAGGAGAACTAAAACCTGGGACAGGTGGAACCTTGGCCTGGGATTCAATGCCGATGGCCCAAGGTCAGAAGGTCCCCGTCCCACCAGGAAAGTCCACCAGCAAGCTGCCCACTGGAGGGGCAAGGGAGTCAAAAGAGGGGTGGCAGGTAGCAGAGGAGACAGAGCTAGAAGAGCGCCCTGCTTTAGTGTGAGATGAACAGGAAGGAGGCTACCACCCTGGAACACATGGCTGCAACAGTCATGCACCTTGGAAGGGCCCCCACAGGGTCCATCTAGTCCAGGCCTGTCCCTTGGAGATGGAAATACCTAAAAATAAAAGCTGTGTCTTTTCAAGTCTTTCTTCCACCAACACGCTCTTTTCCTAGCCTTCCCATCTCCTTAAATACAGCGATTCCACCATGCTTGGACATAACATTTGATCTCTCTCACCCTTCAAATGGGAGTACCAATCTGGCTGGGTATACTTTTAAAATTTACCCAGACCAGGGGCTGGGGATGCAGCTCTGTGGCAGAGAGTACACTTAGCTTGGGAGAGTCTCTGGGTTTGATCCCTCACAACACACACACACACACACAACCAGGCCTGATGGGGCCAGTCATACAGAGAAGGATAGGGTCACATCTGCAGGTCCTGCTTGGAGTGAGGACTAAGGCCCAAGTGAAATGATGGATATCTCAGAAGATGCCTCTGGGCAAGATGAGAGCCCAAGTATCCCCAGAGTGGAGTGAGAGGAAACATTTTCCTGGATAACAAGGACTTCTTCCTATTCAGATTCCTCCCTGGCATTAATACGCAATACCTTCAAATTCATGGTTAGTGATGAGAAAGGATCCATTTCATTGGACATGCCGGGCCCTCCAACAGCTGCTTAATTTTACTGGACTCCATAAAAAGAAGCTAAAACACCCAATAACCATGTGCTAATTCCATGGAAGAATGAGATTGTCTACAAAATGTAATGAACACACGTGTCTTAGAGTTCAAACTGCCTGAGGCCAACAATCTTGTCTTTCATGACTTTTTTTCACCTACAGCCAATAATCATATGTGCAAAAACAGCCACTGGCTCTAAGAGTCACATCCAGCCAACTGAGTACTTTTCTATTTATTAAGCCCTGACCTGTTTGTTTACTCAAAACTTCTTTGATACCTTTTGAATTTTACCTTCATAATCATTAAACATCTCAATATGCCAAGCCTTTAAAAAGAATTTCAATCCATTGTTGACCTTTCCCTAAATTTCTATTCTGATTGTGTAACTTAAATAAGACATTTTGTTTTAATGACAGAAGGGTGGGTGTGTTCATATGAAAATAATGATAATTTCCACTAAGACCAACTAAAAATATCAGGGGAATAAATGTATCATGTTTTCCATTTATCTGAACCCACACATAAAGGGCAAGCTATGTTAAGATAAAATCCCAACTAAATTATAATTTGAATTACGATTAGAACATTCAAACAGAAGGCAAGGTACACAGTTCTTGTGAATTTTTACTTAAAGAGCACATTTATTTTAGGGAACTGTATCTGGGATTGAAATCCCAACCCTGTCCTCTGGGAGAAAACCTAGCACCAGAGAGCACGACTGTGGGTACTGGGAAGTGTAGTCTTTTCTTCCTAAAGGCACATGTCTGGCTATCCAATTCACACAAGTCAAACACAACTCCTGTTTGGTTCCCACACCCCGCGCAGAGGGGCAGAGGCTCGCCCAGCACGTCAAGGTGGGAAGGTGGCGCAGCTGCGACTCTGCACACGCGGGGCTCAGTGACCTGCCAGTGCCCGGGAAGTTTTCTACTACGCAGAGAGGAACACGCTGAGAATAGGTCGTCTCTAAAAAGCCGGAAGAACTTCCTCCTACTCCAAACCATCTGGAGGGCCTGAAGAGCCCTGTATTCTCAGGCCAAACTGGGTCACAAGAAGACCCACCTTGAGGTGACTGCCTCAAGGAACCCTGGGGAACCTAGATGAGGGGTGGGGGACAGGGCGGGTCTCGGGGTCTACAGCGAGGGGAGGAGAGGCAGGAGGCGGGCGCCGCGACCACCAAGCCGGGGGTGCGCAGCACGGTCCCCAGGCCGGCCACCTGCCGCAGGACCACCCTCCCAGCGTCCGGGCGGGGTCCCCACCCGCGGCTGATGACACCTCCCAGGACCTCGTGGCGGGGCGGGTTGCTCCGACCGCGCCATGTAAGGGAAGGTCTCCCTCGCCGCCGGCGGGCTCCGGATGCCTCCCGGGCCGGCCCCCGCGCGTCGCCAGCCACACAGGCCACCGCCAGCGCCCCGGCTCCCGGGTCCCTGGGCAGGCGCGCGGAGTGGGCATCACGGAGGCGCCAGGTCGCCCCGGCTTACTCTGCCGGTGTTGCATCATGCACCACGCCGCGCCTTCAGGGAACCAAAATGGACTCCGTGGAGGCGACAGCCGCATGGGCACCGGCCCCGCGCGCACATCCCCGCTCCCGCCCTGCCCTCGCCCTCCCGGGAGGATGCCAGCGCCCCCCGCGCGGACCCTCCTGGCCCCCGCTTCCTCCTCCCGCGACCCCGCGCGGTGCCCAGGCCCCTCCAAGGTGACGCGGGCCGGGGCAGCTGTCCCGGCGCTGGGGGCGTAGGGCACTTACCAAGCGGGCGGCGGTGGGCGGCGGGATGCGGGCAGGACTGCGGGTGGACCGACGGACGCAAGGACTGGCGGACGCTCGACCCGGAGCGGAGCGGAGCGGAGGTCAGGAGTGCCGGCTGCCCGCGTGCCCCGCCTGCGCGGCTGGATCGCGGCTCACACCTGCCCGCGCGGAGTGAATGGGACACCGAGGCGGGCGGGATTCGGCGCCGGTTTCATCAGCCGCGCGCCGGGCCCCCGCCCCTCGCGCCGCCCGCCCGGGGACCCGGCCCGCTGCGGCGTGTCACCGCCGGGCACCAATGGCAGCGCGGCGCGGCAGCGGAGGGCGGACGCGCCCATGGTGGGCGGGGCGGCGGAGTCTTCGCGCCCCAACCTGGGATTCCCCCGCCCGCGGGCGGCACCTCCCCGCGCTGCCGCTCGTGGCCTTTTCTCCGCCAATCCGCGCCTGTGGCGCTGCAGCATCTTCTGGTCCCCGCAGCCCCAACCGCGCGCGGGCTAGGGCCAGGGCCTCCGCCCCGCGGTGCCAACTCCCCGGCTGGCGACCAGTTTCCCTCTCCAAATTAAAAGATTTGGGGAGCACATTAAGGATTTTAAGAGAATGGTTATAAATTTTCACTTGTCATTGGAATATTTTATCATTTTTTTCTTTGCCCTTGCTAAAAGCTTATTCTTGTCCATTGTCAGGAAAGATCCCAAAGTCTCGATCTACCCGTGTCCCTTGGCTGTGGCATAGGCACGCCTGGCTGGTGGGCTAATCAGGCAGCTCACTTCTGGTAGTTACTCTCTGGTACTTGGTGGAACCTTTAGTACATAATCCTACCCCCGTTCATCTCACGATCTCCCTTCCTGTCATCTCGCTTTGCTCCCCAAACCAAGCAAGGGCCACAAACTATAAAGATTCAGTAATCTGTAACATGAGATAAGTAAACAGGTAACAAATTTACACAACCATCCTCTATCTCGGTAAGGAAAGACAAAACCAAAAGCAAAAAACAGTGTTTAGTGCCCATGGCCCTTCAAGTGGCCTTGGTCAGAAATTGGGGCTCATTGGCAGTTGCTGATAGTATTATACTCCCTTGGAATTAGACAAGAAATATGTAAAGTACATTACTTCATAACTTCAGAAGAAGGTTTTTGTTTGTGTTTTCAAGACAGATTTCTCCTTGTGTTGCTCAGGAGCTCAAGGCTGGCCCTGAATTCCAAGGCTCAAGTGGTCCTCTTGCCTTAGCCTCCTCAGTAGCTCGGACCACGGGCACATGCCACCCCATAGGGTAGGAAAATGTTTTATTGAACACAAAGAGATGAGTTCATATTTGTAAAGCATTTGAACAGTGTTTGGAATCATAGCCACTTCACATGCTTTGTTTTAAACTATGAATTTCAGTTTCAGTTGTCCTATGGTGAAATGATGCCCTGACCACATAAGTATGTATCCTAAGTCTCCTGCAATCTCCTCTACCTCCTGACACGGGAACCAATGGATGTCTGCTTCTCAAGAGGTGAGCCTGGTGATTCAAAGTCCACCAGCTTTGCCATTGGCAGCAGATGAGGATTTGAATCTGAACTCTACCACTTCATTTACTGGGTGATATAGTGCAATTTTACCCCAGTTTGGATGTTATTGTTTTGGACTAGGCTCCTGCAGGAGGCCCTAATAGACCAGGTGAAAATTCAAAATGGAGCTATTCACTCTGAAGTTCATGTCCCAAACTGAAACTAAATTATTTATCTAAATTTTTGAGAAATTAGTATTATAGAAATAGTCAAATTTCCCATGCAGGCTAGTTTCAATTGGCATGATGATAAAATTCTCTCTGCCTTAATCCTTACACTAGAAAAGGTAACATGAAGTAAACTGAGGTTAACTGATATGTTATTTTTCTATTATCCTATCCCCTGTCCTGATATATACAAAAAGTAACTTTGAAATGACCCATATACTATTTATTCCTTATGCCTACTGTTTTAATCAGCTGTTTCGCTGCTGTGACTGAAAGACCTGACCAGAACTGTAGATGAGGAAAAGTTTGTTTTCAAGTTCATGGTTTCAGATGACTTAATCCATAGAAGGCTGGCTCCATTCCTCAGGGCTCCAGGTGAGGCAGGACATCATGGTGGAAGAATGTGGCAGAGGGAACCAGCTCATGTGTTGATCAGAAAGCAGAGAGGAAGGTCTCCACTTGCCAGATACCAATATATACCCCAAAGCCATACCCCCAATTCCCACCTTCAGCCACACACCCTGCCACATCCGTTGCCACTCAGTTAATCCCCATCAAGGGATTAATTCACTGATTGGATTAAGACTCTCACAACCCAATCATTTCTCCTCTGAACCTTCTTGCATTGTCTCACACGTGAGTTTTTGGGAGACGCCTCACACCCTAACCATAATACCTACATTATTCAGCTCTTTTCTGTGTATAAAACCAACTTCCTCTCCTCGGCTCATTGGAACACATTCTATTTTATAGAATGAAATGTTGCCCAATTCTAGAATTACAAATAAAACAATTACAAACTTTAAATTGTTGTAATTTTGTCCTTTGACAATTCTGATCAAAAAACTATTGTTTGGTTTTTCATATATGATTGCATTTTTTTTAACTGACGTTTGACATTAAAATAGAATTTAGTAGATGGTAGAGATGCTCTCCTGGGTCAACACAGAGAGCTAACAAAGAGTTAATTTGACAGAGGAAATGTTTAGCACTGCTCATTTCAGCAATCCCACTCAGCAAGCTTGGCCTTCAGAAAGACAATAGGACTCCCTCAATGACAAGGCCAAAGTGAAAGTGATTTCTCAGCAAAAAGGATCAGTGTGAACCTGGGAAAAAATAATTATTATGCTCAAGGTTACACAGATACACACAAGGGAAAAAAACCAGGATGCTGATAAAACAGGCTGAATATTTTAGGAAAAGCTAAATTTTGACAGGTCAGAGCTCATGTCAAAGGTAATAAGCAGTCTTGATTGTATTCAAAAAGTAGCTGAGTCAAGAGTCTAAAGACTCCTAAAGAAAGGAGATGCTAGAATTTAGCCCCTGGAAAGCATCATCTTAGGTTAAGTTTGACTGGCCATGTTCCAGTCTAGCTCCACAAGTCAACATCAGGTACAGGAAGTTCCTGGAATCAGTCAGACAGATGTGGGTTGGACTTTTGATTCGACTTTCTACCAGCTGTTGGCCTAGGAAGAGAGAGTGTGCTTGTCTACCTTGAGCCCGAGTTTCTTCATCTTCAGAATAAGAATCTTGCTACCTGCTGGGCATATACAAACTTCATGAAAAATATGAAAAATATAGATAAAAAATGAATAAAATAGAGAGCCTAGAAATAACATGTACAAATACAGTCAATTGATCTTTGATAAAGAAGCAAATGAAGTTTAATGGAAAGAGTTTCTTCAGTGAACTGTGCTAGAATTAACTGGACATCTGCATGGAAAAAATGAATCTAGACATAGACCTTACAGCAGCTTTCACAAAAGTTAACTCAAAATGAACCATAAACCATGAAGATAAACCTCAAAACTTCAGGGACGACGGTGTAGCTCAGTGCTAGAGCACTTGCTTGGCATGTGCGAGGTTCCATCCTTAGCACCAAGAACAAAATCCAACCCCCGCCCCCCACAAAACTAAACTCCTAGAAGACAACAAACAGGAGAAAAATCTAGGTGACCTTAAATTTCGTGATGACTTTTTAAAGACAGCACCAAAATGTGATCCACAAAAGAAATAATTGATAAATTGGACTTTGAACTATATTAAAATTAAAAACATGCTCTGCAAAAGACACTGAAATAGTAATGAAATGACAAGCCATAGAAAATATTTGCAAAACACATATTTAATAAAGGACTAGAAGCCAAAATATATGAAGAACTCTTAAAACTCAGTAAGAAAACAAACACCAGAGGAAAACATGAATTTTATGGAAGACTTCTATGACAAAACTTGTGGCGTTTTCTTTCCTCACACACTAAGCGGTCAGTTCTACAGTGGATACCAGCTGAGTGTCCTCTGATCCAATTTGGTTCTGACACTAACTACATGGAGATAGTGTCAGATCCCACAGGTTGGGAGACTGGCATTGGACGCCAATCACAAGACCCAGGGTTTTTTTAACCTGTGCTTCTGACCAGACAGCTAAATATTGGGGAGGCCAAGATTCCCTCCTCAGGTTTAATTAATTTTCTCTAGCATCTAACAGAACTCAAGGGAAAACTTACTTAAGTTTATTTGTTTATTATAAAAAATATCATCCAGGGTACAGGTGAGGATACACAGGTTAGGGGTATAGTTCTGTGATAGAGTGCTTGCCTAGCAGACACAAGGACCTGGGTTTGATCCCCAGGACTACAATAAGCAAATCAATAAAAATTAAGAGATGCATAGGGTTAGGCATATGGAAAGGGGGTGAAGTTTCCACACCCCCTCTGGACCACCACCCTTCCTGTGTTCAGCTATCCAGAAAGTCCCCAAATTCAGTCTTTCTCTGATTTTTATGGAAGCTTCATTATGTTGGCATGCTTGATTAAATCATTGTCCATTGGTGATGGAATCAACCTTCAGCCACTCTCCCTGCCCTGGAGGTGGAGAGCTAGATTGAAAGTATGAACACTTTAATCAGCACTTGTATTTCTGGTGACTAGCCCCCACCCCAGAGTTACCTGCCAACCACCCATCATCTCATCTCATTGATTTTGAAAATCCCAGAGACGTTAGAAGTCATAGGGAAGCTGGGCTCGATGGCCCACGCCTGTAATCCAAGCAACTTGGGAGGCTGAGTCAGGAGGATTGCGAGTTCAAAGCCAGCCTCAGCAACTTAGCAAGGTCCTAAGCAACTCCGTGAGACCTTGTCTCTAAATAAAATGCAAAATAGGGCTGGGGATATGGCTCAGTGGCCGAGTGTCCCTGAGTTCAATCCCTGGTTCAAAAAAAAAAAAAGAAGTTATAGGGAATGATGACCAAATATACATTTTAGAATATCTGCCAACCCAATTAAAAAATAGCAAAAGATCTGAATGGACACATCACCAAGACATACAGACCATAAATAAGTATATGAAAAACATCATATGCCCTTGGGAAGTTTCAGTTAAAACAACAATGAGATGACTACACATTGACTAAACAGTGAATGGCTAAAATCCAGATCACTGATAGCACCAAATGCTGGTGAGAATATGGAGCAACAGAAACTCTCATTCATTGCTTGTTGAAATATAAAATGGAATAGGCACTTTGGAAGACAATATGGCAATTTCTCACAAAGCTAAACAGTCTTCCCATACAATCCAGATAAGATGAAAATTATGAGTATATAAAAACCTGCTGCTGTGTTTGGATCTGGAATGTCCAGGTGTTAAAGACTTATTCCCCAGCTTTGGTACTGTTGGGAGGTGGCAGAAACTAGTAGAAGAATGTTAGGTCATTGGGGTTGTACCCTTCCAGGTAATATTAGAATCCCAGCCCCTCCCTGATTCTTTCTTTGTTTCTAGGTCACCATGAGGGCCACAGTTCCAAAGCAATAGGGCCAAGTGACTATGGACTGAAACCTCTGAAACGGTGAGCCAAAACAAATCTTTTCGCTTATTAAGTTGATTACCTTGGGTATTTTGCTACAGTCAAGCAAAACTAACTTTGTACCAGTTTGTACCGGTTTTATTTGTACCAGTTTTATTCACAATTGCCAGAACTCAGAAACAATCACGATGTCCTTCAATAAGTGAATGGATAACCAAACTATGGTACATCTATACAATAAAATGTTCAACTATCAAAAAGGAATGCACCATGATGCCATGAAGAAACATGGCAGAACTATGCAGACTGCTAAATGTAAAAAGTCAATCTGAAAAAGGTAGGTAATTTATTATTTCAATAAATATGATATTGAAATTGATATTGAAATATGATATTGAAATATGATATTGAAATTATATGATATTGAATGACAAAACTAAAGAGAGAGTAAAAAGATCAATTTTTGCCAGGAGTTGGGGTTGAGGGTGATGAATATATAAAGCCATGCAGATTTTTAGGTTAGTGTAAATGTTCTGTATGATTCTGTAATGTTGAATATGTAGCACTATGCATTTGTCAATACATGTAGAAAGCACGATACAAAATTAAGGTTCATATCTTAACATAGACTATAGGGCTGGGGATACAGCTCAGTTGGTAGAGTGCTTGCCTCACATGCATAAGGCCCTGGGTTCAATCCCCAGCGTCACAAAAGAAAAAAAAATACACATAACGTAGACTGTGGAATTTGACTAATAAATCAATATTGGTTTATCATTTATAACACATTTAGTACATGAGTGCTAGGTGTTAATAACAGGGAGAAATGGGGGATTGGAAAAGGAATATATGAAAACTTTCTATCCTTTCTATGCAATATCTTTATAAACTTAAAACTTAAAAACATTTAAACATATATATATGAATATGCATGTACATACATATATACATATGTATACACATATGTGGTATCTCTTACAGATCTGTATGTCATGTGCAAGCACTCATGTACTCCCTAGCACCAATCATACTAATAATACTTACAGTTCAGCTGATTAAGGACACGGAGTCCTTCATTATCTGGAGTGTTTTTAGGCAATATAGGTTAAGCTTGTGGGTTCTGAGTTGGATGACATGGGTCCAGATCCCGACTTTGGAACTTCTAAGCCACACATCCTTTAGCAAATTTCTTTACCTTTCTCCATTCAGTTCCTGTATTTCTACGATAGGGTTAATAGTTCCTGTGATGAATAAATGATAATATTCACATAATGTATTCAGCACACTGCCTGACACAGAACAAATGTGGTGAACGTTATTATTACATATGACAGTAGACTGTTCGTGGTGTCTCATGAAAGGCTGAGGTGGGAACACCTCCTGGTCCCTCACAATGAACGCGTAGAAGCCTTTGCCAATCACTGGCTATGCAAGGGTTGAGTGGGGAAAAAGATTTCCCCTTCTGGCTCCTGGGGGTGCAGGTGGGGGGGGTAAGAATGCAGCTGTTGCTAGTTCTCCAGCGGACCTTTGTAGTTGACTGGTGGCCCCCTTCCATTCTTCTGGAACCAGTACTCCTTCCTCTTCTGAGAAATTCTTGTTCCTCTCAACCTCCCACTATTGTGGCCTCAAGAGGAACTTCCATTTCACAAAAACCCATCTCCCTCAGCATAGGTATGGTGCTGGGGACAGGAAGCTCCCAATCAGTTGACCCCTGGCTGTGGAAGTGCCTCCAATGTGTGAACAGATGACTTAAACTGAGGTCCCCTCAGAAGCCTGGTCAAGCATTTTTGGGCTGGTAATAAGGAGCGGTCTCTTCACTCTCTGAGGGCAGAGCTGGGTAGTCATCAGGCAGGTGCTAACAGCAGCCACCATTCTAGCCCTGAGGAAAATGAAGTGAAGATATAGAAAGAAGCCAAAAGAGAGAAAATAAGCGTCAATAGCCCTGCGTCCCCAAGCAGTGCTGATGGAGGTCACCCTTCTTGCAGTGCAAACCAGTGAGGTACTCCTTTTTGCTGGAGCCACATCATCTTAGGTCTCTGTCACATATGTCCTGATTTGTAGATTTCTATCTTTAGAACTATGTATCCTGGTCCAGACAGGAAGAGTTGGAAATGCTTTGACAGTGAATTGCCCCAGCAGAAAAGACAGTGACAGGCACCTGACAAACGCTTAGATTGAAAAGCACAATACGGAGCATACAGGTTCTGGCTATTGATCAGTCAATAGGGAATAATATCAGATGTCTGCCTGAATGCCTGCGTCATGATAGAAATTGCCTTTTCTCCACCACCAGAGAAATGAGCCCAGCATGGATGTCTTTGTAAGAATACACAGCTCCGTCAATATGATGAGAGATGCTCACCAGGCTTATGTGCCTGTATCTTTATCATAGCAAAAGCCCAAACTTTAGAAATCTCTGAAAACAAATGATTAGTTAAATACAGTCAGATGCATTCATAAAACAGAATATTAACCAGTCATTAAAACCATGTTTTCAAATAATGTTTAATGTTATGGAAAGGACTCAGACTATATTATGAGAATATTATAACATTTATGAGACTATTATAACATTTTGTCTGCAATGCAATTCCCATTTTTATATATCCAGTCACAGGCCACTTGAAGACATCAGTATATTCTGCAAAATCTGTCATTAGTCATCACTGTGTGAACATCATAGAGTGTATTTATACAAATTAAGATGACTATGATGTCATTTGGTGATATAATCTTATGGGACCAGTTTTATATGCAACCCATCATTGACCAAAACATTGTTATGCTGCACAAGACTATATATTCATATACTCCCACATTTGTATGTTTACGTATGTTATACATGCATATACATATGCACATATATGTTATATATAATGTACCCCTAGAGGAAGTTTTAATTCTTTTGTATATCACCTCAATTTTCTACAATCAAAATTTATAATAAACTCCAAAGATCTTATTAAAAATCAAAATTGCACTCGAAAATAAAATGTTATGCTGGCCTTATTCTCCTCCAAAAATCTGTATAACAGAAAACCACCAAGCCTCCAATCTCATACTGAGGTCCTGGGCGTTAGGATGTCAACATGTGAAATTGGCAGGGGTAGGTGCACAATTTAGCCCATTTCATACCACAAATTCCAGAATGTTCTGCTGTGTTTCTTCAAATTAATTGTCAGCAAACATTTACATATTCAAGAACACAGCAAAGGTGTGTTCTAAGCCTTTACTCTTAATTCCTGCTATTCCTGTGTGTTTCAGTCAGCTTTTTTGTTACTGTGACTAAAGGCCTGACCAGAACAATTTTAGGGGAGAAAAAATTTATTTGGAGGCTCACAGTGTTAGAGATCTCAGTCCATAAGACAGCCAGCTCCATACCTGGGGCTCAAGGTGAGGCTGAACATCATGGTGGAAGAGTGTGGCAGAGGGAAACAGCCCATATGATGGTCAGGATGCAGAGAAAGACTCTGCTAGCCAGATACCAAATGCATACCCCAAAGGCATGCCCCCAGTGACCCACCTCCTCCAGCCACACCCTACCTGCCTTCAGTGACTACTCAGTTAATCCTATCAGGTGATTAATTTGCTGTTTGGGTCACGGGTTTCATAACCCAATCATTTCTCCTCTAAACCTTCTTGCATTGTCTCACACCTGAGCTTTTGGGACACACTTCACATCCAAACCATAATACTGTAGTTTTTCAGGAAAAAGGCTCAGGTATACAATATCAATCAGTGTTGCAGACCATCGGCACCAGATAAAATATAGCAATGAGCTCAAAAAATAATGGTGCTGTCTTCCCCATAAATAATTCAAAATAAACATTGAAATAAGTGTGAGAGACTCCGGTAATTTCTGTTCTTTCCCCATATTGTCCTGAATCCTTTTAAAGCTTTTTCCCTTTGACATTGATACAAGTCCTGTTGCCCTGTTGTTGAAGATTGAGCACCTGAGAACTCTCAAGGCAAGAGCAAAAAGTTTTATTTAAAGGATAGAACACACAGAGAGAGAGAGAAAGAGAGAGAGAGAGAGAGAGAGAGAGAGGCTCCTTTGCAGAGGAGGGGGTTCCCTAGTTTTGTGCCTGAGGGAATGGGGGTGTCCTGCCCCCTTTTATAAATTTCAGGTTTTCTTTCTTCTCATGCCCACTCTTCCTCTTATCTTGCCTACGTGACTAGTGATCAAAAGATGGAGTGACCATGGGCAGGAAGAGAGTCATCCAGCGGGTATTCATTAACAACTCCTTGCAGGGAGGAACAATTCCCTGGAGGCAGGTAACCTTGGCAACACATTGGAGGAGGGAGAGGTGCTCTGGAGGTACCAGCATTTTATTTCCTCTTGCATCAGCCCCATCTTCCTGACCCAATCATTCTTTACCTACACTGACCATCCTTTGGCTCCACTACCCAGCCCCCTCCTAACCCCCTCCATCTCAACATCACATTATATTTAGAGACCCTGTTTTGCTGAGGTCCTTGGCACAATCTTGTTCACCACGTCAGTTTTCCAGCTGATGGTAACCTCTAACCTGAGCTCTGGCCCAAGTCATCACTGAGCGAGGGTCCTTCCTCAGTAACATTCTCAATTTAAATTTGCTTCCAATTTAAAGGACGGGGTGCATGTTTCCTCCCGGGTTCTTGTCGTGTTTGGAAGGTTTTGCAGCCCATGAAAAAGTCTTTAATTTCCCATGCATTTGCTGTGTTCTTTAACATAAGAACACTATATCTCTTGACATTTAAATTCAGGAAATACAAAAAGAGACTATTTCAAAACATATGATGTGTTATGGGCTGAGCTGTGCTCCCCGCCCCATATGTTGAAGTCCCAACCTCCAGGACCTCAGAATGTGATTGCATTTGGATATAGGACTTTTGGAGAGCTACTTAAGATAAAAAGAGGTCTTAGTAAGCCCTAATCCAACCTGAGAGGTGTCCTTATAGGAAGAAATTAGGACATACAAGGAGAGACACCAGGCATGCATATTCCTTTCCATGTGAGGACACAGGGAGAAGACAGCTGCCTGCAAGGCAAAGAGAGAGGCCTAGGAAGAAACCCAAACCACAGACAGTTTGATCTTGGAATTCTAGCCTCTAAAAGTGTGAGACAACAAGAGTCTATTGTTTACACTAGTCTTTTTGTTGTGGTGGCAAACACATACAGTGGAGATCATATTTAAAAAGAAGATTGACAAAGCTGAAAGAGAAATGAATGAATGATTGCCAGAGGAAACCTGGTTTTGTGGTTGCAGTGGGGCCCATGCCAGATCATGGGTCTCTAGGTCACAGGCCCAATTAAAGGCAGAACTAAGTCCTCAGATTGACAGTTCTGGGCTCTTTTCACAGTCTAAGACTGACACCTCCGTTTGCTTTTTTATGTATTTGTTGATTTTCAGTTGTTTCTCACAATTTTGCCCCCCACCTGGCCCTCTTGGTCCATGGGCCCAGTGTGGAAGACAGGAAAGTCTTAGAGCTTCTCCTCCTCTTCCTCTTCTGTCTCATCTGCAGTTTAGCAGCTCTGCTGCCAAACCAAGCAGTCCACACTCCCTGAAATGATAGGAGAACAATGCTATCAGCTTCAGGGGGCTGTCACTTCCAACTGACAACCAAGTAGAAAAAAGGACTTTGGTAACAGACTGGTGAGGGTTTGAATCTGGACTGCATTGTTAATCAACTTTGTGACCTGCTTAGTTTATTTGATCTCTTTAAGTCTCCTTACAGGAAGAGAAGACTATTCACCTCTGACTGATTGTTTTGAGGATTAGATAAGATATTGCGTAAAAGGAGGGGGTAAAAATCGTTAGCTCCTTCCTACCCTTTATTTTCTCCCTCTTGCATCCTGCTATTTCTTCCTCTCCCCTTCTTGCCAAATGACAGGAAATCAAAGAAAGGGCAGCAAGATGTGGACCCAGGTTTCTGGCTCTCTTCCATTGCCATCTCCACTAAAACACACCTGTCTCACTGAACCAGGGAAGATCAGTGAGCCTTAGGAGTCTCTGTGACACCTGGAGGAGACTCATTTGATCCTCACCTTTGTGGTTTAGCTGATTTCTGTAGGGATCTAACTTGACACAAGTCATATGGATTAGTCAGCTTTCTGTTGCTGTGACAAAATGCCTGAAATAAAAAACTTTAAAGAAGAAATATTTATTTTGGCCCATGATTTTGAAAGTTTCAGTGCATGGTCACTTGACCTCATTGTTTCTGGGTCTTAAGGTAGAACATCATGGTGGGGAGAGTGTGATGGAGCAAAGTTGCTCAGCTGGTGGTGGCCAGGGAATGTTGGGAGGGGAGGGGAGGGGGCCAGGAACAAGATATAGCCTTCAAGAGCACGTCCCCAGTGACCTACTTCTTTCAACTAGGCCACACCTCCTAGGTTTCCACCATATCCCAATCACCCATCAAAAGGCCCTTATGATCCAATCACCCAACAAAGACCCCACCTCTGAACACTACTGCACCAAGCCTGCAGCACATGAGCTTCTGGGGGACACTTCAGATTCAAGCCATAACACCATTCCCTTCTTTGAATTTCTAGAAAGGCATGCCAACTTAGATCATGCCTGGCCACAGTGGTTTTTCACCCTGGCAATACTCATTACAGGTTTGACTTGCTGCCTGCATTAAGATAGGCATAAAGCCAAGTGTGGTCCTGCATATCTGTAATCCCTGCATCTTGGGAGACTTAGACAGGAGGATCACAAGTTCCAGGCCAGCTGGGCAACTTAGTGAGACCCTGTCTCAAAATGAAAGAATTAAAAAGGCTGAGGATTGACTCCCTAGTACAGTGCCCCTGGGTTTGATCTCCAGTATATACATATTTTTTAAAAAGACAGGCATGAAAGATTTCAACTCTCTTGCTTGCACACCCTAGAAGCCTCTACTCAGTGAAACATATAATCTGCATGCAAAGACACTTTGGGCTGCCTAAATGTTTGTCCAGAACCCTAGACTGTCCCATTCCTGCCTTGTGCTGCTTTAACCTCTCAGCAATGGAATTAGGTCTCTTTTGTTTCCATCAGACTCTCAACACTCCTCCTACAAAGGTGGGTTCAAAACAGAGAGCATAATGCAGGGGCAAAGAACACAGATGGTGACAGAACCATCTGTGTATCTTTCAACAGGTAACTGGCCTCTCCAGGCCTTAGTGTCCTCATCCAAAAAGTGGGACACCTAATGAACTGCTTTAGTAATTGATGTAAAGCCTAAAAGCTCTGTAAGCTAAGCATTGCCTGGAAATAATAATAAAGACTTCCCAAAAGCCTATTATTATTACTATTATTACAAATAATTTTTACCTAATGCATACTTTACTGATGTAAGGAAATACCAGAAATACCTTCCCTTCATCAGTGCCCAGTTATTTTATTCTTTGGCTACTAATGTGGAAAGAACTCCAGGGGAAGTGGTATTTATAACTAGCTTTTTTCATCAGGAACAAATGGCACACCCCCATGTCAAAGAGCTGATAGGAACTTTCCAACAAAACCAACTGCAGAAGACTTGTTATAATTCAGAGCTTGGTCAGCTACTGCTCAGACTGAGGTTAGCAATGAGATCAAAATTGTTCAGCCTTGTCATTATTGCCATTTGGGGCCAGATAATTCTTCACTGTAGGTGGTGCCTCTGTTCATTGTGGGATGGTTAGCAAGATCCCCGGCCTTTACCCACAAGATGCCCGGTGCATCCTCCCACAGGCAAACATGTGTCCTGACAGTGCCAACATCCCCTTGAAAGAAAAATCACTCCCCACTGGCCTAGAGGAATATCTGGTTGTTTTTCAATGGGTATTGGGTACTGTTGAGTAAAAAAAAAGAATACATGATCTCAGCAGGTAGAGCTGAGAGTCAGCTGGTAAGCTCCAGTTCAGTGGAACCATTGTTTGTGACCGGGCACTTCTTGATTGTCGCCTGTGCCATGTTAAGGATGCTTTATGTAAGTCCTCCATTGTGGGGAGCCTTTGGTCAAGGTCTCTTTGAAGAAGTGAAGATGAAAGGTTAACCGTGATCTAGCAGAGTTCACTCTAGGGCCTTAGGCAGGTGGGTCTTTGAGGGTTGCTGTTCTACCTCAGAGGATAGTGCTGCCCCCGCAATACCTCCTTAAAGTCATCCAACAGCACCTCAGTGGCCTCAGTGGTCTTCTCACCCATTTCTATCTTCTCCTGGTCCTTCCTAGCCATAGCACAGAACGGCATTTCAGATGGTTTGACCCTAGTGGTGACCACAAGCTACTTACCTTGTTCTGAACTTTTGCAAAGGAGGTTTTAAGAGGTAATTGTCTCTGGAGGTGGAAGTATTCCATTTCTGATGCTATATCCATGCACTGCAGGGTGCTGTGTGCATGCCGTGAATCTCCACAGGATGGGGACAGACTTGGGGTAGCATAATGCTTGCAGTCGGGTGGTGATCTGTTATTAAAATAAAAGACATCCAAAGTATAGCCAACTGCATGTGATCGGTGCCTAAAAGAATCCTCCAATAAGGAAAAAACAAAAAGAAAACAAATACCCAGACCACTGGAGTACCAATAAATTCAGGACTAAGGGAAAGATTGCAGACAAATTAGATTGAGTAATCTCTCTCAGATTAGCCCATTTGCTAAATGGAGTCACACACAACTGCAATAACCTACAACACCATTGCTGCAACGTTGTTAAAACCATGGGAAGAATGGGCCACACAGGGCAAACTTTCTCAAAAGACTGATTTTCATCAACCTGGTCTTTTGGTCAGAGCACAGGGCCTCTTTTCTGGAAATGAACAAGGAATTCAATGCAGTTTATCTTCCGGATGGTTGGTCAAACTGAGTGGGCATTTCAGTCTTTGAAAATGATGCTCTAAAAGTACAGTCAAGGCATCAGGAAAACAGGCTGAAGGGTCCAATTTGTTTGTGCCTAGCCACCTGGAGCTTCTTGCCCTTTCAAGGTCCAACCAGTTCCTCAGAGGTGCTTCTGGGTGTCACCACATGTGATTCCTAACCTGAAATAGCATCTCCTCCCACTTAACTTACCTAATATGCTGTGGAACTTTTCAAGATGTATTTAACCTCTCAGATCCTCAATTTTATTTTTTCTAAAATGGACAATACTGGTTCCTACATCAGAGGTTGTGGTGAAGATTAAACAAAATAATATATGAAATGCACTTAGTATAGCATCCAGCACAAAGCAAAGATTCAATAAATATAGGCTATTGTTACAAAAATTGTTATTCATCCCTCACATGCCAATTTCCTCCAATAAATCTCCCGTAAAGGCCACAGTGGGTCACTTACCCTGTTGTGTGCTCCCACCACATGTGATGTGAGGTTTAAAAGTTATCTTTAGGGGCTGACCCCAAAATCTTCAAGTCTCTGTGCAGCCTGAAAATGCTCCCATAAGCCAGCCCATTCATAACTAAAACCAACCCATTCATAGGCTAAAATCCCAAATCTCTGGACACAGTTACTGATCCAGTAGTGAGCATGGACCAAAAAGAGTCTGTCTGAATAATGAAGGGATTGCTATGGAGCCTGCAAAAAGATTGCTGTTTTCATGAGATCTCATAGACTAAGGATGAACAACTTCCCAGAGCTGTTCAAAGTTGTCTTGTCCAACGGGACAGGTTACCCCAGAATGACGCTGATGCAGAAGAAGGAAGAAGGCAGAAAAATAGCAATAGCGGAATGAGAAAGGGGAAGAAAGAGATTGGAGAACATTGTTGGCTTGCTGGATCCAACCAAGCCTGAAGACATCTGTATTGAGGGATATCACATGGTCAGTAAATAGCCTCTTTTTACTTGAGCTAGCTCTTATTTGGTTTCTCTCACTTTCACTAAGAATCTCGATTAATATGCCATACCTCCCATTTGTAAAACCCATCACATTTCATCATAATCCATTGTCCACCTTTCCTAATTAGGTGGAATTTCCTAATTGTAAATTCCATAAAGGCACAGACCCTGTCCTATCTGTCCACCATTGTGTGGCCAGCAGAGTGACTGCCAAGAGTAGGCATTCAATGTATGAATGATGAATAATCTAAGGAGATTCCAGATGAGAATCGCAGGTTCAATGTGAAGCAATGTCCGGGATGCAGGGAGGGATAAAGCCCCACTGTCTTCTCTCAACTCTTTCCCTAGTCAAATGCAGATCAGGAATCTCCTGACCCCCAAAGACTACTCCCATTTCTTTGCCTTCCATTCCCCTCTTTTCTCAGAGAAACAGATACTGAGATTGTTGCAGGGTATCCAAGTCCACAGTGTAAGACTCCATCCTGGAGAAGGGAGTGGTGGGTACTTTAGAGGGAGTGCACTTGGGCACATTGGATTTATCAGTCACCCTCCACTCAAGATCAGTAATGGTGTGTGCATACCAACCATTTTCCTGGGTCCATTCTGGGGCTTCATGCATGATAAACATGTGCTCTATCACTGAGCTACACCTCCAGCCACCCTGATTTCTTTCTTGGAGATTTATGTTTCCACGGATGACAGCAGCCCACAGTGCTGTTCTATCTTTTTCGGGGCGCTTGGTATCCCAGCCAGGGCTGCATGTGTGTTAAGCCTGGCTCCACAACTCAGCTCCATCCCCAGCCTCTTAAGCCCATAGTTTTTAATGGTCAAAAACAGAAACCAAAAACCCCTCCTCTGTGTTAGTCAGCAATCACTCAATTATAAGTCACTGAAGGTACAACACAATTTTAGAAATTTTGAAAAGTCATTGTTTTGTCACTAATAAGTTTACAATTTGAGCCAGAGGGACATGCTGCTGGAGCCAGATGCTCAAAATCCATCTTGACCCTCTCTATCTCACAGCTTCCCTGATGACTTGGTTGTCTCAGATCCTTCCATTGGCAGAAACAACGGTCTTTGCAGTTTGCAACAAAGAACAGGGGACCTTCCAGCAACCATTTCAATCCAACAAAGGCCTCTGGTGCTGCTGGGTCAGAGGCCCAGTGTATGCACTTCTTGCTGATTCCATGGAACAGTGCTCTCTTGTTGGCTCACCTGGGTTGCACAGTTACCTATGTAGGATATGGAGGCCGTGAGAGGAGGTGAATTGGCAGCTCCACCAGCATCATCCAGGTAGAAGCAGCTCCCAGGGGTGAGCAGACAAGTAAAGACCAGGTGCCTACTCTACATCCTGGTCGTCTGCTTACTTGAATGTCCGGCAACTCCTTCCCAGAGGGCCCAGGAGATCTGTACCTGGCCCCATCCAGCCCCAGAGATCTCTCCAGCTATGTCAGTGTTGCTCCATGTAGGGAAAATAAACTTAAATTTTGTCCCACGAACTCATGACAATACACACCCTTAGCCCTGTGCTCTTTTTCCCTGGAGAGACTTCTCCTCTTCTTAGCCTCCTTTCAATAATCCTGGGAATCAGGCTGAAGGAGGGAATATGAGCCAGAGATGCGATCAGAAATGCCCTTCCTGCCCCTTTGACCCTGGTCTTGAACCAGACTTGTAGACTTGGACCTTTTCCCCTTAGGTTGAATTCCTTCCCAGACAGTTCCTAGGTCTCTTGTGCCAATACGCTGCAGGCAGGCTAGCCCCACATTCTCCAGATGTTCCCTCCAGGTCAGACTAGATAACCCAGCACAGTGTAAAGCTGAGATCACTGCTGTACCTGGTTCAAGAGGGTTATTTTTTCCCTTGGCTAGATTTCCTGTAGAAGTTTCCTGCACCAGTTATTTGTTAGTCATCCTGAACAGCTATTACCCCACCACTGATGGTCCATCAGGTTGAGTGGGTAGAAGATCTTTTTTTCCCCTGCCTCTGGTTTATTTGTACAAATAGCACAGGAGGACACCAGCCACATGCAGATGACAGCCCAGAGGTCACAACAGTCTTTGTTCACATATTGGCAGACAGTCTCCTATTATAGAGTCCTCATGGGGCACTGAGTACCTTTGGGACCCTGAACTGGAGCCCACCTGAAGCTGGAGCTAGAGACAAAGCTGCAGCCTAGGCCTTGTTTTGGACTTGGCCTTGGCCCCTGAGTGGCAGAGGCTAAGACACTTGGCAATGAGGGCACAAGCACATGTCCTGAACGTGGGGTGGATAATGTGAGCAAGCTGACTGAACTTGCAGCTGTCTAGAGCTCAAGCTCCTCGGGCCTTACCAGGCCTTAATGCCCTCAGAACTGCACACACGGGCATGGTGTTGGTGGCCTGCAATTTTTTCAGGTCCATCTTGTGCTTCTTTGCGAAGTCCATGTTCCTCAGGAACTCACAGTCCATTCCCTTAATAGATTCACATTTTTTGTGATCAGTATACTGATCAAATACTTTATTTGTTTGTTTGTTTATTTATTATTTTCAGTGCTAGGGAAGCACTCTGCCACTGAGTCACACTCCCATCCCATGATTGGGGTTTCTCGATGCCTGGTCTGTACTGTTTGGAGACTGATCACGTATACTGTGGACTTGGCTATGTCTGCACCACAACTCAGGACTCCCCAAAGGCCTGGAACTGGAAGAGGAAGTGCCTGCATAGAATTGATTGACCATTATAAGGACCAAATACACAAATTTATCCTTCTGTTATATTCTTTCTCATGGGACTTTGATTTTTCTATCTCTGTTCCCATGAAAGAAATATTGAGTTAAAAAAAACCTTATAGATAAAACATCAACGTGAAAATTAAACTAACTGTCTACTTACCAGTTGACTCTGGGTATAATTATAAATCTTGAAGAATAGAGACTTTAATCGACAATACAGGAACTCAAGTGTGTGCACATTGGTGCCTTACCAACCTGCTCCCTCCCATACACAGAAGGCATTGCCAATCAAAAGAAACAATCTATGCACACAGATGTTGGCAGATACCATGGGTAGCATTTCGACACCTTCTTGGATTCCTTCACCCATTAGAAGCATGTGCACTCATGTTGTGGCGGGGTTCCCATTCTCTCCCTAACCTGCATCCTCTCCATCTGCCTTCTCACCCATGTCATCATAACCCCTAATCCACAGATCTTCCCTCCTGGTAGAACTTGTTTACTCCCACTTATTTCCAGCATTGATTTCCATCTGCCCTCCATGAAAAATCACTAAGGGAACAACTCAGGAGCCCTCTCATCACCAGAGGCCACATTCCTCCTCATAGCAAGCCAGCAGTTCCCTGCCTGACATTTGAAGTAAAATAAAAGAGTAAAATGGGTAGTTTGGACATTCTTATTTTTCTCTTGCAGTTTTGACACCACTGTTTTTCTTGTGTGAGAGCTATGCACTGTTATGGTTTGGATCTGAGGTGTCCCCCCTACCAAAGCTCTCACATTAAAGCAGAAATATTTGGAGGTAAGATGATTGGATTGTGAGAGCTATAACCTAATCAATCAGTCCATTCTATTTTGAATGGACTTTCTGGATTGTAATTGTAAGCAGGTGGGATGTGGCTGGAGGAGGTGGGACACTGGGGCAAGCCCTGGAAGGCTTGTTCTTCCCTTGACCCCTTCCCCACCTGCTTTCGTTGCTTCCTGGCTGCCATGAATGCAGCACTCCTCCACCACGCCCTTCTGCCATGATAAGCTGCCTCACCTTGGGCCCAGAGCAATGGAGTTGGCCATCTATGAACTGAAACCTCTGAAACCATGAGCCCCAAATAAACTTTCCCTCCTGGAAGTTGTTCTTGTTGGGTATTTTGGTCACGGTGACAAAATGCTGACTGAAATGCTAACAGACAGAGAATGGAGATCTAAAGCAAACACTTGTCAGATTAAACCAATGATGATGGAGTGGAGAGAACTGGAAGTCATCAGTTCTGACAGTACATCTGCCCTACCTTTTGGTCTTGCTATAGCAGAACATACAATAGGGATATTGCTGTTTTTGCACATTTTCTTGTCTGAAGTGCACATCTGATAATAAGGATTGATGAACTAGTCCTTGTGCTCACAGGTCAGGAAAGCCGGGACCAGCTGGCACATCTGTGTTCATTGGACTTTGCCAGCTCTCCCAGAATCCTGGGTAACTTCCCCTGTGCTTCCCCTTTCCACACTCAACAAAAGAATTTACACAGTCCTTTGGTCCTTTGCCCTTTGCTGAAAAATTCAACAAATGAGTGTTTTGGGAAGTAATAGAGGATAATTGGATTAAATGTGCATTTTTAACTGAGGCTTCCTAAAGAAATTCTTCAGCAAAATAATTCCCACCATTTATGTCTACCTTCTAAATCCTTTATGAGGACCTTTCCACTTATCAAAGAAATCCCTCAAAGTGAAGAGCATAATTTCCTCTCCCGTAGAAGAGAAAACTGACATTCTGCATGCTTAAACAATTTTCCCAAAGAGTCCTATCACGCAGGGGAGGTGTGCCAAAGCCCAGGGCCCTCAGGACAGTATGCTGCCAGAGATAAATTTGTTTCTGTCCAAAAATCACACTCTCAGCAGAAAAAGATACCTGCAGAAATAATAGCAAAGACTCTCCAAAGTTGATGCAAAATGTCATTTATAGACCCAAGGAGCTCAGCAAACAAGAAACAGGACAAATAGAAGGAAAAATTCAACTACTCTACCAAAGTCAGACTGCAGAAAACCAGAGATTTTGGAAGGCCATCAGAGGGGGAAAAAGATGCATCACAAACAAGGGCTAAAAAAGTTAAGAATTTCTGAATTTTCATGACAAAAAATGGAGCCCAGACCACAATGGGATGACATTTTTTTTTTTTATTTTTGTGGGGTGCTAGGGATTGAATCCAGGGCCTCACACATGCTAAATGCATGCTCTACCACTGAGTTTCCAGCCCTGGGATGACAGTTTTTTGAAAAGAAAAAAGAAAATGCTATCAAACTGTCAATACAAGATACAAATTCTGTATCAGGCCAAAAAAAAAAAAAAAATTACACACACACAGAAATAGAAATTTTCTAATAAATGAGAACTAAGAGAATTGACTGCCTGTAGACTTGCCCTCTAAGAAAGCTAATGGATATTCTTCAGGCTGTAGGGAAATTTTAAGAGGTAGCAACTTGGATCTACAAGAAGTAAAGCAAAGCATCATATAACATCTTGTGCACCAGTCACATTTCTGATATCTGGAGACAGAATGTGCAGGGTATGTGAAAGAGTCTAGAGAAAAAAGTGAAAATAAAAATACTTAAATTAATGAAATGATATCCTATGTCATAAGACAAAGAGATTGTTTTTCTTTTTACGTATGGTTTTTAAATGGATTTCCCCTAGCTGGTTTGAAAGCTTTTTACTTTCAGGCCTTGTATTAGTTTTCTGCTGCTGTGACAAATACATGAGATAAATTGACTTAACAAGAGAAAAGGTTTTTTTGGGCTCACAGTTTCAGAGGTTTCAGTCCATAGCCAATGACCCTATTGCTTTGGACCTGAGGGAGTGGGTACTTGCAACTATTCATCTCATAGCTGCAAGGAAGCAAAGAGAGAAACAGGAAGGAGCTAGGATTTCAATATCCCTTTCAAATGCATGCCCCCTGCAGTGATCTAATTTCCTCAAATTAGGCCCCTCCTCTTAAAGGTTCTGCTACCTCCCAATATACCACAGGTTGCTTTAACACACAGGCCTTTGGGGGCATTTAAGATCCAAACTGTAGCATTCCTTTGCTGCACAAACTTTTAATTTTTCTATAATTAATGATAAGGGAAAAATTTTTGAGATGTCCTACATTTAATAACAAAGACCTAAGGATGGAAAGGAAGAGAGCAGAGGTTATCCAGCTAACAAGCTAAGGCTGAAAACAACCAGAGGTCTTTTAATGTCCTTAAGTGTGTATTAAATGTCCCATGATTCCCTGACCTTTGTCACTCATTCATATTAAATAAGATTTTCCAATTTTTCTTATATTCATTTGTTTAATTTATATCGTATATATTCTAATGTATGCAATAAAAGGAGGATATAGTTCACCAACACCATTTCTTAAATAATCCATTCCTTTCCTTTGGACTTGTGATGAATACTTTATCATGTATTAAGTTTATATAAGTAGGGTGAAACTTATTTAGGCTCTTCCATAGATTCACTGTTAATTAAGCATTATGCCATTGTACTTTGGAGAGTTTTATAATATAGCTCATTATCAAATATGTAAATTCTTCCCTCTGGTCATTTCATTTTCTAAATGTTTGTTAGTACTGGGAATTGAACTCAGGGGTACTCTACCACTCAACTACATCCCCTATCCTTTTTTATTTTTTATTTTGAGAGAGTCTTATTAAATTGCTGAGACTGGCCTCACAGTTGTGATCCTCCTGCCTCAGTCTCCCAAATACTGGGGATTACAGGCTGGTACCACAGTACCCTGCTAAATTCTTAATCTTCATGCAGCTTTCTTCTAGGAATCCTTTTACCACATTCTTTTCTGCCATGCACAGAACTCTGGAATGTTGAATGGAATTTCTTTAAAACTATACATTAATTTGAACAGAATTTATATCTTTGTTATTATCCCTTTTCCCACCAAGAATGTGAACTATCTCTGAACTTAATTAGGTTCAGACAAGTCTGAGAGTCTGGTGAAATTGGTTAATCTAATGAGAGTCACTCCTTTCTGCATTTAGCTAGGACACCAACAGCAGCATTTCATGTTAGGGTGAAAAAATAAAATAAAATTAAATCAAATATAAAACAAAACCAACACTCAGTTGGAAATGGGAAAACATGCCTGGCTTGAACTGGCTCTTCATTGGAGGGGCAAAATATAGTCTCTGAAGAATTTTTAGTCTCAGTTTAGCCCCTACAGAAATTTTAGTGCATGTTCATACTCAGTAATCTGAACAAACTCGAGTCAGAATTAAATTTAAACTACTTCTAGATGGGTAGAGCTTTCCAGATTGCAAACTCAATCCTGTTTAGAGGAACTTAACTTCAGCTGAGGCCTTGAAAAATTCCCATGTACTTGGTGCTGTGGCACATGCCTGGAATCCCAGAGACTCAGGAGGCTGAGGCAGGAGGATCGTAAGTTTGAGGCTAGCCTCAGCAACTTAGCAAGACCCTATGCTATTTAGTGAGACTTTTTCTCAAAATAAAAAATAAGAAGGCCTGGTCAGTGGTAGAGTGCCCTGGTTTTAATCCCCAGTACCAAAAACAAACAAGCAAACAAGGAGGAGAAGGAGGAGAAAGAGGAGGAGGAGGAGGAGGAGGGGATGAAGAAAAAGAAAAAAATCTACAGAAAATGAGCAGCTTCTTATTAAAAAATCAACTAGCCACAGAAGAAAAATCCACCATCAGTAACAAGAGACAGTGTGTAGAAACAGATGTGCAAAAACTTCAAATAGAGAGCTGTCCAGGGTATTAAACCATTTTATAGTGTTACATAAATCTGAGAGAAGTTCTAAAAAATGGAATGGAATGCTAGAAGTCAATACTATGATTCAATTGAGCATGCACATTAGGATGGCTATATTTTATAAAAATATAAAACAGAAAATAACAAATGTTGATGAGGACATAGAGAAATTGGAATCCTTGTGCATTGTTGGTGGGAATGTGAAATGGTGCAGTCGCCTGGAAAATAATTCTTTAAAACATGAAGCAGAATTACCACATGATCAAGCAATCCCACTTGTGGGAATAAAACCAAAAGAAATGAAAACAAAAAACTCAGAAGATATTTGTACAACCATAGTTATCACAGCATTATTCACAATAGCTAAGGGGCGAAAGCAGCCCAGCTATCTGTCCATCAACAGATGAACAGATAAGCAAAATGGGGTATAGACATCCAGTGGAATATTATTCAGCCTTAAAAAGGAAGGAGAATTCGGACACAGGTATAGAGGTAAAGGAAAATTTCCCCTTGCTCTCTTAAAATTTGCTAGAATAAACTGAAAAGACGGATTAAATAGGAGAAAAAGCATATGAATTTGTTAATATACAAAAGGGCAAAAATTATAGCTATTATAATTATTCCAAATTATTAATAACCAAATTATTTCTTTTGGTTTTATCACTAGTGTGATTACCCATAAGCCCAGCAAAAATGCATATATGCATTTACTCCTTTTTCTATAGGAGAGGAAGCAAATGGGGAAAGTAGACAATCTGAGGGGTTGTAAATGATTTTCTGGGGAATTCAATAGGTTTAGAGCACATACAATGGCCCTCGACAAACTGTTTCACCTGCAGAATGGACAATAATAGTCTGTAAATGATCCTCTTTGGTTCAGGAAATACAGGACAATGGTGTGTGACAAAAATCTGTCAAGGTCTTTGTGAGACTTCACAGCCTTCATGAGATCAGTAATGGAAACTTGGGGAAGGTCAGAGGTAATTGTTGCTTTCCTGGGTAGTGATGACTCCAAGTAGACAAGACATCAGGAGAAGATCTCTTCCACATTGGCTGCTAGGTTTCCATAACTTAAAATAATCAGCATTCCAGGGTGCCACATTTTGAGGTCCCTGGACATCTTCATATGCTGCTACATGGATGGACCCTGAAGATGTTGTGGTAAGAGAAATAAGCCAGACACAACAAGATAAATATTAGGGGCTGGGGTTGTAGCTCAGTGGTAGAGTGCTTACCTTGCATGTGTGAGGCACTGGGTTCAATCCTTAGCACCACATAAAAAAATAAAGGTATTGTGTCCAACTGCAACTAGAAATACATCTTTTAAGAAAATATAGATACTAAATGAACCCACTTACATGAAGTGCATAGACCAATTAGATTCATAGAGACAGAATGTAAATAAATGGTGGTTGCCAGGGGCCAGACAGAGGAAGCAGGTGTGGGGCAAAAGGAGAATTTTCCCTTTGACCCCTGAAGGTATTCTGGGATGAACTGACAACAGACGGATTAACAGGAAAAAAAGGTATAGAAATGTATTCAAGGAGCACAGGAGAGGGGGAACCCCAGGAATGTGCTTATCCCCTGGCCCAGTGAGGTTGATTGAGAGGCTCAGGGATCTACCTTTTATTGTGGAGCAGAGAGTGGTGGGGGAATGTAGGTAACTCCTTTTGAGGGGTCGTAAAGGATTTTTAGGAAGAATGAATGAGGCAAGAGGACAGATAAAAGTTGGTAAATTACTTTCATTGAAAGCATGAATGGACCCTGATCCCCTTAGAGGTGAACAACAGCTGGTGACAAAGTCCTTCCAGGTGTGGTGACATTCTCCAGTCTTCCTGTGCTGTGAGTTCAGTTAATGAAACTTCAGGGAGGGAATGTAAGACTATTGTTTTCTTCTTGGTCAGATCTGACCTTTAGCTGGATAAAGGACATCAGAAGAAAGCCCCTTCTAGCATCTGCTGGCCCTAAGGGCCTTTAACCTAAAACGGTTGGGGTATCTGGGTGTCAGATTTGGGGGTGAAATTCCTTAGGGTTTTTTCAGGGAGAATGGAGAGCTATTGCTTCATGGGTATGGAGTTTTAGTTTGTAAAGTTGAAAAAGTTCTGGAGATGGTTGGGATGATGGTTGTCCTCCAAGGGAATGCATCTAGTTCTTTTGAAACTTACACTTAAAAATGATAAAGGTAGGATGGTATGCTATGTGTATTTAACCATGACTTATAATAAATTAATTCATAAAAAGAGACTTCCACTAACTGCAGACTAGGACTTAGACTGCTCATTCTGCTGGCTGCAAGGTAGACAAAATACAAAGTGTCTGCCTGAGTACATGCAAGAGTGGGTCAGGAGTGAGAGTTACTAGGCCATAGTGTGAGCAAAGGGGATTTTCTTTTGAATTGGAGGTTGTATTTTGCTTGGAGGCATTTTCCAACTTCAGAAGGAGAGTCACTGAGAGATTGAGAAGATTCTTGAATACCATCAGAGCAGGATGGAATAGGGTCTGGGGCCCAGATGCTAGCAAGGTTAAGGGGGACCTTGGAGAACCTCTCTTGCCTTGAATTGCAACCTCGAGGGCTGAATCCTAGCAGTAGGTAAGCTACAAAAAGAGATACCCTTTCAAAGTCTACAGCTCATCTTCAAATCATATCAGTTTCTGAAATTACATTAAAGTGCTACTGCTTCCAGACACTGGCAGAAACAAACATCAAATCATTCATAAACTGGTTTATAAGCGCAACCGCAGCATTCAGTAAAAAAGACCTAGACTATAAAAAGTGAAAACAGCATAATAGATCATCAGCAGCAGTAGCATCAGCAGAAACAGCAGACCACCAACATCAAGCACCGGTGATACCAAATACCAACTTTTATGTAGTCAAATTTCCTATGTTCAAAATTTCAAGAAATGATAGAGATTTTTAGCAGAGGATTAGAAATGATGTAAATGAACAAAATGGAAATCCTAGAACTGAAAAATGTAATGCCTATATTTCAAAGGTTCATGAGTAAATTTGATAGACATTAGGATAGAGAGCAAAAGAGATTTAGTGTATTGAGAGAGAACTCAGAAGAATTCTTGCATATATGCACATCTAGAATGATGCACATGGAGCAGAAATGATGGAAATCCAGAAGTGTGAGAAAAAGAGGATATGATGGGGGCTTTGAAGTCCCAATTACATCAATAATAATTGAACAATGTGAAAAATCACTGTAGATCAGTGGTAGAGTGTGTGTTTAGCATGTATGAGGTCCTGGGTTTAATTCTCAGTCAGTGGTATGGGGGGTGGGGGACAGCAGCCAAGAACTTTCCAAAACTAACATAAGACAAAGACATCAATCGTGGACTGAAAAAAGTCTGTATACATCCAAAGTAAGATCAAAAACAAAACAAACAGAACTATACCTAGGCAAAGCACAGTAAAAATTATTAAAAGCCAAAGGAAAGCAGGAAAATCTTAAAACTAGTCATAGGAAAACATGTGCTTCAAAGGAGCAATAATAGACTGGCAGTTTATTTTCCAATGGAATGGAATGAAAAATGGCAATGGAATTAAACTGCTGTCATCTATTAAGAGAAAAGAGCCATAATTTTAGAATTTTTGTGAATCCTAAGATATTTCATGAATATTTTAGTGAAAATGTCCTTTAAGAATAAAGATGAGGGCTGGGGTTGTGGCTCAGTGGTAAAGTGCTTGCCTAGCACATGTGAGGCACTGGATTTGATCCTCAGCACTGCACAAAAATAAATAAAAAATAACTAACCAACTAACTAACTAACTAACTAAATAAATAAATAAATAAAGGTATTGTGTCCATCTACAACTAAAAAACATATTTAAAAAAGAATAAAGATGAAATAAAAAATAATCATACAAACAAAAACCAGCATCCTCAGGAGAAAGGAAAACGATCCCCCATGGGAAGTTAGAGATTCATGAAGAAATGAAGAGCAATGCAGAAAGCAAGTACTGTGTGAACCTTAGTGAATATTAATTGTGTAAAAGTAATGTCTTATGATTTTTAAATACACACAGTTAAAATATATAATAACAATGACATAGAAGTAAGTAATGGTGAGGGATAAATGGAGTTAAAACATTCCAAAGTCCTCCCGAAAGAGAGTAAAAAACAAATTGATAATCAAACTTTTAGATGGCATATCTATATCCAAACATATCAGTAATCGAAACAAACAGTAAAGACATATATTTCAATTCTCTTGGTAGGTACCTTGGAGTAGAATTGCTGGGTCTTATGGTGATTCTGTGAATCATACTTTGGGAAACTGACAAATTTTTTTCCAAAGTGTATGTATCCTTTTACATTTTCACCAGGAAAGGGTAAGAGTCTCTATTTCTCCATATCCTTGCCAAAGCTTGTAATTGTGAACTTGATTATAGCCATCTTAAGGGGTGTCTCAGAGTTTTGATTTGCATTTTCCTGATGATTAATAATATCAAGCACCTTTTCATGTGCCTATCAGCCATTCCTATATTAATTCTGGACAAATGTCTATTCAGATTCTTGTCTATTTTTAAATTGGATGATTTTCTTTTTATTATTGAGTTTTATGTGTTCTTTATATATTGTGGCTATAATTCAATACATGATCTGCATGTATCTTTTCCTATTACCTAGGTTGTGTTTCATTTTCTTGATAGATGATGTGTCTTGATAGTGTCCCTTGAAGCACTAAGTTCTTTAATTTTGATGAAATCCAATTTATCTCATGTTTCTTTTGTTGTTTGTGCTTTGCATAATGCAAGGTCATGGAAATTTACTTTGAATTTTTTCTAAGAGTTTTATAGTTTTACCTTTTATGTTTAGATGTTTAATCCGTTTTCAATTATTTTTTGTGTATAATGAAAGAAAAAGGTCTATTCTTTTACAGGTGACCATCTTGTTTTCTCACTACTATTTGAATGATTTTGCCATGAAAATAAAAATTCTAAAGATTAACATTTTAAAAGTAAGGTTTATACATGTAAGGATTTATTTCTAAGATTTAAATTCTCAGAAATGGGTCAAAGTGTGAGTGTATATTCCTATCCATATGCCCATACTACACTATCTAGATTGCTGTAGCTTTGTTGTAAGTTTTGAAAACTGGGAATTAAGTGCTTTGACTTTGGTTTTTTTTTTTAATAGATTCTTTTACTTATACAAGATCCTTGCATTTCAATATAAACATAGAATTTATCAATCTCTACAAAAAATAAGACAGCTGGTATTTTTGATAGGGATTTCATGGATCTGTAGATCATTTTGGGACTTACTGCTATCTTACCAACATTAAGTCTCCCAATCTATAAACATGGAATGTTTTTCCCTTTATTTACATTTGCTTATTATTCCAGATTTTTATTTAATTATTTATTTATTTTTGGTTTTTGCTAAGGATTGAATTCAGGGTCTTGTGCATGCTAAGCATATACCTCTTTAATTTTTTTAAACTGTCTTGTGTTTTTCCATATGTAAATGTGGAACTTATTTTGTTCAGTTTATTCCTAAGTATTTTATTCTGTTTGATGTTATTATAAATGAAAAAGTTTTCCTAATTTCATTTTTGGATTTTTTCACTGATAGTGTATAGAGATGCAATTCACTTGATTTTGCAATACTGGGGACTGAACCCAGGGTCTTGCACTTGCTAAATGTGTGTCTATTATTGAGCTACATCCTCTGCCCACGTTTATTAATTTTTACATGTTAACCCAACTTGCATTTGGGGGATAAATTCTACTTGGTCATACTTTATAATGTTTTTATTTGTTGTTGTTCAGTTTGTTTATTTGGCATATTAAGTTTGTTACTATTTTGTTAAGGGTTTTTACATTTATATTCATAAAAGATATTGGCTCTAGGTTTATTTTCTCATGGTCTCTGTGCCTAGTGTGGTATTTGGGTACTATACTGGTCTCATAGAGCAAGCTGAGAACTCTTCTCTCCACTTATATTTTGGAAGAGGTTCTAAAGGATTGATGTTAATTTTTATTTAAATATTTTGTAGAACTTACCTGAGGAATCATCTTGCTATGGAGTTTTCTTTTTTGGAGGTTTTGATCACTGATTCAGTGTCTTTATTTGTTATAGGCCTATTCAGATTTTCTATTTCTTCATGAGTCAGTTTTGGAAGTTGGTGTATTTCTAAGAATCTGTCAGTTATCTGAATGATTATGTTTGTTGGCACACATTTTAAGTACTTACTTATTATCCTTTTTATTTCTGTGGAATAAGCAATGTCCCTGATTTCATTTTTCGTTTTAGAAACTTGAATCTTCTTTCCTTTTCATTGCTCAGTATAGCTATAGGTTTGTCAATTTTGTTGATCTTGTAAAATAACTAACTCTTGGCTTCATGAATTTTCTCTATGAAATTCCTATTTTGTCTCTGCTATAACATTTATTTTTTCATTGTATTTCATTGTATTTCATTGTATTTTCATTGTATTTCTTCTTGTTTATTATGGGAGAGGATGAATTATTGATTTGAAATCTATCTTTTTAATGTAGATTTTAAAACTATAAACTCATCTCTGAGAAACTTTTTTGCATTCCATAAGTTTGGGAATATTGTGGTTTATTGATTTCCAAGTATTTATTTTCTAATTTCCATGGTGATTTCTTCCTCAATCCATTGATTATTTGAGAGTACGTTGTTTAGAGTCCATGTATTTCTGAATTCCCCAAATTTCCTTTGGTTATTGATTTTTAATTTGATGCCATGGTTGTCAGAGAACATGTTTTGAATTAAATTCTTTGGATTTTATTTGAGACATTTTATAATTTAACATATAGTTCATCCTGACTCCTGGCATAGGTGACATTGCCCCTTGAGAAGATGCATATTCTGTTGT
>JAJEJO010001887.1:664158-687367 GCA_020662805.1 Glaucomys volans | reverse complement strand
AAAGTCCAAGGTCAAGGTGCTGGAAAGTTGTATATCTCAGGAGGCCTGTTTTCTGCAGAGGAAAGATGCTGTATCCTTGTGTGTTGGAAGGCAGAGGAGCAAGAGGACAGTCTCCTTAGCCTCAACTCTTTCATAGGGGTGTTAATCCTGTTTATGAGAATGGAGTCCCATGACTTAATCACCTTCAACGACCCCATTTCTTAACACTGCTGCATTGTGGATTGAATTTTAATATGAATTTTGGAGGGGACACCATCGTTCAAGATATAACACATGCACGTGTTTTAATTGTTACATCTTCTTGATGTAATGATCCTTCTACCATTATAAAATGTTCTTTGTCTCTAGTAACCATTTTTGTGTTAAGTCTGTTTTGCATGATATTAATATAGCCACTCCATTTGCATGTTATGTCTTCTTTCATCCTTTTACCTTTAACTTATTGTGTCTTTAATTCTTCAATTGGTTTCTTGTAGACAGCATATACTTGAATGTTATTCTTCCAGTTTCTGTCTTTTGATGGGGCTGTTTAATCCATTTACATTTAATGTAATTACAAGTTAGAAAGGGTTTTTTATTAATTTTTTTTTTTTTTTGGTACTGGGGGTTGAACCCAGGGGCACTCCACCACTGAGCCACATCCCCAGCCCTATTTTGTACTTTTTATTTAGAGACAGGGTCTCACAGAGTTGCTTAGGGCCTCACTAAGTTGCTGAGGCTGGCTTTGAACTCACAATTCTCCTGCCTCAGCCTTCCAAGTGCTGGGATTACGGGCGTGTGCCACTGTGCCTGGCTTTTATTAATTTTTAATATTAATTTTCTTTGTGTCATTTATTTTTTGTTCCTCTATTTTTTCATTACTGCCCTCTTTTGTGTTAAAAGGATATTTTGTAATAAACTATTTTAATTATCATATTGCTTCTTTTACCACATATTTCTGAGTTATTTTCTTAGTGCTCTGGAGAGTATAATTAAATCTTAGAACAAACTAATTTGAATTAACACCCACTTAATTTCAACAGTGTACAAGAACTTTGTTCCATTATACTCCATTCCCTCCTTCTTTTTATACTTTTATTGTCATACAAATTATATCTTCATATATTAGAAGCCCAACCATGTAGCTTTATAAATATTAGTTTGTGCAATTATCTTTAAATCAGATGCATGGGAAGGAATGAACAATCAATTTAGACTATATTTGTGTTACACATGTAGTGGCCTTCTCTGTTACTCTTTATTTGTTCATTTGGATTTTAGTTATTGTCCCATCGTTTTGTTCTGAAGAACTCACTTAGTATTTCTTAAAGTTCAGATCTGCTAGTGATGAATTTTCTTGATTTTTTTGGCTTATTAAAGTCCATTTTTGAGCCAGGTGCGGTGGCATACGCCTGTAATCCCAGTACTTGGGAGGCTGAGGCAGGAGGATCGGGAGTTCAAAGCCAGCCTCAGCAACTTAGTGAGGCCCTAAGCAACTCAGTGAGACCCTGTCTCTAAATAAAATACAAAATAGGACTGGGGATGTGGCTCAGTGGCCAAGTGCCCCTGGGTTCAATCCCCAGTACAAAAAAAAAAAATCCATTTTTGAAGAACAGATTTGATGGATACAAAGTTCTTAATTGACAGCATTTTTAAAGTATATTCCCCCGCCCTTCTTTTTGAGAGGGCAGCGTGTCTATGTTGCCTAGGCTGGTCTTGAACTCCTAGAATCAAGTGATCCCTCTGCTTCAACTTCCCAAGTGGCAGGAATTAAAGGTGTGCACCACTGTGCCCAGCTTTAGCCCAATTTGATTTAAGATAGGATTTTTGCTTCTAGAAATGTGTACTGCTAAAGAGTCACACGTCCCTAAGTGTAGCTTTATGAGGCTGTTTATTGCAGGACTGTCTGAATGTCCATCAGTAGTGTGTGTGCGTGTGTGTAAAAAGAGAAAAAGAAGGAAGGAAGAAGTGGCAGAGAAAGACTGCAATAAAGATTCGAAGGGCTTTTGCAATTATTTGGGTGACGACCTTTTTTAAATTTTTTACTCTTCCGTGTGTGGTACTGGGGATGCTCCGCCACTGAGCTACACCCCCAGCCCTTGTGGTTTGTTTTCTTTTTAGAGATAGAGTCTCACTAATTTTTCAAGGCTGGCCTAGAACTTTCAGTCCTTCCGCCTCAGCACCCAGAGTTGCTGGGATTGCAGGCACACACCACTACGCAGGGTTGCCTTTTGTTTTATATTATATAATGTTTGCACTTTTCAAGTGACTTTAAATACAACAAAAGAGAAGAGAGCAAGCTGCAGAACTGCAGAACAAGGTCCTTTATGAGTAAAAAGACCCTACAGAAATAGATACACTTTGTCATATACTGTAAGTGTCTGATTAAAAAAAAAATTATGTGTGTTGGATTGCGAACAGCAGCTGACCCTGGAGAGTGATGAGCTTGTGGGACAGGGAAGGGAGGCCTTTTTACTTACCTGCTTAGGTTCTCCTGATGCTGTTACAAGCTTGTATTACACTTTTGAAATTTAAACAATTTAATCAATAAATAAATAGACAAATGACAAAAACATTTAAAAAAAAAGAAAAAAAAGAGAGATAGCAGTGCAGTAGTTTTCAAATTCAGAAGAAAGAAAAGGAGGTGTTTTCTGGGTTGGGGCAGTCAAGTAGCTGGAGGGGTGACTGTGAAGGACCAGGGACAAGAGAAATCCATCCTCCCATGTCCTGGGAGGGAGGCAGGGAGAGATGTGAAGGAAGAGAGAGTGAGAAGAAACGGATTCTGAGATCGGCTGTGTGTGACAGGCAGGCCAGAAGTACTATGAAGACCAGGGAAAATACATTGATTAAACACCAGAGGATATGGAATGTGTTCTCATTTCTAGACAAGTACTCCTAAACTCTGTCAGTTATTATTTTTCTTAAAAACCAAAATGTTTTCTTCAGTTAGCAACATGTTATTTAAGCCCTGACCACAGGCCTCCTATGCCTGAGCTAATGCAATTCATAACGAATGACCCTTCGGAAAATTAGGTGTATTTATTATTTTGTAGTTCTGCCAAAGGACTTGGGATTTAATTCTTGCGGTAGGAGGAAGTGAATAAACTTAGAGAAAATATAAATGTGACAAATTTGAAAGTGCTAACAGCACAGTTTTAATTTGGAGAAGAGTGACCTAAGAAAATGGCACCGTTAACATGTTATTCGTATTAGATAGTCTTCAATTCCATGCAAAATCTATACTGACTTCCCGGATATGATGCAAAAAGAAATGCTAAGAGTACATGCCTACTTAAAACAAGCTAAACTGGAATAAACTGAAATGAATTTGCTTTGGGGGACAGAAACACAATAGACAGAAATTGAGGATCAACCAGGCTCTTGCCAAAGGAGATGAGTATGGTGTCATTGTGGGTTTTCCTCTTACTTACTTTCCAATTACTTTATTGTTTGCTCTTCAAACATCATTTCTGTCCTCCGCTCCCTCTGTGCAATTGGCCAACATAGGAAGATAAAGTCCCTGGGATGAGGTCCTCCTCTCCCTCTGCCTCTGGGCAGAAGAGAAGGGATTTGGAAATCCTGCCCTATGAGACTATGAAACCCACTCAGTTAGACATGTTTTGGTTTGGTTGTTTGTTTGTTTGTTTTTTAAGTATGTGTTATGGAAGCTTCTTATGCAGCTGCTCTGTACCCAAAGCTTTACACTGTAGGGACCACTTTGTTCTTATTCATGTCCTCTGTCCAAACTCATGGAGTTCATGGTGGAGCACAGCCATGTGTCATGAGCCAGGGAGTAAAGGAGAGAGGAGGGAGCCAGGGTACTACAATCCTTTGTGAGGACCCCTCCACTCCCAATAGCACCACCTGACCTGGGTTTCTGAGATCTCCAGAGTAGGACAGCCAGAAAAGTATCTCCTATTCCATACTGTTGAGCTGGGGGTGGGCAGGCTTTGGACTTTGTGGGTCTTTAGCATCAACTCACCCTTCCCCCGATAGAGAACATTCCCTGAGGTTTTCTTACTAGGATCTGTGCCCAACACCCCCCCCCCCGCTGCACAATTGCTATTTCCATGAAGTGCCAAGTGCCTCCTGCAAAGCCACTTCTAATATCCTTGCCCCAACATTAGGGGTATCCTCCAAAAACACTCCACATGTGCAGGTCCGGGCACCCCTCCAAACACCTCTTTCCCTTTTTTCACCTTCCTGGTGGTGCTCTACCACTGACCTGTGCCCCAGTCCTTGGCAGCTCTTGAGTGGGATTCAAAATTGCTCCAGGCTGCCTCTGTCCTGTGTGGGCCACATCTGGCCCAGAGGAGACACCCACATTTCTTAGTCCCATGCTCAGTGAAGTGTGGACTGGGCCAAAGCAGTTAGTGCTTTGCTTTGCTGCCTTTGTGGCTGTAGTTAGTTCCTCACTTACTTGGGGGGGACTAGGGTCAGGAACCAGTTCACTGTGATCTCCAGCTCTAAGGGACATGCACAGGGTTCTCCCTGTGGTCTCCTGAAGCACTTCTCTCTATAGTCATCTCTCTGTATCCTGATATCCTTGGAGGACTGGTGCTTGGGCCTTCCAGGATGCCAAAATCCGCAGATGTTCGAGTCTGTTCTATAAAAGGCACAGTATTCACATTGAACTTCTGCCCACCCTCACATATGCTTTAAGTCACCTCTATATTATTTATAATACCTAGTACAATGCAAACATAGTTTTATAAAACTATGTAGTTTTACACTGCGTAGTTTAGGAACCATTAGGGAAAGCGTCTGCCCTTGTTCAGTACCAGCAGCTCCAGGATGGGCCTAACTACATGTAATGCAGGAGACACAAGGGGAGCCAGGTTTGAACAAGTCCTACAGACTGCAGATCTATGAAGCGGTGACAGGCTGCAGTGGGACAGGCCCACATGTCACTTCATTTGCGTATGTACAGCATAGGGCTCAGTTCATGGCAAACTCAAGTTTTGTTTTTCACATATTTCTGGAATTTTTTCCAAATATTTTCCATCTACGGTTGGTTGAATCCATGAATACAGAAACCAAGGTATGCAGGGCCAACGTTTATTGAGATGAGGTGGGGATGCACTTTCCTCACACTCTCTTGGGGCCATGAGAAGGAAGGTGCCACAGCCCTTTGAAAATTCTGCCCAATGCAGAGCTTCCTAAGCCCTAGCCCCTTGCAGCTCAGCTCCTGACTCTTAGGAGGTGTTGGCCTCTGCCTTTCAAAACCAGCTCTTGTCTGCCCCTGTGGAATGGGAAAAGTCCCACCGTCTCTGTGCTCAGACTCTTGATCAAGTTTGGGTCCTATTTTTCATCTTGTTAATTTATATTCTTTTTGCTTATCAGTACTACTTTTTGGGGAACCTATTTCAAAATATAAAAGTCCTTGTATACAAAAATACTGTTGTGCAAATCAGCAATATTTTTAGTGAAAAAAAGTAAAGAAAGAAAACATAATTTTACATCTATAAAAGATAAAAGAATGCTCAATGAAATCATGGTCTGTTCATACAATGCTTTCTCAGTTCATTTTCTGTTGTTATGACAGAATATCAGATTGGGTAATTTATAAAGAAAAGAAACTTACTTTCTCACCATTCTGGAGGCCAGGAAATCCAAGATCAAAGTACTGGCACCTGGTGAGGGTCTTCTTGCTGCATCATAACATGGCGGAGGGCATCACAGAGTGAGAAAGAGAAAGAATGCTAGCTTGGGTCTATGTTCCTCATCCTGCAAAGACACTAATGCTGTCATGGAAACCCCACTGTCATAACTTCATCTAATCCTAATTATCTCTCCAAGGCCCTGCCTCCAAATATCATCAACATATGACTTTGGAGGCTAAATTTCCAACACATGGACTTTGGGAGACACCTTCAAACCAGAGCAAACTGAATATTATATAGCTGTTAAAAACAATAAGTTTTACTATATCAATATCTGGAGGAATATTTATTATATAATGAAGGGTTATGGAAAATAATATTCCTATAAAATAACTCCCCAAGAAAATGGAGGGACAGTGTGGCTCAAGAGGTGGGAAAGGAAACTGGTCAACCATTAAACCTCTCCCAGTGCATTCCTGATAACAATGGGCCCTGGGGGAAAGGGGCAGATGCTGAATGCTGGGCCCTAAACCATGGCCTCCCCCATGGCTAATCAGTCCTAAACGGAAGCACAGCTAACACCAATGGGCAAGATTTGAGTACTCATCCCTGGAATCTGGACTCTTATCTCCCAGACAACGAGTTTCAACCTTTTACAACTACCTTCCTAAATTAAAGTTTTAACCTGTTCAACTAGCCCCTGACTGTCAAGACTGTTCCCAGTGATGATATCATTTTACCCTATAAAACCAAAATCTCTGTAATTGAGGGCCATTTTCCTATCTGGAAAGTGAACCCGAATGACACCTGAATCTGTGAAGGAATAAAGGCTTCTCTGAATCCATCGAGGTCTACCTCCCTGTTTTCCTTTTTTGCGCTGACGTGTATTATTTGTGAGAAATAAAGGGATTGCAGGGAAATGCATATGGTGAGTTCAATTTTTTTAAAAAGCAGTATACTATTTATTTCTGTATGTGTATATGAGTTTTGTGCAGGGAGGGGGCTGGGTTTGGAACCCAGAGCCTTGTAGATACTAAGCTGTACCCCAGGCCAATAGTGATGATCTTAATAGATTATAATCACAGCAAGAATAGGAGGAGCATCTTCAGTTTTTAAATATATTTTTAAATTGTTGCACATGTTACAGTCAGCATATATACTTTGGTGATTACAGAATAAAAATAAAGAAAAAATAAAGGAATAAAAATGAAATACAAGGAACAAACTGATAAAACTATGAAGGCTGATTGTCTAGAAAGTTTTATGAGTTCTAAAAAATCTTTAAGAGATCATTCTCATGCTAGAAAAACTATTACAGAACATAGAAGACACAGAAACTTTCTAATGTAATTTTTGATTATATTAGATTAACCATGATGCCAAAACTATAAAAGAAAATGAGGGAGACCAATTTCACTTATGACCAACCACTGATACAAAAATCCATAATAAAATATGAACCAACTGACTCTGTATAAGGATAAGAGAAGATGATCAAGTTGAATTGTCCAGTAATACACAGCTTCTCATTAGAAAATCTTTTAACACAATCTTAACAGATTCAAGAAGAAAACTAACTACAGATACTAAAAAATAATTTGATAATATTCAACAATAATTCCTAATTTATTTAATTTATTTATTACAAAAAGTTCATCAGTAAATTAGGAATGTGGGGTTCCTTCTCCTAGGTGATGCCTCACACCGATCATCTTCCCTGGGCCCCTAAGTTCCAGTATCCACTCCTTGGCTTAGACCATGGCAAGAGTTTCTCCTTGCCTGCCATGTCCTCTGCTTTCCTGCTGTACATTCAACAGGAAGCGGGAGGAAAGAGTATTTGCTCCTCTGTCACCCTCCTCTGTGGTCACCTGAGCTGTGGGATAGTTCTGAAGGCAGCAGAAACGCAGGTCTCTCCCTCTGCATACGGGTACCTTCTCTCTCCCCTGTCCTTGTGCTTAGAGGTGGGGAAAGTGCTGCTCCTCCTCAACCCTGGGTTGCTGCTCTGCCCTGAACCCAAACCTTTATAAACACGTCCATTCTCCTTATCCGAGATAGCTCTGCTCTACAAAATCACCTCGAAAACTGAATTAGTGAATGTTGAACATTGCTCCTGGAGGAAATAACAGGGTTAGGTTCCCGCCAGTCTCTGATCATCTCTGATCAGTTTTCACCACCTGATTATTATAAAACCTTGTTTTATGTGTGTTTTTGTTAACAATATCTATTTAATCCATATTGTTGGCTCCCTGACTTTGAACTCACAGCCAATATTACCGTAACTCATGCCTGAACGGAGCTCATCTCCACAAAGCACATCACAACCTTCTTGCACTTAGGGACACTAAATAGAAGGCACTTCAGCACTATGCCTGGGAGCCACTTTAAGTGGTAAAATCAACAAGAAAGGGCACACAAATACAGAAAAGGGTGACACTGTACTATGAGAACCAGAATAGGAAGGCAGAGCTCTGCCTGTCATCTCCCCTGGGCACATGTGTGGGTGACTTAAATCTCCCCCCCCCATTTTGGTAGATTACTGAGGAGGTGTGGTGGGCATTGCTTTTAGGGTTACAAATGAATTTTAGCAAGCAGATGAATTCACACATATGGAATCAAGAATAATGGGGATCAACTTCATTAACAAATTCTTCTCAGATTATGCCATTTCAGATGCCATCACTTTCTGATTGGGAGTTTGATTTAATACGTGCATATGCCAGAAATCTGCAAATACCATACTGAATGATGAAAGGTTAAAGCATTTCTACTAAAGGAACAAGGAAAGGCAGCTATGTCATTCATTGGGCTGGACAGATTTAGCCAATCTCATAAGAAAAAGAAACAAGATATGAGTGTTGGGAAGGAAAAAGAAAACTTTAATTAGAGTGGCATGATTATGCTGTCACAATGTCTAAGAGACAGTTTAACCAATAAGAGAGCTCATCAGTGTGCCTGGGTATGACATTAATGTATGAACAGTAATATCATCCCTGTGAACTACCTGAAACCAAATAGAAAATGCAGTTGAAAAATAATTCCATTCACACTTCTAATAAACCCTTAGCAATTCCTGAGAATAAACACAAGTGGAATGTAACAAGAACAAAAATATAGCTGGGCACACACGGGTTATCCCAGCTCCTCAGGTGCCTTAGGCTGGGAGATGGCCAAGTTTGAGGCCAGCCTCGGCAACTTTATCATACACTGTCTCAAATTTTTAAAAAAGTTTTGTAGTTGTAAAGCACCCCTGGGTTCAAGCCTCTGTCCTGCTAAATAAATAAATAAATAATAAAAACAAGTAAACAAAAAATAAATAAAACTTACTAAAGGACCAAAAGGAATATCTGAATAAATGGAGGACTATAACATGTTCCTGGTTTGGATAATTTGATATTTTTAAAATATAATTGTCTCCAAATCTTTTCCTTTTCCCCAGATGGGCTCATACTATATTGCCCATGCTGGCCTTGAACTCCTGAACTCAAGGGACCCTTGCAACTCAGCCTCCCATGTGTCTGGGACCACAGATTCACTCTGCCATTCCTGGTTGTCCTTAAATTAATCTATAAATTCTTTGCAGTACTAGTCTAAAACTCCTCCCCAATACATGTCAAGTATTTCTAAAAATTTATTTGGAAGCGAATATGCACCAGACCAGCCAAGTCTACTTTGAAATAGGAGCCTGAGGATATCGAAATATACTCTAAGTTATAGTAATTTTAAAAGTATGACATAAAGTGAAGGAATAACAAAGAGATCAATGAAACACATTGGGGAGTCCAGAGAAAGGTATATAGAGAAATTTAGTAAATGAAAATGGTTGCATTTGGGACTGGTAAGTAAAAATTCAATAAATAGCATTGAAAAATAAATGGTGCAAGAAGGTATTTGCAACCTGCATAGTAAGAGCCCAGATGAAGATACAGAATATCTAAGCAATTTCTATCAATCAGTAAATGAAAGTGCAAAAGAAAAGTTGTCAAAGAGTGTGCAAAAACAATTTAGAGGAAAATATGCAAATGACCAGCAATGAAATGAAAAGATCCTCAATTTCAATAGCAATAAGGGAAATGTGAATTAATGCAGCAATGAGATATCACTTTCAACCATCAGTGTGACAAAAATAGAGGCGACTCATATTAGCAAAGTGTGGGTTAGAAGTAGGGAAATTTTACTTTCCTGTTGTATAGCTGGTTCAGCTCTTAGACTCCCCCAAGTACCCATAGTGGCCAGATGACTTGCTTTGGCCAATGAAATAGGAGCAGAAATGCCCATACAAATTTTTTTAAGCACCAAGGTGTGATTTTCCAGGTCCTCTTTGCCATCTACCTAGATAACCAGAAGTGCCCCAAGCACAGGCTGAAATGGCAGCCTGGGTCTCAGAGGGAGCGTGTGCAACAGCTTCCCACCCAGGATCAAACCTAGAATTTCATGCATGCTAAGCACAAGCCCTACCACTGAGCTACTCCCCCAGCCCTGCAGCCACCCTTTGATGCACACAAAATATAAGTGAGAGATCACTCTTAGTGGTTGAAAATGACTGGACTGTTTGATTGATTGATTGATTGGCTGATTTGGGGGGTACCCGGCATTGAACTCAGGGGCACTCAGTTCTGAGCCATGTCTCCAGCCCTATTTGGTATTTTATTTAGAGATAGGATCTCACTAAGTTGCTTAGTGCCTCACTTTTGCTGAGACTGACTTTGAACTCATGATCCTCCTGCCTCAGCCTCCTGAGCCACTGGGATTACAGGTGTGTGCCACCACGCCCAGTTGGATTTATTTTTTGATACTACAAAACAGTCTAGTTTTACTCATGAACATGTTTCCTTAAACTCCCTTATCTAGATGAGAATCATGAACTTGGAGTGAGAATGGGATTCTGAACACTTGAGACTATTCTCCAGCAGTCCTCTGTCTTCTGAAAGTGTATGTGCATTGCCTCCAAACCAGGGAAAACTGCCAACACCAAACATCCACATTACATTTTAGGGAAGGGACTGTGCATCCCAGGATTTGGTCCCTTAGGAATCATCCAGAACCCTATAAGTCTACAGGGGACAAAACTCAGAGCCCTGAACACTCTCCAGAGTCTATGCTATCATTTGGACCAACTTTGAAAGCAGCAGGAATAGATCAGAAGAGGTCTCCCACTCTCTCCCATCATGACCTCTCAGCTTATGACAGAGAGGTCCTGTGAGCTTCACCAGACTTAATCGAAAGTGCGAGGTGTGAATCTACTGGTTGTGAGGATCAATCAATCCATTCCTTTGGAGAAATAGAAAGTGTGGCCTATGGCAAATTCTTCCCAAGTGCCCTCTGTCAAATGAAAAAGAACAATCAGACCCATCCCATAAAACGATACTCGTCTGCTTTGTTTGCGGTTTTATCTCATTAGCAGTAGAAAAAGATGAAACCAGGCTCTCGGTTTAACCACACTTTGTGAAAATGGTTCAAATTTCCATTTATATTCATTTGTTGTCTTGGAATTTTTTTTAAACCAGAAAAGTTTGACAAAAGATTATGTAAGAAAAGTATTTCGGACAAGTCATGGCAGAAGAGAACTGAATCATTAAAAGAATTAATCATCATTGGCTCAAAAAAAAAAAAAGCCTGATATTAACTCCATGAAAGTAGCTATTAATTCAAGGGCATCAGATTCTTCTAGCCAATTTTCTCATTTTCTGGCTTATCTCCAGCTGGTCTGAAATGCTAAATGGTTGCTGAAAAAATAATGGCAGATGTAAACCCAGCACAAATCCATAGGACCGCAGATTTTCTGGGGTTCGTCAGAACAGACATTTATTGTAAGCTAGTGTCAATAAAAACATCCCCAAAATATGGTTTTACTGTCTCTAGGACGATGAACAATGTCAAAGATGAAGCTGATGAAGTGGGTATGTCATGAGGAGAATTCCCGGCCATGTGCCTGTTAATTAGCAATATCTTAATTAGCATTGTTAAGTCATTCTTAGAAGACAAGGGCCTTCTGGGGAATAAGAATGGTGTACTGGGAACTAAGATTTCAGAATTCCAGCTCTGACTTCACCACTGACTAACAGGATCTTGGGCAAGTCTTAGCATTTCTGAACCCCCCTTTTTTTTCTGTCTATAAAATGAGAGCAGAATTATGGCTCCTACCTATTTCCTGATTTGTTAGGACGAATGTCATGACCACATCATCATGAAATGTGGATGAAAGTCAGACTGAGACATGGATCTAAGACACTTAATAAGGATGGTGAAAGAGAAGAATGGCTGGGACTAGGGCGGAAATATCACTGCCTCTCCATCCCCTCAGCTGGGGGTGGGGAGAGGAAGTTGATGGCAGAACCATTTTGAAAACACAACTGTTTGAACTTTGTGGTGTGTTTGATTACATCTAAGTTGATAAATTGTGTATAAATTACACAATATATTATGGTGTACATGGTTCTAGATAAATGGAAAAGAATGTGATGTTTTGGTTGTTCTCAACTGACATTCATACTGTCTTTTAAACTTTCCAAGTAGAGAATCCCATTTTCACCAATGGTCCATTTCAGCAGCTCTCTGGGCACCTTGCTGGATAGGTGGGGCAAACTCCATGTGAGGACCCTGTTTTTAATAAAGAGGACATAAAGGACATTGTTCTAATATGGGAATGCTGTCCCTTCACATTAGAACACGTGAACTGATGTGTAAAGCTGATCCTGGGTCTTGTTCTTCTTTTAGACAAATTCTGTGCCAGGTTCTAGGTACAATTATAAACCTGAGGGGACTGCAAGTCTTCTCACCTGTCAGACATGTACAGGGTATGAACATGCTCAGCATTACTGACACTGCATTTCTTTCAGGAAAACAAACAGCTAAGACCCTAAACAACAGTTGGTTAAAACAAACACACAAAAAAAGCAGGGTTGGGGCTGAGTGTGTGTGCTTTAAAATTATGGATCATGATCATTTGGAAAAAAAATCAGTATGGCTCTTGTTTATATCCAATCTTTGTGAGCACTTTATCTTATTTATATAAATTCATCTTAGGCTTTATCAATTCTGAAAAAAAGATGGAACTTACCTTGTAACTACCAGCAAGAACTCTGGAGGGGGCAGATTCTTTAATTACACCATTCATTTCCAAAGACCTATTGATCATACTTGATTTTACAGAACATAAAAGGGTATTGGAGAAAGCAATAATAATAAACACAAACAGAAGACTGTTCACCAGCAATCTCCCTTTCCTTTTTTTAAATGGTTTTTAAGGAAGAAACGGTGTCATTCTACTGCAGGGTCCCAGAGCTGCCTTCTGGTGGAGCACTGATAAGATGGCCTGCCCTGAGGTACTTGCAGAACGAGCACATGACAGCCAGGTCTTCTTCACGTGGGCACTTGCCTGCACCACAGTCATAGGGAAGGTGGCCACAGGGAGTGGGGCAAGTCTTGCACAGCCATTAGCATCTGTCACACACAGCGTGCTTGGCTGATCTTATCACAGACATTTTCTCAACTCAGACCCACTTGCTAAAGGAAGAAGCAATACTGCAGATAAGAAAATGGTAAATCATTAGCCTGAGGCTTTTCTCAAATCTCTCTACTTCCTGAGAGGCATTTTCTAGACTTTTCATCCGGGTAACATAGGACACCTCCTGCATCCGTGACTGCGCTGGTCCAGATGAGTAGTTCTCGCTTCCCTTAGAATTACTGAATAGACCCACCCAAGGTGCCTGAGCAGCTCCTTTCATTCTTGGCAATGTTTTCATTTGTAAGCAGGTGATAGGTACATGTCACTGTTTTATTCTATTTGTGCGTATGTGTGTGATGCTGAAGACCAAACCAAGGGCCTCGTGCATGCTAGGCATGTGATCAACCACTGAGGTACACCCACAACCTTGTATTATTCTTTATACCCCCTCTTTTTTTTTTAACAAGCCTTAAATATTGCATGGCATATTATTTTTGAGAAAAGCGAACTCAAATATGAGGACTTTGGGGATTAATTCAATCTTCTTAAGTGATTTATGGCTCTGTACTCTTATTACTCCAGGCAAGAATTATTTCATGCAATTAAAATTTTCTCTACTTATCAAACATTTCCTGTTTCCTGATATTCTTAAAATTATAAAAATATACGTTAAAAATAGTAAAAGCAAAGTACTGGTTCCATTTGGGCCCCCACTTTTAGCCTCATGCCCCTCCCCAAAGATACCCGATCTCTCTCCGCACATCTTCAAGGTCGTCTTCTATATTTGTACGTACGTATTATTTACTGGTTGCACTTCTGAATGGAATGCCACTTCTAAATGGAATGCCAATAATCCATCCTGGGCATTCATAAGTTAGGGTTAACAAGATGGAAGAACCAATGTCCTGGGTTACAAGGGATAAGAATATTTGAAGGGAAAACTCCAACAATTCAAGGGACAGCTATGATCTTAATGGAAAGATGTTTGATGAAAATCCTAGTTTGCTAAACTTGCCCTAGAAAGCAACCAGTCTTTACTTGTGTGAGACATTCGAAGCCTGGAAACAGAGAGACAACAGTCACCAGGTAGGGTCCTTGGGATACCAGTCAGTCCTACCTGGAGAACTGGCATGTCACTTGGCTCAGGGCTGGGAGCTGAGACATGGACCTGAATGACCCAGGCCCAAATGGACAAAGCTGAGCAATGAAGCCAATTTTGTGGTTTAAGCTGACTCCGAAGAGATTGGTATGATTCATTGCTGCATACATCATGGGTCACACATGAAGAATGGGCTGTGGTCCTATAGTGCTGTGGTTTGGATGTGGTCTGTCCCTCAGGGGTTCTTGTGTTGGCAGGCTGGTCCTCAATATGGTGATGCTGGGAGGTAGTAGAACCTTCAAGAAGTGGAGCCTAGAGGGAAGTAGTTGGACTATTAGGGGCACTGCCCTCTGGGGGTTTCCCATGGAACCCTGGTTAATTTTTTTAAGAGGTTCACTATAAAAGACCAAGTCTGGCCCCTTCCTCTCTCTGGCTTCCTGTCTTGTCATGTGATCTCTCCCTCTCACCCATGCTCCCACCATTGTGATTCCATTTTCAATAAGGTCCTCACTAGAGCTAAGCCAATGCTGGCATGCTGGCTGTGAAACCCCTACCCAAACTGTGAACAAAATAAACCTCTTTTCTCTATAAAGTGTCTAGTCTCGGGTATTTTATTATAGTAGTAATAGAAAATAGATTAATACATATAGTTCCAACCTGAATGGAGTTTCCCTTCCATACCTTGAATAGTAGTGGGAGATACAAATTTCAAATTGGGGATCCTGCCATTTTATGGCTGCTTTTAGCACAAAAATGCTTTTATCTTCAAGTCCTTGGAAATAGGACTCCCCTAACATATATTGGGACACATCACCCATGACAGTGTGTGTGTGGACACAGTACCTTAGAGCCAGGCTGCCCTTTTTTCAGATTTTGGTAAACTTTTACCTCTTGGTGCTTCCAAGTTCTTCCTGTGTGTGTGTCGGGGGGTGCTTCTTTACTCTTACCGTATATCTCTTTTCTTTCTTTGTGTATATAAAACAGAATACATGATTGTAGATCTTTTTCTCATACATTTTTTGACATGGGGGATAATAATTTCACTTCTCATAAATCCACCCTTCTAAAGGGTGTGACTCAGTGGCCTTAGCTTAGATTTTTTTCTTCGGTGAACCCCTCTTTTCTTCTGGGCACCGCAGGCCATTCTCTGTTGAGGCTCTTTTTGGGGAGCAATGTTCTCATAGTATTTATTTCCCTCTGACAAAGAGGAACTGGAACAAAGCAGAAGGCTGCTCTGCTCCACGGTGGCCTCCATCTCTGCCTCCAGCTGGCATCAGTCTCCTGCCTGCGGTGCTGCCGTTAACTGGTACCCAAGTGTCCCTGGGCTCCCAGATGCTCCCTTTAGCTCAGCCTTGTGCTGATGGAAGAAGGGAGCTAATTCATGCAGCCTCTATTGATTTTTGCCATCTTCTCCATCCCTCTTCCTCCCTCCTTTTCCCTGGAGAAACAGTTAGGAAACCAGCTAACAATCCTTGAAGCCAAACCAAGTTTCTGAATTTGTTGCATTGCTAAAATAGTGAAATAAAAAGTTGGGTCGCAAAAGATATCACAAAGAAGCAAATTATGCTCCTGTCTGTTTGTGGAGCACTCTGGCAAATGCATACCTTCGGGAATATAATGAATGCTGAGAGAGGATATTTTTTGATGTTAAGAAAATAATGGGCTGGCTGCTACGAGTGAGAATCTTTCTCCACAAGACTAATTAGACAGTTTAGGAAATAGAGGGAATATCTGGTATTTATCTGACTCCCTGCACAAAGGAATCCAATGGTCAAAAGTAATTATGGGTGACATAACTTGATGAGAACACAATAAAGACTTCCAAATTCCCAAAATATTAACAATTAAGGAGTGCTTATTCATTTTCCAAGCCAGTTATACGTTCTTATGCTGCTTCAATGTATAGGATGTGGTTGATAATGAATAAGCCAGAAGCAACAGAGGTTTCCACACTAATAATTTTTATACTTGAATATAAATCCCTCAGCCTGTGCAGCCAGGTGAACCCTCAGAACTAAGGACATGACAGGTGTGCCTTTGCCTAAGATCATGTGCCAAGTCAGAGTTGTATTTGAAATTGATGTTACTGGAGACTTTCCCTAGAAAAACTAATGGAAATGATATCTCCTGGAATCCCAGTAAAGTTAAGAGATGCTAAAATAACTTTTTGAATCTCAAACATCTTCTTGTCTTCTTGTGGAACACTGGAAAACCACCTGACAGGTAGACTGTCCTCACCCAGCCTCATGGATGAGGACAGTAGCGTGAACTGGTGTTTCCTGGGAGCTTATAAAGAATACAGAGGGTGGGTCCTGCTCATTCAGTAGATCTTAAAGAGGATTTAGACCCTAAAGCTTGTTCTAAGCTAATGAGATTTTTATTTATTTTTCCATACTTTTATTGCTGCATTATAGTTATACCTAGTAGGATCTCTTGTTCATATTCATACATGCTTGTGATGTAACCATATAATTTGGTCAATATCAGTCCCCAATATTTCTAAGTTTTAGTCAGTTTTTCATTACTATGATCAAAAGACCTAGAAAGAACAACATAAAGGAGAAAAAGTTTATTTTGTCACATGGTTTCAGATGTCCAGTCAATGATTAACTGACTTCATTACTCTGGGTCCAAAGTGAGGTAGAACATCATGGTGGAAGGGCATGACAGAGAAAAGCAGCTCAGTACATGACATCCAGGAAGGAGAGAGATAGAAAGAGAGAGAGAAAGAGAGACACCAAGGACAAAATATCAAACTCAAAGGCAAGTGCCCAGTGACCTCCTATCTACACCCTCCAGCCACACCTACCTATCTACAATTACTATCCAAGTCAATCCATTCAAGTGGATTAATCCACTGATTAGTTTACAGCTCTTATAATCTCATCATTTCACTTCTGAACATTCTTGCATTGTCTCACATCTGAACATTTAGAGGACACTTCACAGCTAAACCATAAAATCTCCCTCCCTTCCTCTCCTCCATGCCCCTGGCCCTTTTCCTTTATTCTACTGATCTTCCTTCAATTTTCATGAGAACCCACCTTCACCTTTCTTTTATTTTTGGCTAACTTCTACAGATGAGGGAAAACATACGACCCTTAACTTTCTGAGTTTGGCTTATTTTGCTTAACATAATGGCCTCAAGTTCCATTTGTTTTCATACAAATGACATAATTTAATTCTTCTATATGTCAGGATAAAACTCCATTGTGTATAGGTACCCCTAAAACCTTACCAAGCTCCCTAGCTGATTCCACAGCACAACAGTATTTGAGAACCTCTAACAGTGAAAACTCTGAGTTTTGAAATCAACAGACATTTTAGATCTAGAGTCTGCCATTGCATAAACTTGACTCAACTTTTCCCTACCCTGCCAAGCTATTGGGAGGATTAAGCTAACAGTATGCACTAATTGTTATCTCAATGCCTGCCACCTAGTGAATGATCAATAAATATAATTGACTGTATGAGGCTGCTCAGGTTGCTATAACAAAGTACCATGACTGGTGGCTTAAATAACAGACTTAAGTTCCCCTAGTTCTGGAGTCTGGAGGTCAGAGCGTTGGCAAACTTGGCTTCTCAGGAGGCCTATCTCTGCCTTGCTGATAACTACCTTCTGCTGCATCCTCGCGGGGCCTTCCCTCTGTGCATAGCATCTGTGTCTCCTCCTCTTCTTATGGGGATATCAGTTCTATTGGGTTAGGGACCCACCATTTGACCCCTTTTAACTTTAATTATCTGCTTAAAAGCCCTGTTTCCAAACACAGTAACATTGGAGGTTAAATTTATAACCTCCAATGGAAAACAATCCAGTCTTACAAGGTTTCCCTTCATCGTATCTTTTTCCCGTGCTCCTTTCCCTCTTGTCAACATCTCCAAAAGTTTATGTTTGAGCTATCTTTAACTCCAAAGAATGTTTTCTCCATTCTTATTTGATAAAAATCACTGGTTGAAAGTACGGATGAGGGTGGGGTGGGAGTGTTTTGCACAAGGAACCAGCTTTTCCAGGATGCCAGATCCCAGAACTCCAGACTAGAAATGTAACATGGACTTGACTTTGAGCTAAAGGATTTGATTACTTTTGAGAGTTTCAATTTCATTTCTTGAAAGTTTCGATTTCATTAAAAAAAAATGAAATAAAATACTGACCCAGATGGGAGAGGCATAGAATTTTCCTGTGTCCCAATTCTGAGTCCTTACATTTCCAGGTTTTGAGTCTGTTCCTTAAGACAGATCACAGCACAATAAAATAAATAAAAAGATAAGGTCTTTCAAATTTCTTAAGTGGAAAGCTGAGCTTGTGGCGCACCATTTCCTGATGGAGTGGTTACTTAGCACCTATTTTTAGAGACACTAGGATTCAGTTTCAGACATGTGAGGTTCCCCCAGGCATGCTGCTGCTTTTCTGTTCCCCAGTCACCTCCTTCATGACTGCATGCAGAGCGCCACAGAAGCTGGCACCTCATAACAGAATCTGTGATGAGAATTTTTTTCATTCTGGTGTTACATGGCAGCTCCTGGCTGCCTCAGAATCCATCTTTTATGTCAATGGCAACACTCTGAAATGAGTCAGTCCATGAATCACTCAAGATGAAGCTAGAAATCTTCAACCAAGCGTGGCTCTCTTATTCATATTAGAATGAATTAAATTTTCTGACCTAGACTATGAGTTTTACTGTTTTTCTAACTTCTCATGTATTTCTTGGTTACGTCCTTTCCCCATGGAACTAGAAAACATACACATGTATGTATCTGCTTGTACATATTTATATTTCTCCACTTAATTTGGAATATGCTACTTTGATTACTCTGAATTTTGAGTAACACGTTGAATGGAGACATCTGGTAAGAATTATTTATAATAATGTGATGAATGTTTTTCTTTGATAACTTATGCAGGGATTAGGGCTCCAGTTATGAATACCCTGATGTGTTATTTTCAGGACCATCCTGACCATCAAGCAGTCAAAATACCCATACTCTTTGCCCCCTTGTTTCTTTTTGTTCCACACTTGGGGCAGGTGATATATGGTTAAATTTTACAATGGCAGAGTTCAGAGAACTCTTAGCATCTCTGAATCCAATCTTCTTGCTTTTCTTCAATTTTAAATAAAACCCAAGTCAAACTGCATTTACCAGTGTCCTCTCACAGGGCACAATTTAATGCTCCTGGGTTCAGCTGCATGACTTGCTTTGATCACCATTGTTATGGTTTGGATAGGAGGTGCCCCCCAAAACTCCTGTGATGGTATGGAAATGCTCAGAAGTGAAATGATTAGCTTATGAAAACTGTAATGCAATCAGCAAATTAATTTGAAAGGACTACTGAGCTGGGTAGTAACTATGGGCACGTGGGGCATGGCTGGAGGAGGTGGCTCAGTGGGGACAAGCCCTTAGAAGTTCTCTCTCTCTCTCTCTCCTTTCTGGCCACCATGAGCTGAATAGCTTTTTTTCCACCACTCCCATCTGTCACAGTGTTTTGCCTCACCTCAGGCCCAGAGCAATGGAGCTAATCAACCATGGACTGAACTTTTGAAACTATGAGCCCAAGTAAACTTTTCCTCCTGTAAATTGTTATTGTCAGATATTTTGGTCACAGTGATGAAAAGATGACTAACACAAACGGTACGGTAACAGACATGGTGCAAGGAGAATCTTGGAAAGTGCTTGTGTTCCTGGACCACTCTCATGCCCTTGTGCTAGTCCATGGAGAAGAATGTGTCTGGCCTAGCCCATTGGCTCTTGGAACACTAAATTTCACCAAGAAAAGCTGTGCCAGCCCAAGCCTAGAGCAGAGCTCCCCAACTGACCTGCAGATAATTGAGTTCAGCCAAAATCAGCAGTCACCAGTCCAGCCCTGCCCAGATCAGCCAAACTCCACACAACCCACAGATATGCCAGCTATAAAAATAAATGATCATCACTTATAATTTATTGCATTTTGGGATGGTGCACAACGCAGAATTTTTGTAGCAATAGCTCAGACATTAGGTTTTGTCACTTGCTTTGTGTTTTCTGCCAAATGTCTAATTTGGAAAGTTCTTTTTAATTGTTGCAGCTTATAATAAAAGTAATAATTATTGTAGCACAGTACTTCAAGACCATGAGTATATTCAGTATCCAATAATATTTTATCCAATTATTTCCGCAGTTCTTCATGATTCTATGATAACTGCATGATATAATTCTATGATATTGAGAATTGAAAACTGAGTTTTAAAATGATTCCTTCTACATTGATCAGCTAAGTGTGCTTTTGTGAAGAGCATTCCCTTTCCCTGCTTTCAGTTTAGTACTAGTATAAACTCATGGGTTCTCTTTTCTTCATAAACTATAAACCATTGTTGCCATTATTCTTTCTAGATGCTGAAATTGCCCCATGTTTGGCCAATGGGAGCATCATCAAATCAACTTCTGTGTCCTTTTCCACACCCCCTTTTGTTTGTTGGTATTTCCTGCCTTTGGCAGTATAAAATATTCCTATTGCTAGATTTAATTGCTTGCTAATATTGTGTTAAGGACTCTTCCACTTTTGTCCACAAGGGATATTGGTCTGTACTTTTCATATAATGTCCCCCTCATGTTTTATTTATCAGAGTATTGGCCTTATAATACGAATTGGGAAGAGCTTCCTTCCCTTCTATTTTTAAGAAGAATTTGTGTAAAATTGGTATTATTTCTTCCTTCACTTTTTGATAGACTTCATTAGGGAAATCATCTGAGACTAGAATGACTTTTGTAGGAAGGTTGTTAACTATAAATTTAACTTATTTGATAAATATCAGTCTATTCAATTATTATTTCTTCTTGAGTGAGTTTGGGGAGTTTATGTCTTTCTAATTCATCTGTTTCCTCTGAGTGATGAAATATTTTGGAATATTGTTCCTCATTTCTCTACTATTCTTCTAATGTCTGTGAGATATGTAGTTATGTCACCTCTTTCATTCCTGATATTAATAATTCTTGTCTTCTTTCTTTTTTTTATTAATTAGTTTAGCTAAGGGTTTATCACTTTAGCAGTTAGAGGATGCTAAAGACCTGAGGTGGCACAGCATATTTGTGGAAACAGCATGAAGTCTGATGGGGTTGGATCACAGTATGAAGAGGGCAATATGGCAGATCGTCTGGAACGATAAGCAGGGGCTGATTGTAAAGAGTCTTGGTACTGCTAAGACGTAGGATCGTATCCTGCAGACTGTTTTTACCAGTCAAGGTCCTGAGAGGAAACAGATGGTATTCTTTGAAAGGGGCAAAGTGAGTTTAAAGAAGGGACCATTCAAAAGGTGGAAAGAATTGAGAAAAATGAACAAGGGATGGTAATAGCAGGAGGCTGCCATAACTGCTAGGATTGCAGAGTAGGTATAAGAGTAGTTACTGGAACCAACAGCTGTAGTTGTTGGTATGACTCAAAATGTGTTTTTGGTAGAAGATTGTCATTTCAACATGTATCCAAAATACAGAATTGGTGACATAATCTGCAGGGCTAGTGCAAAAATGAAAACAAGGGCTCTTTATTCAAAAATTAGTGAGAATTTCAAGATGATGTCACAATATTAAATCTGCAGGCTGTTTGAGCAGGCTATGTGACTGGACAGGTTGAATGCCCATGAAGCTGGCCTTGCCTAGTAGGAAAGAAGCTGGAAGAAAAAATACCCTAACCTACTCTCTCTTCAAGCCTTTTGACTTTTGCCAGTGTGCACAGCTGAGATGCAAATTTAAAGGGCCTTGTTGAAGCAGTCCATAATGGTCAGCTTCTGGTTGGGAACATGGACATTGACTTTGGAGAAGCAAACAGAATATCTGGCTCAGCTATGGAAAGCCATTAAAGATTAGTAAGCAGAACGACATGTCCAATTTATTTTTAGGAAGAACTTTTTGGCAGCAGTGCTGAGGATGGATTGAAGAGCCTGCAGGCAGAAAGACCAATTAGGAGGCTATTAGATAGTTCCATGGTTGCTTTCCTTTTTTTTTTTTTTTTCTATTACAACTCACAGTAAGAAATACATTTTATGTTTATATTGGTAACCAGTAACATATACATATATATAAAGGAAATCCAAAGTCTATGAAACAACGTAAACCCCTACTTGATGAAATACTTAACCTTACTAGAAGTAAAGTGCTCTGATTTTCAAAAATGCTGATTCCAAACCATAAGGCTGATTCTATGAGTCACTAATAGTCATAATTTGGGGTTTAAAAAACTTTGGTCTAAGGAGTCTGGTAGGCAGAGTAACGTCCCTGCCCCAAAGATGTCCGTATCTGAATTCATGGAACCTGAAATATGGTACCTCTCATGGCAAAAGAATCTAGATGAAGTGATGATGTTAAGGATCTCGAAATGGGGAGAGTATCCTAATTTATCGAGCTGGGTCCAAAGCATTCACTAAGGTCCTTACAAGTAAAAGAGGAGGCAGGAGAGTCAGTGTGAGAAGACATGATGGAGAAATCAGGAAGTGAAGCAACTACCATCAGTGGAGGACAGGCCCACAAACCGAGGGGGACAGACAACCTTGGAAGGGAAGGAAGGTCAAGAAGAGGATTCTGGCCTGCGCCATAAGCAATGCAGCTCTGTTGACACCTTGATTTTAGGCTAGAGAAACTTGTAGAACTTCTGACCTCCAGAACCATGAGATAATAAATGCATGTGGCTAAAGTGTCAAGTTTGTGGTTATTTGTCACAGCAGCAATAAGAAGTCACTACAGAGAAAGATGAAGAGAGTTGGACAGCAGGCACCTTCAGTGTGGGGAGGGATGCAGACAAGAAGGTGTGCTATTCTAGTGGGATCTTTTCCTCCAGAGCTGTGAGTGTCTAGGTCTTCTCTCAGAGTGGAGGACCACAGCCCCGAGACAAAGCACAATTTTTCTTTTCCAAGTGTTTTATGTTCCTGGAAAAGTTAGAATGAGAAATGAAGGAGATAAAAATGATGCTAGTGACTTGAATGTATGGATTCAGGGCAGTTAAATAGAATGTGCAATAAACCTGTAAGCTGTTCTAGAAAATGGGAGAAGCCACTGACATGGGTTCTTTACTCAGCCCTGACTGCTAGAGGAGACTAACTGAATCAGCCCAGTTCTCAG
>JAJEJO010001887.1:647844-664058 GCA_020662805.1 Glaucomys volans | reverse complement strand
TATGTGATTAACAAGAATGATATGAATGTACATCATGCACAACCACAGGAATGAAAATTTGTACCCCATATGTGTACAATAAATTAAAATGAAGTCTGTAAAAATAAAAAATAAAATAATTAAAAATAAATAAATAAATTTAAAAAAAAGAAGTGAGAGCAGCTGCTGCTTTGACATAAAAGTGAAACTAGGAGATAAGTGATTTTTATAAAAGGGGACCAGCAATTGAGTTAGTGCAAGGTTGGTTATATCAGATTTGAATGATGGACAGAAGAATCAGCAATTCTGATTCACAGCAGATTTTTTAAGAATATTGTTCCATTCATATTAAAAAATATACTTGTTCTGAAAGTCTGAATCACCTGGAAAATAAATCTGACAAAACCTAGAATGTTTAATTTAAAATAAATAATTTACAATGGTAATAGAAAATATGTTTCCTTAAAAATGCAGCCATTCAGGGACTGGGATTGTGGCTCAGTGGTCAAGTGCTTGCCTAGCACATGCAAGGCCCTAGGTTCCATCCTCAGCACCACATAAAAATAAAATAAAGGTATTATGTCCACCTACAACTAAAAAATATACTTAAAAATTGCTGACATGCAAAACCTTTACATAGAAAATGGTAAAGCTTTACAGAAAGACTTAAGATCTAATAAATGAAAAGTTATTCTGTGTTTGTGGATGGGATGACTGTTTTAAAGATACCAGATCTCTCCCTACCACACCAAAGTTATTCTATACATTTAGAGCAATGGAAATCAACACTTGAATAATTGTGTGAATATGTATGAGTGAGTCAGTATGTGTGTGTGTGTGTGTGTGTGTGTGTGTGTATAATTTGACTAGATCCAAAGTACTTGTGTCAAGAAGAGCTAAGTGTCAAGAATGGCTAGGACTTTTGGAAGTTTTGGCCCCTTAGATGGCTTCCCTTGTTCAAAGGTTCTGTGTAATCCAGGACACACAGCTAAGAGGACAGAATAGCAGCAGACCATGACCAGTGTGATGCTGGCCTATGACTGAACAGACATTACCATTCAGAGGCAATGAACAATCCAGTAAATGGCAATGGGAAAACAGACTGCCAATATGAAAAAACATACAATTCCAGGTCAAATGTGAAAAGCAAACATAAAAACTTCTAGAAGAAAACTGAAAGATCACTTTATAATATTAAGAAAGGGAATAAGGTCAAAGGGATATTCACAAAACAGAAAGGAAAACATGGAATCATTTAATTATACTGAAATACGAAGAATAAGTCCAACAAAAGACACCATAAATCACATGAAAAAAAAAACCCAAATCCTGAGAGAGTAATTTTAAAAACAGATATCAAAGAATATTGCATAAGACATATTAATAACTGTTAAACCCCAATTCTCCAAACCAAGAGTTCTCTGAAATAAAAAGGTGTATTGGGCTGTCCCAGATGCCATTCAGAAAAAGGGCCAGGTTCCCATGACTACCAGCAGCAAGGTGAGGTGGCAGTTAGGAGTATGACCCCCAGGCCTGAATGCTAAGAGCATTTTTATGCAATAGATGGTGATATATTTATCCAAGGAAGAATTATATGATAGTTAAAAATTAATTCGTCATGGGGTTGGGGCTGTGACTCAGTGGTAGAACACGTATCTAGCATGTGCAAGGCCCTGGTTCCATCCCCAGTGCACACAGGCATGCATGTACACACACACACACACACACACACACACGAATTAACCAGAGTATCATGTGTTACCATAGACAAACCTCAAAAAACATAATGTTGAACCAGAAAATGAAGTTATAATAAATACATATTTTTCATGTAGTAAAATATATATTAGTAATAGAGCATGCAAAGCAATTCTCTATGATTTATATGTGCAAACACATGTGTAAATGTTATTAAAGCATACATGAGAAAGGTGAGAACAAAACTGAGGATAATAGTTTGGTCCAGCAAAGGGAGTCAGTGGGAATGCATAGGAGGATGCATCCATTATGCTTGATTTATACTTTGCATTTGTCCTTTTTATTTATTCTTTTTTTTTTTGTATGCTTGAAATTTTTATTTAAAAAAAAATCAACTCTTCAGTATGGCAATCAAGCTGTGCACGAGCTTCCCCTCTCTTACGCTGCTTTGTCGACCTGTGAGTTCTCCCATCCACCACTCCCCATGTACTACTGAGCTCTGGAGGTACCAGTGTTCAAGGTTATTTCCTGAATCTGTTTCCTCTCCAGGTCCATAACTTTGCTTAGGCTATCTCCTCCTTCTTGTCCTTCTGCTAGACCCCAGCGGGAAAGCTAGTTCTCCCTCCACATTCACTTCATCTACCATCTCTGATATGAAGGTTGCTTATTGTTCAAGATGGTGCTTCTCAAACCTGATGTTCATAGGACTCACTGGAAGACCTTGTTAAAATGCAAGCAGGACCTGATGCCCAGGGCTTTGTGGGGCCAAGTCCTCAGGCAATGCTGAGGGGTTGACTGCGGGTTACACTTGGAGTAGCCAACATCTCATGATCCCACTTTCTTCCTAGGTAATGTGAGGAACTCTTGGATCTGGACTCTCACAGCCTTCTCCAGACTCACTCCTTACAACACTCACTGCATTGTTCTGTTTTTTTTTTTTTTCCATGAAACCATTTCAGGTCCTAATCTTTTAGGGTAGTAATCATGACCTGTACCTCTTTGTGTTGCCCATACTTAGCATTTATTTGCTGAATGTTTGAAACATTCTAATGTTGAAAGTACAATTGTATTTTGTACCTCAGGTGAAACCTTATTAAATCTGTTAAATGGTTCTGTTTAAATTGCGTTTTATATCCCAGGCCAGTAGCAACAGGTAGATGGAGCCATGAAGGCATATTGTCTGCAGATCAGGCCTGAATAAGTTCCTAATTACTGTATTCCATTGGTTGGGGGAACTGGAAACCTTTAAAAGGGTTCTGAACCCTTAGGGCAGAGAAACTTTCAGAGTTCAGGGGATTTAGTTACTTAGTCACAGGGCATGGAATTTGCTCTAAGCATTAAGATGACTTATAGGAGGTTTGCAGAACTGTTCTAAGTATGCCCCCGAGAGTGTGCAGATTGAAAGGGTAGATGAAGGTTCCCTGAGATTATCTCCAATGGTCTAGCCAAGGTTCCACCCCACAGAATCTTCCCTGTTGGCAAAGAGGCCTCCTGTCCCACCTGCAGAGGCAGCTAGGCACAGGCAGAGGCAGAGCTGAGGCCAGTCACCCAGCTGCAACTGGGTAGTTATGGTATCCTGGACTACTTGCTCCACCTTTCTGGGCCTCAGGATGCCAGATGGAACAAATAAAATATTGCATGGGACATACTTAGATTAAATGGGCATGCTTTGATGGTCCAAAAATCAAATATAATTGGGCATCCCGTAGTTCATCTGGCAGACTTAACTGGGCTTCTTCTCTTTGGAGAAGAGAAAATAGAGATGATAATTACACCTACCTTGTAAAGTTGTGAGGATGAAAAGACTTAATAGAAATAAAATATGTAAAACAGAGTCCAGCACAGACTCCATGCTCAAGCATTGAGGTAAACACAAGTCAGTGCCTAGGAGAGCTTGTTCCTAGTGAAGTCAGAAGGACTCCAAAGAATGTGATAATGAAGGAAAACTGGCCATTTCCCTTGTCTCCCACCTTTAGGTGAGGATCAAAGCGGAGCCACCTTGGTTGTAAAGGCAAAGAATGTTCTCGTAAAACATCTGAAGAAATCCATGTGTGCAGCGGGCATGCAGCCCATCCTATGTATTCCTCCTGCTTGTAGACACAGAGTGGCCCTCCATCTTGTCCAGCCTGCCACTGCCACCAAGGGGCACATGAGTAACCAAATGTCCAAACCCTCTGAGGAGCCCTCCAGGTTCCTCCTTTGGGGTTAGTAGGGTACACTGGGGATTTTGCAGCTCTGGGGTTGAACATCAAAAAGGTCACTTTGCGGCTACTTTCTCACAGTCAAGATTGTATCTCTTGCAAGTGTAACACGGGGCATGGACAGGTGGGTTCTTTGTCCCGTGAATTTGAAGAAGGAAATCGACACAAGGGTGAGAGCCACATAACAGAATTTATTAGAGTAATACAAAGAAAGAAAGCCAAGCTCCCAAAGAAGGGTCTCAAGAGAGGGTTGCCCGTGGGTATGTGTGGTCTTTGGGTTTTTATGTGCTTGACCTGTCCCATAGATGATTGGTGGGATATAGGATTCAGAAAGGGGACTGATCAACTTTATTCTGTCTTCTTTAGCAAAGAAGAAAGTGATTTCTAAGCATTTATTAGCACAAGAGTGGGATTGGGGGTCTGTTGGCATAAAAGGAAGTAACTTTTGCAGTTGGGGATGTCCAGGGGAACTGTCCTTGTGGCTAGGAACATCTAGGGTCACAAGTCTGATTCCCCAACTTTCTCTTCCTCCTTTTCTTCTCCAAAACCCCTTTCCCAGCTGTCTGTGGGTGGTCTATATTTCTGTCTCACTAGATTACAGTAAGTTTCAACTGCTCACCCTGATTCTGCTATTGGAGTTTGAGCTCAGAGGTCTGACTCTGCAGGTCCCAACAATCAGGCCTAGCCATTTACTCTGCAAACCAAATGCTAAAGTAATAGTGTAAAATAGGAAAAGAACTTTAATCAATATGGCCATGTTGGGAAGGCAAAGCAAGATCAAGCATCTCAGCCCTGTCTTGGGGCACTGACTTGAGTTTTAGGTTTAAAGAAAAGAAGAATTGGGCAGGGTGTGAGGTGTGCATGACTGAATGGTCTTAGTCAAACTGTGGTCTGGTTGATCATTATCGCAGTTCTGGTTCTGTGAGGTGGCTCTGGAAAAGTCTTTACCACTTGAGGCGACAGTCTCCATTTGCCACTCAGGATGTGTGTCTATCAGACTGTGATCCTAGAAAGAGGAAATCAGGTTCCCATGATATGATTGTTCCTGCCTAGGTGGGCAGACTCACCACAGGGTGAGCTACCTGCAAGGTTCCAATATTCTAGGAAGATAGAAAGCAATGACGAGAGACTTTGGGGCCCTACTGTGTGAGTCTGGAACAGGAGGTTGTAAAGTCTGGCAATTGAATGTCTCTGTAAATCTTGAAAATATCTTACCTATTCTTATCTTCATGTTCTCAGTCTTAAAGGGGACCAGATAGATTAGGTAAATTTAGGGCAAATAAATCTTATATTACCAGTTTTTAGATGAACATACCTTAAAATGATTAACATACCTATATGCAGAGTTTTGCAGGAATTTGAAGACAGATACAAAATGAAGACAGACGTGTTCAGCTTTATCCTGCTTTTAGTTACCCATGGGCTTCTGCAACTCCAAGTGAAGAGTCAGTACCTTTAGTAAAAGCAGCTTCTAAAATTCTCTGCTATAATTCCAGTTCCTTCTCCTTCTCTCCTTCCCTCTATGTGGCTGCCAGAGATATTTGAAAATCCCAACCTGACCATGCACTTTAAATGCTACTTAAAATTTTCTAATGGCTGTTCCCCACAGGATCAAATCCTCCTTCCTCAGTCTGGTATGACTTTCAAGATGAGCTCCCCCTTCCCTTTCCAACCTCCATTGTCACTGCCCCTGCACCGCAGATCCCATTCCACTCCTGTACCCAACGCTCTCCTGCCTCTCTGCCCTTTCTCAGTGGCTCTCTCTACCTGAAACCCCTGTCTCCTTTGGTGCCTGATGAATATCCCTTCTCCTCTGCAGTTATGCTTAAGATGGCCTCCTCCAGAAACCCTCCTCAGGCTCCAGGGTCTTTGTCTGCTCCTTTCACACTATATTATAATTAGTGCATTCATACTGTTCTGTTTTCCCTAACAGAATAATATGTGCACTTAAATTAATTTTTGTCTACACCCAAAGCTTCTAGTTAGTATTTAAAGTCTCTTAATCAGAAACTGATACACCAGGGATGGACAGTGAACATCTGAAGAACCCTGGCAGGAGTCCAAGCCCAAAGAGGCGGCTGCAACTTCAAATACCCTTATCCAAATCTGCACCAAAGGGTGTTCTCTTGGGTAAGGGATATGTAAAGTGATTTTTTACTTATAGGCCAAATCTACTTCAACATATGTGGTTGGCCTCTCTGGCCTTTATGGGCAGAATAGAAAGCACCCCACTTCCTGGAGGGTTCTGTCTTTGATTCAGTTGATCTTCTGTTGGGACACTGTCACATTATGGAAACTTTCTTGCAGCTTGTTTGTTAGTATGAACAGGTCCGGCGGCTGGGGATTTTTTACTTGCTTTCTAATAAAAGTTGATTCATATTGCAGAATGTGGCCAAAAAAGGCTCTCTCTCTCTCTCTCTCTCTCTCTCTCTCTCTCTCTCTCTCCAGTGCCAGGGATCTAACCCAGGGCCACACACATGCTAGGCAACAACCCTACCACTGAGCTACATCCAAGCCTATTGCTCTCATTTTAATATGACGCCTGGTAGGGAAGTGGTTGTGCAGGTTCTGCCATGCACCAAAAAGGACCATGAAGCCTAATTACTTTAGGTCAGGGTGCAGCACTTTATCAATCTATCTAAAGGGGAGCTGGGGGCAGGGGGAGTGCCCAGATTAGTCATCTCTGTGACCCCAGCTCCTCACACTGCTCCTAGCTAACAGGAGGTACTCCGCTAGGAAAGAAGGTCAAAAACTGTGTTAGTCAGCTTTCTGTTGCTCTGATCAAAATAACTTGGACAAGAAAAGGTTTATTTTGACTCAGTTTCAGAGGTTCCAATCCATGTTGGTTCCATTTGCTTTGGGCCTGAAGTAAGGCAGAAGCACCATGATGGAAGAGCATGGAGGAGGAAAACTGCTCAGCTTATGGTAGCTGGGAATAGAGAGAGACAGAGAGGAAGGGGCCAGGAGAGATAAGTCCCCAAGGGCACACCCCCAGCGATCTACTTCCTCCAGCCATGCCCACCTGCTACAGCTTCTACCACCTCCCAGCAATCCTTTCAGTCATTGGGTTAATCCACTGGTGAGATCAGAGCTCTCTTGATCCAGTCATTTCTCTGAAGCCCACCTTGGACATTGCTGCACTGGAGACTAAGATTTCAGCACCCAAACTTTTGGAAGACATTTCAGATTCAAACCATAACAACTCTCTTACTGCTGAGTCAGCTTTAAAATGTTGAAGACAAACTCAGACAGTCATCTGATTAGAAAATATGGTTGAAATAAACACGTATAAGAAACCAAGGGGAAATACACTCTGATATTTTTTTCCTTGACATTTATTTTGTAAGAAATACCTTTACCATCTGAAAATTCACTATGCATATATATCAAAGGCATGGAGGAAGTTTGGAAAGCTCTTTCAGGTGCTTCATCTTTGGGAATTCTTCCTCAACACCCATAATCTCAGTCTAATCATGAGAAAACACTAAGCACACTCTGACGGAGGAACATTCACAAAATACTTGAGTAGCACCCGAAAAAACTCTTTGGGTTGTGAGAAGTAAGGAAAGACTGAGAAACTGTCAAAGATTGGAGGTGACTAAGGAGTCTGATGGGCTCCTGGAATAGGAAAAGGGCATTGGTGGAAAAGCTGGTGAAATCAAAATAATGTCTGGAGTTTAGTTGTTTTTGACAAATATTCCACATGGTTGTGAAAGATGTTAACTTTAGGGGAAATTGCATGGGAGGTGTATGGGAACTCTGTGGACTATATTTGAAACTCCTGTAAAACTAACATATTCCAGAGTAGCTTTATTTTTAAAAAGAAATCTTTTTTTGTTTGATTTTTTAATTAAATTAAATTAAAACTGGGATCCAGGGCAAGACGAGTGTTCTACCACACAGTGACACCCTCAGCTAAAGGGATATGTTTTTAAACAAAGGTAAATATTTGACTGACTGGATTTATCATAGAAATAAATCAAAATCTTGGGTTTCGTTTTTGTTATGTTTTTTGTTTTTGTTTCATGTTGTTTTTGTGGAGCTAAGGGTCAAACTCAAGGCCTCATGCATTCTAGACAAACACTGCTATTGAGCAACATCTCCAGCCTGAGATACCTTGTTCTTGATAAGAAAGCAGAAAATGAAAAAGTAAGCCATGTGGTGTTGACCAGAACCACCCTCCATGTGGAATCCAACATCCAGACTGGAACTGATCCTGACCATTGAGACCACATGGTTCCTATTCAGTGTTTTAGTTAGGAGGTTGGGCAAGCTTTGCTCACCTATTACCCTATCTGGCTTTGCAGAAGGATGGCTGACTATAGGGTAAAATCAGCTTTTGGGAAAGTGGGACAACCTTTTCAGGACTGAACGTGCAAAATCAAAGGCACAGAGACTCACAAACCTCAGAGCATCAAACCTTCTCGGACAAACATTAAAATAAAGAGCATGGCTTATTGCTCTCAAGTGCCTACTACTATGCTTAGCACACTATTGGGGTACTATAAATATTTGCTGAGCTGTATCTCAATGTAAGCCATTTCAGAATAGTACACACTAAGCTCGATAAGAAAATAATACAACTAAACTGTAGGTGAAGTGCAGCTCATTTTGCTGATGTTGGCTTTGGGCTCCTTATTTCAAGTCTGGGATGGGGGACTAGAACTCACCTTATTAAGTAGATCATTTTCAAGGTGTTTAGTCCACATATTTGCTGCTGTAAGCAAGTGATACAATTAAATGAGTACTTAACATTGCACAACGAATGTTTACAAATTAATTTATTTTCTGATTTTAAATTAATAATGATCTGTATAGAAAACATCACTATCACAAAAACAGAAAGACAAAAATGAGCCATACTTCATAATCCCATAACCCAGAGGTAAAAAACACTAATGTAATGATGAATTCCCTTTGTATGCGTTTTGGTTTGGGTGTGAGGTGTCCCCCAAAAGCTCATATGTGAGACAATATGAGATGGTTCAGAGGGGAAATGATTGAGTTGTGAGAGCCTTAACCTAATCAGTGAGTTAATCACCTGATGGGATTAACTGAATGGTAATTGAAGGCAGTTAGAGTGTGACTGGAGAAGGTGGGGCATTGGGGGCCTGGCTTTGGGGTATATATTTATATCTAGTAAGTGGAGTCTCTCTTTCTCTGCTTCCTGATCATCATGTGAGCTGCTTCCCTCCATCACACTCTTCCGCCATGATGTTCTATTTCACCTCAAGCCCCGGGGAATGGAGCCGACTGTGTATGGACTGAGACCTCTGAAATTGTGAGCACTCAAATAAACTTTTCCTCCTCTACAATTGTGCTGGTCAGGTCTTATAGTTGCAGTGTTGAAAAAGTTGACTAAAACAGCATGGATGTATAGATTTATTTATTTTTTTTCACATAACAGGAATCATACTATACAACCAACTGTTAAATGATTATTCCAGATTCTTTTGTGGTTCAGAGGCATGATGGTTGGTTTTTCTCACCACTGTGGGAGATGTGTCTCCATCAAACTTGCTATGATGTGAGCACATTAGCTATTTGACATTTTTTAAAAATCAAATAAGAAATTATTTCTCTCATAATCAATTCTTTGATTTTTTAAAAATAGTTTTTAATTTATTTGGGTGCTGGGGATCAAAACCAGGGCCTCACACTTGCTAGGTAAATGCTCCACCACTAAGCACAACCCCAGATTTGTTCTCTGATGTTAAAAAAATAGCAATAATAGCTAATACCCATGTGGCACTTGCCATGAGCTCAGTGGAACTCTAGGGTTCTACACATGTTAACTCATTAAATCCTCACAGAGGTTCTGTGAGATTTTTCATCCTCATTTTATAGTTGAAGAGAATGAGGCACATATTGGCTATGTTACTCAGACTTTTATCTATCTTGATACTTGATAAAATGATAATGAGTGTATGAACTTGGGTTTGAACTATGCAGTCTTGTTCCCAAATCTGCACTTCTCATCCTGATTCTATGTTATTCCACATTAGTTTATTTACAAAGTTTGAAACCATGGAAGCCAATCTCCTAGATGATGCTCACATCCTGGAATTTACTCCCTTGTGAAGTCTGTGGCCGATGGAACGCTGCAGAAACAGCAGTGTGTGACACCTGAGGCCAGGTCATGGAAAGCTTTGCAGCTTCCCCTTTGATCTGATGGGCAGCACTTGCTCCAGGGAGGATGCTTAAGCACAACTCTGGAAAGGACCTGGCTTGCTGTCATCTGAGTGAGACTCTCTGAGAGTAGATCCTTCAGACCCAGTTAAGACTTCAACTATCGCAGCCCTGGCTGACAGTTGACTGAGCTGAAGGAGAAATCTCAAACAAGAACTATGGAGTTAAGTTGTCGCAAAGCAGAAATGTTGAGGAAAAGAAAGATTTTATTAATTGTTAATGCTACTAAATTTGGGGCAACTTGATACTCAGTGCTATGGTTTGGATCTGGAATGCACCCCAAAGGTCCATGTGTGAAAGGTTTGGTCTCCAGCCTGTGGCTCTATTGGGAGGTGGTGGAACCTGTAAGAGGTGGGGCCTAGTGGAAGGAAGTTAGGCCATTGGAGGTGTGCCCTTGAAGGAAATGGTGGGTCCCCAGCTCTTCCTCTTCCTCTTCCTCTTCTTGTTTTCTGGCCTTGGAATGAGTAGAGTTTTGCTCTCCAGACACTCCCTGCCATGAGGTACTGCCTTGCAAGAGGCCCAAAAGCAATGGGATCAACCAACTAAGACCCAAAGCCTCCAAAAATATGAGCCAAAATAGACCTTCCTCTTTACGAGTTGCTTTGTCTTAGGTGTTCATTATATTAATGGAAAGCTAACATACATGGCAATTCGATAATGAATATGGAAAGACTCAGAAAAGTGTGAGGAAAAACAACTGCTTCAAATTGTATGGTTCCAAAATAAATTCATTACAACTTGGATATAATCCCTTCTTTCAATGCTTAAGCATACTTAACCTAAATATATATAATTTTTTTTAAAAACCCTGGGATCATACTGTAAGTTTATTCCTGTATACTGGCATTTTCCCCACTGAATGTATAAATGAATTATGGAAAATTTATCCATGTCAATAGAAAAATTTTCAGAAAAAAATATAATGGTTTTATACTCTACTAAATGGGTGGTTCACAACTGAGCCATATTTTTGAACATTTTAATTACTTCTATTGTTCTTCTTTTATAAACATTACCATATAGATGTCCTTAAAAGACACAGTACAGTTAATGGTTTGGAGCACAGGCTTTGAACTCACTGTTGTGTATGCAAATTATAGTACGCAAATTGTGTTCTTCCTTAGTTCTGCAACTTTGAGCGAGTTCCCTAATCTGTCTTGTTTTCCTCATTAGTAAAATAAGGACTGTAGTGCCCTTGGTGGCACTTATTATGGTTTTTATCATGGTAAGACATATGTAACATACAATTAGTCATTTGAACCATTTTTAAGTGTATAATGCAGTGACATTAAGTGTGTGCATTGGTGTGTAGCCATCACCCCCATTCACCACTCAGAACTTTTGCATCATCTCAAACTGAACCAGGGTATGTACTGAACACGAACTCCCCATTCCCTCCTCTACCCAGCTCCTAGTAACCACCATTCTACCCTCTGTCTCTATGGATTTGGCACTTCTAGATACAGTATTTATCCTTTCATATCTGACTAATTTCACCTCCTACAGTGTCATACCTTTTTAAAAGTGAACAATATTCTATCATCTGTGTGTACCACAATGCTTATTCATTCATCCAACAATGGACATTCAGATTGTTTCCACCTTTTGGTTATTTTCTTTTTTAACAATAGCCATCCTGAGTAGTGTAAAGTAGTATCTCATTGTAGTTTTGATTTTAATTTCCCTGATGGTTAGTGGTGTTGAGCATCTTTTTATATACTCAGAGCCATTTGTAGATCTTCCTTGGAAAATGTCTGTCAAGACACCTCTCAACCTTCGCCTCTGTCTTGAAACTCCTGTCTGCCCTTTCTTCAAATGCCAATCTCTAGTTCTGTCTCCATTTCTCTGGTCAAATCTTCTAAACTCTTTTGCTGGCTCTGCCAAGCTTCCAACCCATTTCAGTAGAGTTCCTTATAGTTAGGTCTTGACCCTTCTTGTACTAATTTTGCACAAGCCACCTATTTGGACAATCTCATGGTTGGTGTAAGATTTAAGGAACTAATTATCAATGAATTTATCAAATTTTTCAGTAATATATTATAGAAAAAGAATAAAATGAATCAAAGAGGTACAACTAAAAATCCAATAGAAGAGGAGAAACAGGATATTAAGAAATATTCTGATAATCCAAAAACATCATGATAGGCAAAACCTGTCAAGTGAAGTGACATCAAGAGGAATCAACAGAAAGAACAAGAAGACATTGGACTTAAGCACAAAAATCTCAATGATCACATTGAAGTTAAGTGGACTAATTCTTTAAATTAAAAGGGACTATCACGTTGGATGAAAACAGCCAGATTAAACTTTTTTTTTTTTTTTTGATCCTTGAACCCAAGGGTGCTTTACTGCTAAGCTACAACCCTTTTAATTTTTTATTTTCAGGTAGAGTCTCCCTAAGTTCCTGAGGCTGGTCTCAAATTTGCAATCCTCTGCTTCAGTATATCGAGTCACTGAGATTACAGGTACACTTATAAGAGACATATTTTAAGTATAGAAACTGAAGTAGATTAAAGCAAAATTAAATCAAAAGCTATACCATATGAACACCAATCATAGGAAACAAGGAGTGTCTATATTAATATCAGTTAAAGTAAACCTTGAGAAAAAGAACTGTTCAAAAATGTCATGCTATCATGACAAATGGGAAAAATCATCAAGAAGATTAATATAATATAATATAATATAATATAATATAATAACAATTATAATTAACAATATAATAAGGTCTGGGGGTGTCCCTCAGTGGTATAGTACTTATCTAGCATGAGTGATGCCCTGAGTTTGGTTCTTGGCACTGCAAGAAACAAAAGCAACAGACAAAAAACCAAAATAATCCTAAATATATTTGAACGTAGAATTGCAAAATTTATGAGTAAATTTCTGACAGGGAAATATACCAAAGGAGAAAATACAAATGCACAAATACAGTCAGGATTTTAACATGCTTCTCTTGATAATTGGTTTAAGCCTTATATAGAAAAATCAGTAAAGATAGAGAAGATCTGAATAACACTATCCACCAATTTTATTAAAATTGATTTAGCTTTCAGAATATACATTTTTAGGTACTCAGGGAACATTCACAAAGACTGACCACATGTTGAGACAAAAACCAAGTCAATTTAAGTTTAAGGTTTTGACACCATGTAGAGTCAATATTCTATATGATATAAATGGAACCTATTCCCTGCTCACAATAAGGACCACCAATAAGATAAATTTAAAAAAACAATATTTGGGAAGAAACTAACATTCTTATAAGGAACCCAGTAGTTGAAGAATAAATCACAGAGGAAATAAGAACATAATTTAATTTAATAATAATGATATTCAAATAAACAACATAGTTAATTACAATATTAGAATTTATGAAATGCAGCAGTAATCATTCTTTGAAGGAAATATGCGTTTTTAAAGATTTTTAGTAGAAAATCAGTGATCTAAGCATTGATGATAAGAACCTAAAGAAATGAGTTTTAAAGACAGTAGAAGAATGAAAGTAATTAATCTAAGAATAAAAATCAATTAAATGGAAAAGTAGAAATAATGATGGAAATTAAATGATGTTCTTTTAAAAATTAATAAAATTAAAGAGTCCCTGACTATACTGATCAGCAAAGAAAGTAGAAGATGGCATCTAACAATATCAGGAAAGAGTGGGAACCATTACAAATCTTATAATTAGTAAAAGAAAAATGAGAGAATGTTAGGAAGAACCTTATGCTAATTACTTTGACAACTTAGGACTGAACAAGTTTCTTCAAAGACACAAAATGCCAAAACTGATAGAGGAATAGAAAATATGAATGACCCTATGTAATTCATTAAGAAGATGCAGCAATTAGAAACACATATGCAAAATCCAAGAGTCCTAAAATATGTAAAGTAAAAAATGACAAAATTGAAGGAAGAAATAGCCAGTTCAATTGTTTTTCACTGCTGTGATAAAAAGATATTTCAGAGGAGGAAAAGTTTATTTGGAGGCTCATGATCTCAGAGGTCTCAGTCCATAGACAGCTGCTCCATTCCTTGGGGTTCAAGGTGAGGCAGAAAATCATGGTGGAAGGTGTGGTGGAGAAAAGTGGCTTAAGGCATCACATCAGGAAGCAGAGGGACAGAGACTCCACTGACTAGATACAAAATATACATAAGCCCCCAATGACCCACCTCTTCCAGCCACTCCTTGCCCACCTTCAGTTACCATTCAGTTAATCCCATCAGGGGGATTAATTCACTGATTGGGTTATGTATAACCCAATGATTTCTCCTCTAAACCTTCTTGCATCGTCTCAACATGAGTTTTGGGAGATACCTCTCATTCAAACCATAACATCAATGATAATAGTTGGAGACTAAAACAACCCAGTTTCAATAATGGGCAAGACAACTAGACAGAAGATTAACACAATAAATGCATAATGCACATTCTTTTTAAGTGTGGATGGAACATGTTCCAGTATGGACTATTTTAATTCATTAGAGAAGTTTTGATAAATTTAAAAGAACCGAAGTAATATGAAATATGTTCTTCAACCATAATGAAATGAGACTAGAAATCAATAGCAGAAAGAGAAGAAATATGGACAACTTACAAGTATGTGGGAATTCAACTCTAAAATAGCCAATGGGTCAAAGATGTTGTCACCAGGGAAATTAAAAATACTTTAAGATTAAAAAAAAGTAAAAACCCAACATACCAAAATACATGGGATATAGCTAAAGCAATGATCAGAGGAAAATTTACTTCTGTAAATGCCTAGATTTAAAAAAAATAACTTTCCATTTTAAGAACCTAGAAAGAACAACATAAATGTAAAGCAAGCAAAAGGAAGAAAATAATAAAGATGAGATTGAAAATGAATGAAATAGAGAAGCAATAGAGAAACTCAACAAAACCAATAGTCTGTTCTTTGAAAAGTTACCAAAATGTACAATGTTTAGCTAGACTAAGAAAAAAAGACAATAAATTATTAAGATCAGAAATGAAAGCATTGATACTATTGACCTTTCAGACAATATATATATATATGCATATATATATATTTCAAGCTATATATATATACTATATATATAATGGAATACTATATATTATATATGTATAATAGAATACTATGAAAAAATGTGTGCCAACAAACAAGATAACATAGATGAAATGGATGAATTTGCAGAAAGGCACAAACTACTAAAACTGACTCAAGAGGAAATAGAAAATCCAAACAGACTTATAATAAGTGGAGAAATTGAACAAATAATACAGATCACATAAAGAAAATCCCAGATGGCTATACGGGTGAATTCTATAAAATATTTAAAGAAAAATTAACACCAATTCTTCATACACTATTCCAAAAATAGAGAGAGCAGGGGATTCCTTAATTATTCTATGAAAATAGTATTACCTGGATATCAGAACCAAACACATTACAAGAAATTAAAACTCCAGATCAAAATCCCCTTTAAATATAGATGCAAAAAAATCCTCAACAAAATATTAGCAAACCAAATTTTGCAACATATAAAACAGATTATAAACCCTAACCAAATAGGTTTTATCCCAGGAATGCAATATTGATTTAAGGTAGGAAAATCAATCACGTAATCAATAGACTAAGTGACAAAAACCATAGAAACATCTTAATAGCTTCAAAAAGGCATTTGAAAAAATCCATTACCATTCCTGACAAGCTAGAAATAGAAGGGAAGCTCCTCAATTTAACAAAGGGCATCCATGAAAACCCAGAGTTAATATTGTACCTAATGGTGAAGTATTAAATGCTTTCCCCTAACATTTGTAGCAAAACAGTATTTGCTCAGGCCATTTCTGGTCAACATTTCAAGCATTTCACACCAGGCCCATTAGGCCAGAAGTAGAAATAAAAGCCATCCAGATTGGAAAGAAAGAAGTAAACTGTCTTTATTCACAGGTAACACAATCCTGTAAACAGAGTAACCTAAAGAATCCACAGCAAGGGTTGGGATGTAGCTCAGTGGTAGAGTGCTTCCCTAATGTGCACAAAGCCCTGGGTTTGATCCCCAGCACTGCCAAAAATAAAAACAAAAACAAACCACAACAGAACTATTCAAGTTAATAAGTGAGTTCAGCTAGGTTGCAAATATAAAATCAATAAATGAGAAACAGTCGCA
>JAJEJO010001887.1:614061-647744 GCA_020662805.1 Glaucomys volans | reverse complement strand
CCCAGCCCTATTTTGTATTTTATTTAGAGACAGGGTCTCACTGAGTTGCTAAGGGCCTCACTAAGTTGCTGAGGCTGGCTTTGAACTCGCGATCCTCCTGACTCAGCCTCCCAAGTCGCTTGGATTACAGGCGTGCGCCACCACGCCCGGCTCGCATTTCTATACCCTAGCAACAAAATCTAAAAATGACATTAAAAATATTTGCACTTATGATAGCATCAAAAATAATGAAATTCTTAGGAAAAAAATTTTACCAAGAAACCTGAAGATTGAAAAAAATTAAAGATCTAAATAAATAGAAAGACATTCTCTATTCATGGACTGAAAGACTTAATAATACTCCTTAAGGTCATCTATGAATTCAATGAGATGTCCCTATCAAAAATCCCACTGCCGCTGGGCGTGGTGGCTCACGCCTGTAATCCAAGTGACTTAGGAGGCTGAGGCAGGAGGATCGTGAGTTCAAAGCCAGCCTCAGCAGCTTAGCGAGGCCCTAAGCAACTCAGTGAGACCCTGTCTCTAAATAGAATACAAAATAGGGCTGGGGATGTGGCTCAGTGGCCGAGTGTCCCTGAGTTCAATCCCCAGTTCCAAAAAAAATAAAAAAATAAAAAAATAAAATAAAAAAAATCCCACTGTCTTGTTTTTATTTTTGTTTGAGATAAACAGAGATACATAAATGGCCAAAAATATACGAAATACACTCAACATCATTGGTCACTTAAGGAAATCAAAATAGCAAGAAAATGCTAACTCACATTTACTAGAATGACTATTATTTAGGGCAAAAAAGAAAATAACAAGTGTTGGAGATCATGTGAAGGAAATGAATCCCTACACATTGGCCACTGGGCATGCAAAATAGTGCAACCTTTGGAAATTCCTAACACAGTTAAAAACTGGATCAACATATGACCCAGCAATTTCACTCCTAGGTATATACCCAAGAGATTTGAAAATATGTTCACACATAAGCTGGTACATAAATGGTCATAGCAGCATAGCTTATACAAGCCAAAAGGTGGAAATAGCCCAATGTTTATCAACTAATGGATAAGTCAACACAACTGATGTATCATACAATGAATTATTAAGTCACAAAATGAATAAAATATTAATGCATGCTGCAATATGGATTAGTCTGCTAGACATGAAAGAAAGCCAACACAAAAGGCTACCCAGTGTAGGTTTCCATTGATGTGAAATGTCCAAAACCAGCAAATCCATAGAGACAGAAGGTAGATCAGAGGACACCAAGAACGGGAAGGAGGGGAGAATGAAGTGGATACAGGGGCTTTGAAGAATGATAAAAATGTCCTGCCGGGTGCAGTGGCGCATGCCTGTAATCCCAGCACTTGGGAGGCTGAGGCAGGAGGATCTCGAGTTCAAAGCCAGCCTCAGCAACTTAGCGAGGCCCTAAGCAACTCAGTGAGACCCTGTCTCTAAATAAAATACAAAATAGGGCTGGGGATGTGGCTCAGTGGTGGAGTGCCCCTGGGTTCAATCCCCAGTACCAAAAAAAAAAAAAAAAAAAAAATGTCCTGGAATGGTAGTGGTGATGACTATACTATCTTGTATAAAATCTTTAGTAAATCATTGTAGTTAGTAAATCATACTTTTAAATGATGAATATGACAGTATGTGAACTATGTCTTAAAAAAATAGATGTAGGGGCTGCGGTTGTGGCTCAGTGGTAGAGCACTTACCTAGCACGTGTGAGGTATTAGGTTCAATCCTCAGCACCACATTAGAACAAAAAAATGTAGAAACATGCAGGATGTTGGATGTAGGATGCATTTCTCACTCATTCAGTGTGGGAAGCATCACACTGTGACGCTGTTTTGATGTTTACACTGGCTAGGCGATAGTTCCAACAATTTGATCAAACGCTAACCTAGGTTTACTGCAAAGGCATTTTTTAGATGTGATTGAAGCCATAATCAGTTGACCTTTTTTTTTTTTTGACAGTGCTGGGGATTGGTCCCAGGGCTGCGTGCACACTAGACAAGTGTTCTATTATGAGCTACACCCCCAGCTTGTTGGTTTGTTGACGTTAAGAGAGACGATCCCCGGTGATCTGAGTAAGGTGTTTCCATGGGTTGAAAGACTGTCAGTACAGAGCTTTGGCTTCCACTGGGCACAGCATCTCCAGCTCATGCCCAGGAGTTCCCTCCAGTCCCTATTGGAGGCCTGCCTTTCAGAGCTGCCAAGCCAGCCTCCACAGGCACATATTCTTTACCATAAATGCAATTCCTTGAATAAATCCCTTAAGATATCTCCTACTGGCTTTGCTTCTCTAATTCAATCCTGAAAAACATATATTAATATCAAAACCAGCCGGGCGCGGCGGCGCACACCTGTCATCCAAGCGACTTGGGAGGCCGAGTCAGGAGAATCACGAGTTTAAAGTCAGCCTCAGCAACTTAGTGAGGCCCTTAGCAACTCAGTAAGACCCTGTCTCTAAATAAAATACAAAATAGGGCTTGGGGATGTGGCTCAGTGGCCGAGTGTCCTTGAGTTCAATCTCTGGTTCAAAATATATATATATATCAAAACCATATTATGATATTACCAAAAATAAATAAATAAATAATAAGAAGACCTATGATGATTGTAAACATAAACATGAAAATTCTTGGGAAAATATTAGTAGTACAAATTAAGCAAGAGATAAAAGGCTAACAACCGGGTTTTATCCCAGGAATGAAGGTTTGATCTATCATTCTAAACTCAATCAATACAATGTCCCTTGTTAATGAAAAAAGGAGGTGTTGACAAAATTGAGCACCTACATAATATTTTTAAAAACACATGGACTGGGTGCGGTGGGGCACATCTGTAATCCCAGCAACTCAGGAGGCCAAGGCAGGAGAATCACAAGTTCAAAGCCAGCCTGAGCAATTTTAGCAAGGCCCAAAGCAACTCAGCAAGACCTGACTCAAAATAATAATTTTAAAAGCAGATAGCTCAGTGGTTAAAGTGCCTTTGAGTTAAATCCCTGGTGCCAAATAAACTAAACTAAAATCATATAATAAAAAAAAAAAACACATAACTCACAATCTAGGAATAGGAAGAACTTCTACAATCCAATAAAAAGGCACCTATGAAAAATTTGTGTTTGCCATCATACTAATGGTACAAAATAGAAATCTTTTTCTCTACAATAAAGAGTAAGATGAGGATTTACTCTCTTCTATTTCTATTCAATATTATACTAAGGGATCTAAATAGTGCAATAAGAGACAGCATAAGAGTGAAACAAAAGAACACTGTCTTTCTTTTTCATGACTGCTTACAGGAAAAAATCCCAAGGACTCTACCAAAAAATTTATTCAAATCCATAAGCAAAGTTATTAATATTGTAGGATAGAAAGTTAACACACAAGAGTTAAATGCATTTATATAGCAACAATGCATAGTTGTAAACTAAAATTTAATAAAACAGCACTATAATTTACAATTGCATCAAAAATGAAAATAAATTTTTAAAGTATGTTCAAGACTTCTACACTGATAAGTGAAGGGTTATGGAAAATAATATTCCTATAAAATAACTCCCCAAGAAAAATGAAGGGATGGTGTGGCTTGAGAAGCAGGAAAGGAGACTGATCAACCATTAAATCTCTCCCAGTGCATTCCTGATAACAGTGGGCCCTGGGGAAAAGGGTGGGTATGGAATGCTAGGCCCTAAACCTTGACCTTCCCAAGGTCAACCTAATCCTGAATGACATTGGGCAAGATTTGAACACTCATCCCTCAGCATCTAATTTTAACCTGTACAGCTGGCCCCTGATGGTCAAAAACTGCACGTACACAATGATTACATCCTACCCTATAAAATTAGGATCCCCCCTGTAACTGACGGCCATTTTTCCATCCAGAAAGTGGACCTGAATGGGGCCATTTTCCATCAGGAAAGTGGACCCGAATGACGCATGACTCTGCGAAGGAATAAAGGCTTCTCTGAATCCGTTGAGGTCTACCTCCCGTTTTTTCCTTTTTGCGCTTACAATAAGTACATATATTTCTGAGAGAAACTGAGGATCTAAATTAATTTAAAAGTATGCCAGGTTCATGGATTAGAATACAATATTGTCAAAATGTCATTTGTGCTTCTATCATATATAAATTCAGTGCAATCCTATATAAAACTCAAGGATACCTTTATTATAGAAATTGACCAACTCTTTCAAAAATACATATAGGATTTAGAAAAACCAATTCTGAATAAGATTCAAAACTTACTCATTTTGTAGTGCTGGGGATTGAAACCAAATTAACCCAGCTCTACCACTGAGCTACATTCCCAGTCCTTTTTACTTTCTATTTTGAGATAGGGTTTTAATGAGTTGTCCAGGATGGCCTCAAACTTGTGATCTACATGCCTTACCCTCTCCAGTTGCTGGGATTACAGGTGTGTGCCCTAATTATCTATCAGCTATAAAGTCATAATGATTTTGAACAAGATTTCAAGGGTTAGGATAAAGGTACAGTAATCAAGAATATACAATACAGGCATAAATATATCCTTCTACGTCAATGGAATGGAATAGGAAGTCCAGAAACAGACCATAGTTTTATGATTAATTTATATTCGGTATAGCTGCCAAAGCAATTCAATAGGGGAAAGGGAAATCTTTCAACAACTAATGCTAAAGCCACTGGATGTCCACAAAGAAAAAAGTTGAATCTTGATCCCCACCTTATATCATACCCTAAAATTTATTTTGGATGGATTATAAAACTAAATGTCAAAGCTGAAATCATAAAGCTTCTAGAAGCTTGCATGTGAGCATACCTTTGTAAGCTTAGATGAGACACAGGATATTAACTATAAAATAAAAATTGGACCTCATCAATTTGAGAAGTTTTTCTCATCAAAAAATATTAAGAAAAGTAATAGGTAATCTATAGATTGGAGAAATTTGTGTTGTGTGTGTGTGAGAGAGAGAGACAGAGAGAGAGAGAGAGAAAGAAAGGATCTGCATTTAGAACATATCAAAAACTCTACAACTCAATAGTAAAAAAGATTAACAATCCAATAAGTGAATGAGTGAACATTGTTTAAGATCCTGGGGCAGAGTTCACCTTTTATCTTTGTCTGGAGGCTAAGAAATGAAAATTGAACTATACTGTAAGAAAATTCACTCTACCATCAATCAGTGAGTCTCTTCAAGGTTTTCAACAGAAAATAGCTATATAAATTCAAAGCACAGTAGCACTATTCCAGCAAGCTTTGGTATACTCTTTATAGGAGATCGCCAAAGGTCTTCGAAAAGATTAAGCAGATAATCCTCACGGTTTCCTTAAAAGACAGGCAAGGGAGTGAGCAGTTCAGCATAATCCCATCAAGAGAGAAAGACCAGGAAAGATCTGCTGTGCAGCTGCAGCTGGAGGCAGAGCCAGGAACCCAGGGCCTTTAGCTCCTGGCAGATGGACAAATGCATTGTGTCGTGGGGCCGGAGGTGGATCAGGACTATGAAGGCCCTGCAGCCATACTTTCTGATTGACACACCCAGCTTCTGGGTGAGCAGACAGTTATTGAATACTGCCTCCCTCTCGGGGGATGTCAGGGCATGCAGTTTTGCTGTGGGTGCTCACTTTAAGTTTCTCCTCCTGACTGCCTCTGGGTGCCTCCAGTGATTCACATCCTGCTCCTGGACCTGTGCTGCAGCGTGCAGCCCTGACTCCCAGGGTCTGTATTCCTTCACCCCTGCTGTTCCCTAGCCTCTCCCAGGCTTCCAGAGCTCCAACTCCCTCCTGGGCACATTCCTCATCTTCATTCCCATTGCTCCTCAGGGGTACTGGAAGTTGCAAGAGCCAGGCTGCTAGTCTCATTCCCCAAACCCTAGTACCAACCCACAGTGCCTACAAAGTCTAGCCACCGATCTCGCCTCAGAGCCAGCGCTTCAGCTGCTTCTCTCACCTGGAATGCTCTTCCAATTCCTCATTAGCTGTCCAAACAATGTCTATAATTTGACAACCACCATGTCCCTGAGACCTTCCAGACCTTTCCCTCCTCCGTACTCTGTCCTCTCTGCTGTGAGAACATAACAAGGCAGATGGCTTAGCAAGATACTTCACATTTTTGTCTCCTTGGAGAAGACAGATGATAAAGTTGTAAACATAAATACAAGGATTTAAAATACAGAAAGTGCTCAGAAGAAAATAAAAGGGGCTCCTTGACTCCTGAATGAAGTGGGGGTTATTTATGTACACCACACAACCTCTGAAGAGGTGACCTCCAAATTAAGACTCCAGTGCGGAAGTGGAGCCAGCTAGGCATAGATGTGAGGAGGAATGCGTCTGTCAGGAGTCAGCAAGCACAGGAAGGCCTGGGGCCGAATCAGCCAGCATTTGAAGGAAAGAGAGCAAAGAAGTGAAGCTGTAGAGGTTGACATGGTCTAAACACAGATCCTCAGTCACACACACACACACACACAGACCGCAAAGTTTTCCCCAATCTACGGCTTACCTGTTATTTTTCTTAACAAAATATTTTTTGGTGAGAAGTTTTCAATTTGATAAGGCCCAATTTATTAATGTTTTATTTGATAAGTAAGTAAATACAGTGTCTCATCTAAGTATAATTTTCCTACTCTTAGCTGACAAATGTACGCTCACATGCATGTTTCTAGAAGCTTTACGGTTTTAACTTTGACATTTAGGTTTATAATTCATCCAGAATTAATTTTAGGGTATGATGTAAGGTGAGGATCAAGATTCAACTTTTTTCTATGTGGACACCCAGTGGCTCTAGCACCAGTTGTGGAAAGGTTTCCCTCTCGCCCACAAATGTGGGGGCTGGTGAGTGGGCTGAGTCAGTCCACTCAGGACTGTGTAAAGGGTGATAACAGGCAGGTTTCACCTAATGACTCCCCATTTGTGGAGCGAGGATGGGAGCAAATGCTGTTTGCGCAGGGCCCTGTCGTGCTTGGCCATCAATCTAGCCTCAGAGTGGCCGGGAAGGCCACTTGTGGGGGCTTTCAGTCTTCTCTGCACAGCCTCTAAATCTGAGCTCTATTGGCCAGGTCTGCTGTCAACTCCTCCACAGGCTTCCCTGGAAACTTTTATTAGAAAGAAATTAGTTCCTTTTCAGAGGGCACAATGAGAGTCCTGCAGATTGAGAAGGTGATGTATGGAAATCCTTCCAGACATCTAGGACTATTGTTAGGGGACAATGGCAGAACATTTTGTAATACATTCCTTCCACTTGGTTCCTTATATCTAGAAAGCCACCTTGCATTTTACATAAATTAGATGATCAGATTCCTGAATGGCTCTGAGGGATTGAAAATGAAGCCCTTTTATGGATGGGATGGGCTAGAAAGTGGTGGCATCCATCATGGAGGTGAATAGTTCATGGTGCTCTTTCCAGTCCATTAGTGCTGAGCTTTGAAAGCTCAGGTAAATGGGTGTGGTAAGCCAATTTTCTTCCCTTTAATAGCAGTCACCTGAAAAATGAACACCTATTGAGCTGGCTGTGAGCCAAGCACAGGACATGTAATGGCATACCTGGAAAACTTGTCCAATCTTCACAAACACTCATTTTTCAGATAAGGCTCAGAGAGGTCAAGGAATTTGCCCATCATTGCATTCTTTGTCTATGGTACATGTAAGATGCACACCATGTCTGATTCTAGAGTCCCAGGTCTGAACCTCTGTGCATATTGACCCTAAGAGGCTGGGCCCCTCCCACGTCTGTCTCCAGGCCTCCAGGGCACTCCTGGCATTGGCTGATGCTCCCTCTGAGCTTCTCCCAGCCTGGCAGCTGCTCCCAGGCTTGAGCCTGTCCAGGCAGGAGCTGTCCCTTGAGGTGCCAACCTGCACTGTTAGAGTGAAAGCCAAAGCAGCAGAAAGTAAATCCGGGATGGGTAGAGCCAGCCCAATCCCTTTTTATGTTTCCCTTAGGGAAAAGGGTGAGGAAATTCTACTTCTTATGAACAAGTTTAGCCTGATGGTTTTTTATGTTTGTTTGATTTTTGTTTTTTTTTTAACTATACACCCAAGTCCATCCAACCATCTCTAGAAGCTTCTTTCTAGGTAGATGTGACATATTGCCTGAAGAGGTAGAGAATTTCCTACTGATTCTTAAAGTCAGCTCTGTCTGTTAGACGGTGTGTTCACCAAGGCCGAACATTGGTCAGAAGGAAGGACCCTGGGGAGCCAGGCAGACTCACAGGGTTTTCTCGTATACAGTGAGAAAATGGAGCCTTTCTTAGACTGGTGCTTTCTTAGATGCAGCAATAGAACTGACATGGTCAACAAAATTGGTTTAAAATAATAGGATGGTGACAGCCAGGAGCAACCTTGGTGAAGGCAGTTTGCCCCCACATGGTCCACACATTGACTGTCCCTGTGAAAACTTGTATCCACAGAGGCCAGCCCCGCATGACAAGACTGGGAACCTTATGTGGGTCAGTGTAGTGTGTTGACTCCTGATCCCCAAGAGAAATGGCCAAGTACTACCCTGGGACTCATGAATGTGAATTAGGAAAAGGTGTCCTTGAAAATGTAACTAAGACTCTTGAAAGAAAATCATCCTGAACTTGGGGTGGACCCTAAATCCAAAGACAGTTATTCTTTTAAGAGAAAGGAGGGAGAGATTTGAGAAATAGGTAGGCAAAGAAGAAGGTCACATGAAAATAGAAACAGAATGGAGTGGCTCAGCCATAAGCCGAGTAATGAACCTCTGGAGCAGCCAGAAGCTGGAAGAGGCAGACAGGCTTATCCTCTGGAAGCTTCAGAGAGAATGTGGCTCTGCTGACATCTTGATTTCTCACTTTTGGTCTCCAGAACTGCAAAAAAATTTAATTTCTGTTGTTTTAAGCAACCATGTGGGTTGTCATGTATTATAGTAGCCCCAGGAAACTAACAGAGGAGGGCAGTGACCCTGGTCTGTTGTACTGGTTAGACCTCTTCGTCCCAGAGTAACATATCATGCATTTACAATAAGAATACATTGAGCTGGGGGAGGCCACCTTCTGCCTGCTGCAGTCTCCCCTGTGCGCCATGCTCTAGGGAAGAATATCAGATCTTGATGATGGATCTTCAGAACGTTCTTCTGGCTCAGGCACTGGATAGAACCGCACCCCCCTCAACTCTGTGGTTTTGTTGGGCAGATTCTGGAAGCTTAGCCAGCTCCCTCATTACCTTCAGGAGGTATAGAGCCAGTTGGTTTTCCCTGGCTTTCTTTCCTCTCTGCACCTTAGGCCTACAGGGTCACTTCATGGATTCTCACCACTTTTCCCTAAAAAGGGCATGATCAAGACCCCCCTGGCTACATTATCACCGCAAGCCACTTTCAATCTTGAGTCACCTTGAGTTTTAGGTGGTTCCAATCTCTTTGGTCACATGCTTACCAACCTTTCTTCTTCATTGCCACAGATGGATAATCCCATTCTTCATGGGTAAAATTTTGTTTCACTGTAAGAAGAATTTCTAAGTTCTTGTGGGATGGAGGAGGTACCACATGGTAGGAACTTCACACTCACTGGCAAGATGGCTACAGGGCTCCTGTGAGGTCTACAGTCCTAGGGCATTTGGTCCTCCTGATGTGAGCTGGGCATCCATAAGCAAAATTTTAAAGATAAATCCTTTAATTGTGGCTTAACAAAGGGCAGAATTGTCATTACTACTCTTTCCTTTCTGTGTGTGTGTGTGTGTGTGTGTGTGTGTGTGTGTAGGTGGGAGTCAGTCACTAACCACCAAAGTTTCTTGAGTTCTCCAACTGTAAATATAAGGGAGAAACTTTGAAGGCCTTATTATTTTCCTCCTTAGCTCTAAAGTTCTAATATGCCGTGGAATATTTCCCAAGGGAATTTAGTGCGCGCACGCACACACACACACACACACACACACACACACACAAACATAAAAAAGAAAAAAAGGAGTTCACAAGCACTTTCAACATATTTTGCTCACAGGAGAACTCCAGGCCCACAGAAAAAAAGAAACCTTTCAGATCTTCCCCCTCATCGATTTACCATCTACCATACCTAGCCCTTTCTGCAGAACAGGATTGTACAAGGAACTCACAGTAGACAACATCACAAGCTGTTTTGATTTGTTCTTACAACATTTGTTCTTGAGCAACCTTCCAGGTGGTGAGATTGCTGACCACAGAGGGGATTCCTGAGGGTGGATTTGTGCTTCCCCACTGGCCCTAGGGTGAGAGCAGCCAGGCATCCCCAAGAACAGCACCACCTTATTTTGTTCTGCACTCCCTTTGGTTCCTGACTGTCCTCTGTGTTTTTGAAGATCTTCTTGACCACAACAAAGGGAAATGATAAAACCAAGAACTCATAATAAAGAAAGACATAGACCTATGGATGTGAAAACACAGAAAATAATATGATGAACAGCTTTACAGCAGCTACATCCAGCTCCACTTCATCCATTCATGAATGCACCTCAGAGCCCAACAGCCCCCTCTCAGATCCCCAAAGTATCAGATGGATGCTCTCACCTGCAGACATCGTGGCCTAATATGCTGCCTTCTGGGGGACAGTTTGCATCTCATGTTTGCACACCTCCTTCTTTGTTTTGTCTACTTGTGTTTGTGGACTTGGTTTAGAGACTAGGGAGGGATACAGGAAGGGTGAGATTGCCTGAAATTTTCCCCCTTACAAGGCATTAGCTCACCACTCACCACTCACTTTCTCAGTACTCACCTTCATTCAGGGAAAAGGTGAGCCCAGGTAGAGACAACTGGGTGGTTTTCAGGAATTTTTGAGTAACTCTCCAGCAAGGGCCAGAGATAACGTGGTCCAACCCCAATCTAAGGTTCCTAGATTCATTCACTTTCTTGCACACCCTTCTCTGAACCAGGCCTTGTGCAGGGCATAGACTGCTGAACAAAACCTGCATGGATCTGATCCTCAACCAACTCAAATGGTAGGCTTTCCTTTCCTAAGGCTGATGAAGTACCCAAGCAGAGAGCAGGTTTCTCTCCTCACTGCCTCAAGCATGCTGATACTGGACCTCTAGGCCTGCCCCAGCTCCTGTATTTGAATGCCCCATCTCTACCTCTAGTCTCCAGTGAGCAGAGAGCTCCCGTACCCTATTTTCAAACAGGCTCTGGCCTGGGGATGTAGACTTGCTCTTTAAGGTATATAGCACCCTCTGTTGGTGACCTAGACTGAGCACCCTGGGCCTTGGGCTGGAAATTACACAGAGTTATCTGAACTCTGTGTGTGTTATCTCTATCCTTCAACCATCCACCCATCCCAACGCCCACAGAGTGCTGGGCCTTGTTCTAGGGGGTGAGGATCTGAAAATGAACAGGGTAAATGTTTGGTCTTCTCACAGGTTTCAAGTTCAGCTCTTATCTTTTGATTGAGGATTCTAATGCTGATGGATAAATTGGGAGCAGGGATCATTCTAGGCCCCATAATCCATCTCAGAGAACCACCTGAAGGGTCTAAGCATCAGGTGGTCCCTTGCTGGTTGATCTGTGTTTTCCACAGTTCCAGCCTAAGGAGCAGATCTCACCCACTCTGACCCTGTCCTACCTGTGGAATGATGGACTTAACTCTTCTGGAAAGACTTAAGCTCCTGTCTCCCCATGCCCACTTCCATTCCCACCCCAACTCCCAAACTCTTTCCTTCCCCCTTCCTAAATGGGAACTCACTGGCATTGGATTAGATGGGGGAAGGTCAAGTCCCCACCAGAATCCTCTGCCACTTTCCTTCCAGACAAAGCCCCACTGCTGGGCTCTTTCACTACCTGTTGCCCAGCCCCATCTCCCCATTTCAAGGCCAACCCTCAATCACCTTGATTCCCAGCAGTGACTACAGGAAAACCCACACTTCTTTTCTTGCTCCAACAAAGATCATAAAAATGCACGAGGTGTGTGCAAGGGACCCTCCAGAGGCCAACAAGTGTCACACACCCCTGCATTGAGTGACTGGTGTCTCCTGGAGGACTCAACCTTCAGGATACAGTGCGCTCCCCGACAGAAAGAGAACAAGCTTTTTGTTTTCCCTTTCTGGAATTTCTGTGGCTTAACTATTTTTAAACTTTTGTTTTAATCTAACAGCTTTATTGAGCTATAATTCATATGCCATACACTTTACCCATTTAAACTGTATGATGCAGTGGGTTTTAGCATAGTCACATCACCACAATCAATTTTAGACCATTTTCCTTACCCCTGAAAGAAATCCCATCCCCATTAGCAGTCACCTCCCACTTCCCCCCAGCACCCCCAGCCCCTGGCAACCACTAATCTACTTTTTGTCTCCATGGATTTGTCTATCCTGGACATTTTGCATAAATGGAATCATACCATAGGTCATCTTTTGTGTCTGGCTTCTTTCACAAAGCAAGCTTTCGTTCCATATTATATTTGCACCTTAATTAGAGGGACCACATAATTTATCATCCAAACTGGGACACTCTCAGAAAGAGAAGGATGCTCTCAATAATTACACTGTGACAACCACCATTGCTAGGCACTCACCTTCAACCGAAATAGTTAAACAATCCATGCCTCTCACCCATCCTGAAACTGCCTACTCCCCCTCCCCAGATCAAAATTACCAAATCACCCTCGGCAACCTCGGTTCTCGTGGGGAACTGAAGTTAATTTACTTCCAGAGTTGCTAATGTTCTGTTTATAGCTGAAGCATGCTTATGATTTATGGGAGAAATAAGACTAATTTCCCCCAGAGATGAGAACTGGCAGTTTTATTTTTCATTTTGGATGCACAAAATTTGACTGCATGGGGTGCAAGCTGCAAAAAGAAAGCAGACCCGGAAGACAAAGCTATCAGGACAAATGCGTAAGGGATGCTGTGAAGGACGAGCCATCAGAATGAGACTCGAGGAGTCTTAATTGGGTGGGTCACGCGTCAGTCGCAGCTCTGAAAAGGGCAACGTAATTATTTATTGTTGTGCTCTTAAATGCACCTGGCTCAGTGTCATCTCTGTGACGGTCCTTAAATGCACCTGTGTCATCTCAGGACTCTGACGGTCCTTCCCGGGCTCTTTTTTGGGGAAATGTTCCCAGTGTTTGTGCAAATGCAGAATTTATTTTTTAATAAGAAGTATCTATTGGGTCAAGACATTTAATAATAAGTATCTATTGGCAACACCCTGTCCCACTACCGCTGACAAATGAGCACAAGATATAGTTCAGCAATGCATGTTTGGCTATCGATTCTCTCCGTGTTGCGGGAAGGCTTGATTAAATAAGGAAATCTCTTTATCAGCAAACATAGTATTGTGGGCCCACTGCACGCAACACATTTCACCATATGGAACATACTCTACCACGCTCTGTCCAAATTGCAAACCAAATATATTTAGATTGCCTTGGAATGTGACCAAGCAAAAGGAAAAATTATATATAGTAACCAAGAAATCCTTTCCTCTTAATCTTTGCCTCTAATTAGACCCCCATGTCAGCCTTGAGCCTAAATTCTCCAAGGAATTGAATAATTTGTCTATGAATTATCTGTGTTCTGAATTCACTAATAAGGCCAATTTGGACCACCTGTCCCAGTGTGCTCAGGGATTGTCCCATGTGCAAGCTGGAGTTGGTAGCTCCTGTTTAGGTTCAGGCTCTGTCCTGGGAGCAGATGTTGGGTCTGGGCGCCTCCAAGCCAAGGAGGCACGCCCATGCCAGTCAGATCTGGACCCCACATGCAAATGTGCCCTCCTGGTATCCCAAGCAGCCTTTGTTTGTGTGTGTTTTGTGTCTGGGCTTATCCATCTGGCTCCCCTTCTGCCACCTTTTCTTCTGTTTACACCCACCATTCTCAATTTGTCTTCCAGCTTTTTCTGCACCAATTATGCTATAGACAGATTTAGTCAATTTCTGGGCCAGATGCTCAAATACATCCTTTTCTGCATTGAAGATTTTCAAAGTCAGCTCCCAACCAGTCACAGGATTTACAGACCCTCCGTATTCTAGGAGAAATCTGTGGAAACTCTTCTGTTCCTGGCACAATCCCCAAATTCATTCATCAGGCACAAAGGAAAAAACAGTATTGATTTCATAAAAGTATGGATAAAAATCTAAACACTAGTCAGTGGACCTAATCTCTCGCATGACTGAGAGGTGTGCCATCCACTGGTGCCTGTCTTTCCTGATGCAGTATTCCTCACAGGCTTGACTGCACTGCCCTTCTGGCACCGGTGACGCACTTTGGAGGGTCTCCCAGTAATGGGCCAGCCTCATCCCCTAAGCCTCAAGAGCACTTTGTCCCCACTCTGCTGCCTATTTGGGTGCAGATTCCGCCATATTTTCAAGGTGTGTAGCAAGTTTAAGATGGGACCATCATCCCCTGCCTTATCAGCAAGATCTAGGAAAGAGGAGGAAAAGTGGCTTTAACCACACCACCAGAGGGAAACCAGTCCCTTGGCTGGGACTCAGCAGAGTCCTTACAAAGCAGGTGCTTGTGCCACTGGGGGAAAAAAATACAAATGTCCCAGGATTTCTCATTCATAGGAGAGCTATTCATTACTTTCAGAGCCAAGGCTGATACCTTTTTGCCATTCATGCTTACAAAGGCCTCCCCTGGCTTCCCATAGGGAAGCAAGTCTCAAAATTTGATATGCAAAAGAACTCCAATCTATTCCCAGGGATGTCCATTCAGTGGGTCCCAAGAATCTGCATTTTTTTTTTCTTTTTGTGGTGCTAGGGATTGAACCCAGGGCCTTGTGCATGGGAGGCAAGCACCCTACCAACTGAGCTATATCCTCAGCTCCTGAGAATCTGCATTTTAAACAAGCACCCAGGTGAATTTGATGCAAGGGGTTACCAATTGCAATCTGCTAACCACCCTGTGGCAGGGCCTCCCTTTATCTCCAGGATGCTTGGCTCCAAAGCCAGCTGCTCTTCCAGCTGCCCAGGAATAATGAGGAATGTTCCACATGGTTTCCAGGTATGCGGAGTCACCCAGAGTGGAGTGTAGAGCAGGAAGATTCGTTGTCCCTGGGGGCCCTACAGAGCCCTCTGCATACAACCTACAGCTCTCATGAAGGGCTCCCGTTAAAACCTGAAGATAGAGAGGATAAAACCAAGGCCAAGTCACCTGAGGGACCATTGATCCGAAGGTCTGAAGAAGAGAGAGTTCAAATGTAGCCAACAATTGTCCCACCACCATCGATTAACCCTAAAATCAAAACTTCTAGAACAAATTTACACATATATTAAGTTCAATATCACTATTTCCATAGCTACATAATATACTACACACAGAGAGACCCAAACACACATATATTATAGGTTCTCGATCATTTAATGAACTTTTACTCTGTGCCACAAGGTGGGGATCCTTCCTATGGAAGGCAACAGCATTTGTGAAGACCTTGCATAACACAGAGCTCTGATCACTTGCTACTCAAAGTGAGGTCCATGGACCAGCAGCATCAATGTTAAGGTAGAAATACAGATTCTCAGGTTCCATCCTAGATGACCTAAGTCAAAATCTGCAGTTTAACAGATGTCCAAGTCATTCATATAAAGCCTAAAAATCAAGAGGCACTGTGCTGCTCTCACAAACTCTGCAAGCTAGGATTTGCCAAGCCTCACCTTGAGTGACGGCAGTGGCATTTGAACCTAGAACTGTACCCTAAACCAGTATCTCTTCTGGTGTCTGTCTTAATAGCAGATGTGCCTCAGCCCATGCCTTTTGTTTTCTTTTTAAAGGCACAAGAGCAGATTTCTACTACGGAATGAATTCTATATATGAAGTGATTGCCAAAGCCAGGGTCAGTCAGTCATCAATGTGCTTTTGTGGGGAAGGGCAGGAATTGGAGGCAAATGCAGACTCCCCAGCAAGCCAGAAGGGATTGCTTTGTTCTGTGAGCCAAAGCACCCCAACTTCTTAACGGGAGTCCTTGGAAATCGCAAGCAAACTGCTCACACCAAAACCCATCCTGTGTTTGGGCTAATAAAATGGTTTTATACCCCCAGCTGCTTGCTGGCCAGGGCCAGCACCTGTTTTGGAAGAAGAGTTGTGGCTATTATTTCTTACCACAATCTTGGGGCCCAAGTGTTTGTCTCCCTCTGGTCTCCACACTCATGAAAGTCTATGTGTGTCAGATGTGTCTGCCTCCACTACCAAGGGTCCTTGACTCCATAGCAAGAGCAACCTGGGAGCAGTCATTTTGAGGCTTTGACCACAATGAAGGCGGCAAAGGAAGAAAGATGGATTTGCCCCAGGGCCTAGATTTGTCTGTGAGGATGACCATGCAGGTAATCTGAGGTAAATTCTCAGGGCACCTCCTGGGAGGCATTTCCAATACCTACCCAGGGGTCCTCTGTTCACCTCCCACATCCCCAGTCAGAAGTAGCCTCTTCCACTCCCCTGCGCCCAGATTTCTCTCCTCAGTTCTGGGCACCACCATGGTTACTTTTGGAGAATTCCTGCTTTCTGTCCTCTGCCAGGTCAGAAGTGCTGAGAGAAGGGACACACTCAGCTCCTCTCTGGTTCCTCAAGCAGGAGCCCAGAGGCGCACAGAATCTTAGCGATGTGTTTATAATAGGCCGAGTCCATCCCCTTGTGAAGCTGCTGCCGCTGAACTATCCATCACAGAGCTAACTGTGAGGCCCCACAGCAAGAATGGAGCAGAAGGGGCGAGTCAGTGACAGCCTAAGCCTATGAGCATCTAAGTACTCAGGGACCCAGCCCTGTGCTCCACACTGGATGTCTTTCCAACCAGGGTGTTTGAGGCTGGTGGGGAATGAGTGCCACCAGCTGAACTGTGACAGAATTTTAGTTGTCCAGACTTCTGGTCCAACATTTCATCCAGAATAAAGCATATTTGGGTTTTTACCATCTCGCTAAATAACAATCGCATCTAGTGTGACTAATTGGTTGAAGTGCTAGTTGCAAGCTGGCAGGGGGAGGGCTTCTGTGTTGGCTTCAGAGCGAGAGCTATTATTCCTTAACCATCTGTCCACACCAGGGGCATTCTCCTGACCTCCCAGCTGTTTCATCAAAGAATAAAGAACCTCTGGACTTGCCTATTCTGGAGCCTGGATTTCAAACCCTTCCCTGTGGCTTTTGGAATATTCTCTGGTCCTATTACAGGCTTGCTTGGTCTGGGTCTCGTTTGGTTGCAAGCACTCTTAAGATATTATGTCATAGCTGCAAGGTGACAGGGAGGAACGAAGCCTGTCAATAAAACCAAGGGTGTCAGATGTAGAAAGAGTTTAAGGATAGAAGCTGTAACTGGAGACATTGCAAATGAAGCATGGAGGTCTTGAGTATTTTGTTGTTGCTGCTATTTGGGTATTTTGTTTATTTTTTGTGGTGCTGGGTTTAGAACCCAAGACCTTGCACATGCTAGGTAAGGGCTACACCCCTCTGTATGGAGGTCTTGAATTTGTCTTGGGTTGTGGACAAAATCTGGATAGATGGAGGGGGGCAAGGGAATGAGTTGGATGTGTGAATGGACACAGGAGGCCATTCTGCTATCCTCCTGTTGGAGGATATGGCCTACATCAGGGTCCAATGTAGGGACCATTAGGAATATTCTCATGGTCAGGTTTGTACTGCATCCCCTGTCACCCAGGCCTGCTCTGCTTTTTATGGGTACAGCTGCTTTCTTGTGCCTGCTCTCTCATAAATGTGTGTAATGACAGGTCACTCCCTTGGCTGCTAGGCTGTGAGGCTGTCAGATGCAGCCATTGGCTCCTGATTAAAAGAATTTGATCCCTAGCACATGTACAAAGGTTGACTTATTCTTTTGGTGAGCATGTAGGAAATTTTTGCTTATTAGACAACCAAAGTGTTCAAAAAGAATATTAAATGTATTTTAATTATAAATGTACTATGAAATGTTCAAGGGAAGTTAATTAACCAAGTTCTAAAGTCCTCTGATAAATGATCATCTGAATTTAAATGGATTTCTAAGTCAAGTATTAAGATTTGTTTGAGTTTAACTTCAAAATGAGAAAAACTGGGTTTTAGAATATGTTACTTTAAAAAAAAATTAAAAACTTGTCTTTTCTGTGCTCTGGGGACAACAGAAAACCTTACAATAACCAAGGTCAATAGGGAAACTAGGCAGTGTACTTCCCCAGGGGGAGATTTTTTTCCTTCCATCACTCCTCTGAGTCATATTCTTCCCTCACTAAATCTGGTTCACCCTTCTGAGGAGAGAAGAAAAATTGTGATTTCAGTGTGTTGGAGATGGCAGATTTCACATGCTGAGCTCTATTTTTTTGGTGGAGATGAATTCCTTCCAGTTTATCTTCCACTAATGAATGATCTGTCTCCACCCTGCCTCCCTGAAATAGTTCATCTCCTCCTTGACCTCAAGACTCTGTGTCTTCTTTTTCCAAACACCTACCGGAAGTCCCCAGAGAGCCTGCTGCCATCTCAGATTCAGCATATCGATTATGATCTTCTCCCTGGCCTCCTCCTCTTTCTTCTTGTCACTTGGCTCAAAACCTCAGGCATCTGCAACATCTTTGTCATCACCCCTTCTTGTATTTAATAAGTGAATTCCTCCTTAGGAATTTTCTTACCACTGCCACCACCAACGCAGGTCGATTTCTTGCTTCCAGACCATGATGATAATGTTTTTAGGGAAGAAGGTAGATTTTTAAAAATAGAGATAAAAGTCACCTAGCATGAAATTTACTCTTTTAAAGTGTTTTATGCTTTTTTTACAGTCATTCCTTGTTATTTTCAGAGGATTGGTTCCAGGACCCCGCACAGATTCTAAGATCTAACAAGGCTCAATTCTTTATTTGCACAGAACATATGCACATCTCCTGTAGACTTTAAACCATGTCTTGGTGACTTATACAATGTGAATGCTGTTTAAAAAATTGTTATACTACATTGTTAAGGCAGTAATGATCAGAAAAATGTCTGTACAAGTTCAGTATAAATGCAATTTAAAAATATTTTGATCCACAGTTGATTGAAGACATGGATGTGGAGCCCACAGATACAGAGGGCTGACGGAATATCTGCTGGTTTGTTCACTCTCTAATTCCAGAACAGTGGCCTCATCCCCCAAATGGCCAATGACTATTTAGTTAGTCTTGTCGTTGTGGGTGATCTTTGCAGTTAATAAACTGTACCTAGATATGGCCGAAGGGTTCAGCATTGTCTGGGTTCAGATCCAGACTGTGCCACATCATCTTTGCAGGAAGGAACTGTGGTACAGCCATTCAGGGATGCAACTCCAGCTCTGGTACTATCCTTGTGGCCTTAACATTTCTAAAATGTCCTATAAAGTAAGACACCAACAATATATAAGAGCAAAAGAGCAAAAGCTGATCAATTCACTACAACAATTGGCGCAATCAATAAATCTGCCCTTTTATAAACACATTCAATAAAATAACCATAATGCATTTTTTCAAATTAAAGTTTTCATTTTGAGGTTTGCATCTATAGTTTTAGGAAATAGCATAGAGGGATTATTTCTGTTTTCCCCAATGATAGTATCTTGCAAAACTATAGTACCATTTCACAACCAGAATATTGACATTGACGCAATCAAAATAAGAGAGCATCGTACCATAGGGATCCCTCTTGTTGTCTTTAGAACCCTCACCTACCCATTAACCCCTAGAAACCACTCATCTGCTTCCTGTTTCTATTGTCATTTCAATGTTAAATCAATGGAATCATACAGTAGTTACCTTTCCAAATTGGCTTTTTTATTCAGAATAATTTGCTTGAGACTCATCCACATTGTGGCCTGTGTCAGCAGTTCATTTGCATTTGTTGCTGTGTAGGATCCTGTGATGTGGTTATATATAGCGTTTAGCCATTCGCTCATGGATGGGCATCTATCTGGGTGTTTGCCAGCTTTGGGCTATTATAATACTTCATATTTATTCAGACCTCACAGTTTGGAAAGAACTTTTTCATAGGTCTCACCTCTTCCATACAATACTTTTAGAAGACAGGGCATTAGTAGTTTTATTTTGTAGTTGGGAAAATGGATTTGCCTGATGTCACAGAGGAGGTACCCCGTAAAGCTGGTACTCAGCTCATCTGAATAAACATTCTGTGCTGTTTGTTTTTACCATATCACTCTGCTTCCTCACAGAAACCCATTTAACAAATATTTCCACAGTATTGTGTTTCTGGAAACACAAAGATGCTGTCTTTACAGGGCTCGCAGGGGAGAGGGGAGTCAGATGCTCAAATAACAAACATGGTGCCATAGAGAGAGGATCGCTGCAACAGCCAAGAGAGAAGCTGTGTTTGAGTATGTGTTTCAGGCAGCTGGGCACTATGTGCATGTCATGGGCATGGGGAGCTGGAGACAGATGTGAATACAGCTGTGTGGATGTCCTGCTGGGTAGGAGCGGCTCTGTTGAAATCTTCCAGTAAGAATAAGCATCCCCTGAAGGTCATGGATGTAGGAATGATGCAGGCTGCGGCTAGATATTGTGATTTCTGTGATCATTGAACTCTGCGAAATAAGCATAGCCTGGTAAGCAGAAATCCTGAGAAATGCCATTTTCCTAAGATGGCTTCTGTGAGTGGGAGGGAGGAACATCTGCCAAAGAGACGCAGATGCCAAAGGGACACAGATCTCAGGTGCTGGGAATAAGAGAATATAAGTAACTATGTCATGGCTTGACTTCCAGGCCGACACAGGAAATCAGACACTGCTGTTCTTCAGAGGCACAGGCTGTGGGCATGAGAGCAAAAGGAGTGACCTAGCACACACACCATCGAGGAGTTGGCTTTGAAGGCAGAAGGGATGCTGGGGCTGGCACTATGTCATACACCAGGCAGTGTGCACAGTGCTTCCCATATATTACGCCATTTGATTCCCTTTCAGAGGAGAAATGGAGACCTCTAATAGGTCAAAGAACTTATCCAAGGTCACTTACAGAGAAGGAGCGGAGATGTGCATCTTGGGGGAATTGTGAGCTGCTGTTTATGTCACAGACACCTGGAGAGAGGTGGAGAGAATATGGAGTCAAGGGCACTTGGCTGGTCCAGGTGTGCCTGATAGTGGAGACACATGGGGCCAGGAGTTGGGTCTCCTTGACCTGGGTCACAGAGGTCATGGGGCCAGGAGTTGGGTCACTTTGACCTGGGACACAGAGGTCATGGGGCCTCTATGACAAAGGCCCTGCATACACTGAAGACGTCCATAGAACCACCAGCGTGAGGAATGGATTCAACAATGAGGCTCATTGGATATATTTCCAGTCAAACTCAACGCTCCAGGCTTTGGCCCAAAGAGATCTTCAAGGAGACACAGGTGTTAGCAGTGGTCTGCCAACACCCTGGGTATGGTCTTGGACATTCCTGTTCTCATGCCTGGGACATGATGGGTATCAGGTTCCCGAAACCTACTATGCTGTAGTGGTCATCGTGAACTTCCCAGGAGGGCACAGACGCTGTCTTCCCAGGTAGACAAGAAAATGACTGCAATGGTACCATGCACAGCTACATTAATGTCTGTGACTCAGGCCTGGCCCCATTTCCAGAAGGTGTTGCCCTGTGGCTGCCCTTGTCTACAAACAAGTAGAGGAAAGAGGTGATGTGACATAACAGGGCCATGAATGTGGCTTCTCGATAGTCCAACTCCTCTGCTTTGAGGCAACTGAGGCCATAGAGCAGAGGTTTCTGCAGCTGCAAGGTCCCCAGTGCCAAGGGCCTGGGCCTGCCTGAGCCCTCTGTCCACCAGGCCTGGCTCCCCTCCTGTGTGAGATGCATTTCTGAGCTGGGGGTCACCCCCTCGAGCCAGGTGTGTCCCCAGAGAAACACTTAGAGACCGTGGACAGACTGATTATTTGCAAGCAATACCCTACAGAGATCAAGAAAGTGGATTTTGGATTAAGCTAGGCTGGCTGTGGTCTGGGGTCCCCTGCATGCAAGCTGTATGATCTTTGACAAGTTACTGAGCCTTTCCCCAGGACTGGACTTCCTCCTCTGGGAAATGCAGAGGAGACTTGAATGAAATGCTCATGCTCTAGGCGTGGTATGAAGAGAAATGTAGGAGCTATGAGCTGACCTCTGGGCAGGGCCCAGGGTTCCAGCTGAGTGATTGATTCTGGTATGAAGACAGACATCTTTTCCCCTTCCAAAAAAAGCTACTGCAGCTGCTCCCCCTTCCCACCTTGATTTGACCACTCAAGGATTCTGGCCGACTGTGGGTTTGTGGCTCACACTCCTGCTGGTTTTGCTGTATGTTGGTCCATGGTGGGAGACCACACCGGGGCAAGAAGTGGGCCAGCTGTGTGTCAGCACCTTTCTGGAGGCTTGTGGCTGATAACCACATCTCCTGGGTGGCAGAAGTCTGTGCCACCCCCTGGCCAGGTAAGCATCAGCTGGGGACTGAGCAGGACCCACAGGCACTGTGATGAGCAAGCAAGCATTACTGCAAGGTTTTGGGGCTTTCCCAGGACAGGTGGGAAGCTTCAGGGCTCTGTCTAGAGAGGCTCAGGAGAAGGCCGAGTTAAAGAATATAGACACCGACATTCTTCAACCACCTGATTCAGGGCCATTAAATGGTGTGTGCATGTGTGTGCGAGTGTGTGTAACAGAAACGTTGCTGAAGTTCATCTGTTCACCAGACATGGTTCTGTGCTTTCCAAGCACCAGAGTCATAAATGATTCCAAGAGCATACCCAACCTCTCAGAGTGGGAGACAGACTAATCAACACAGCCTGTACAGGGTGGCCAGCCAGTACAGGTTGCCCACCTTGGACCTATCTGGTCAACACTCACAGGAAAGCAAGCAGCCTGGACTTCTCAACTTGCAGAATCCTGTCTCAAGGGCAGATGTGCGAGCTCTACCACCCTCAGCAAAGCTGAGCAAAGCTGAGCACTGTAGGAACAGTGTCCACAGTGGCGGCCCACAGGGGAATGGGGGTGGGGGTGACACCATTTCTTGCACTATGCCCATGAGGCACAGATGAATCTTCCTGTGGGTCAGGATGGCAGTAGCTCCTGGTGACATAAAATGAAGAAGATGCAACTTAGTACAGCAGATAGTAGGCAGGTAGGTGTGCAAAGCACATGGCATGAAGTTCAATGGTGAGGGTGGGTACACGAAAGCAGGGAGTAGATGGTGTCCCCTGTCTCAGGGCTTAGGAGCGTCTCCACAGAGTGACCTCAAGTAGTGCACTCAGTGTCACCACCACAGTGCTGAAGTTTCCTGTATTCAAGGACTTGGCTGCTCCTGGCTGCCTGGAGTTCATGGTGGTCCAAAGGCCACCAGGGAGAGGGGCAGCAGTGCAGTGCTGCCCATGGTCCTCCTGTTGCTACCATCTCATGTGCATGTTCCTGGTGGTGCATTCGTAGAAAGACCTCGTGCCCCTGATCATCAGTGAACGATGAAACTCTTTCCTGCAGATTCCACAGAAGTTCACCCTCCTCAAACACCCACGCTCCCCCTCCACACCAGAGCCCACTGAGGCTGTTAGAGATGAAGGTGACCTCAATCTTTGGCCACCATAGAGTCAGATGATGTGTCTCCCGAGACCTGGTCCATTCAGAGTCACAGGGTGGCTGAGGCACCTGGAGGAGAGACAGTGTTTTGGGAATCTTGTATCACCAGATTCTTTCATCCTAAATTGACAATTATTCCTTAGTAAAGTAAGGGAGGTTTCCTGTTAGTGGGATCCTATATTCCACCCAGGTCAATGTCTTTTCTGGACACTTGACAAGAGGTGAGTCTTTGTTTTGCCCTTTATTTTATTTTTATTTTCATTGTAGCACTGGAGATTGAACCCAGGACCTCACACATGCCAGGTAAGGACTCTACCACTGGGTTACACCACCAGTCCCTTGTCATTTAAGTGCAGTTGGGAGAAAAAGCACTTATCTCTTCCATCCTCCATCTGGAGGCTGAGACCCCCCCCCCCCCCTTTTTTTTTTTTTTTTTTTTTTTGGTACTGGGGATCAAACCCAGGCCTTGTGCTTGACAGGCAAGCACTCTACCAACTGAGCTAAATCCCCAGCCCTCTGACACCCCTTTTGATCCCATTCTTTACCAAAACCCTATTTTGGGGTAAGCACTAGTCAGTGCCTAGGAAAGCTTGCAGTGAGATAAAGCCTTTAAAGAATGTGCTAATGAAGGAAATGGAGAGGGGAAACTGGCTTCTCTTGTCTCCAATCTTCAGGTGGGTAACTAAGCAGAGCAGACTTGGTTGTAAAGTGGAAGAATGTACTCACAAACCATCTGAAGAAATCCACCTGCACAGAGGGCACTCAGCCTACCCCATATCCACCCCCTGTTTGTCGGGACAGTGCCACCCTCCATTGTAACTCAGTCAGCAGCCCTGAGGGTTGCATGAAGAATAAAATGTCCAAAACCTCTTCACTGTCCTTCAGGTTCTTTCTTTGGGATCAGTAAATAGTCTGTCTGGGGCATTTATAGCCCTGGGTTGAATACCCGTCTCATTCGTTTCCTTTCCTACCTGCCCTGGTGTGGAGAGCAGGCTGTATTCTTCTCTGAGTTACTCCATCATGTAGAGGACAGCAGTTTGTAGGCCATACCTAAACCTTTGTTGCTCCATTTTGTAGAGCAGTAGCTTGCCATCAGCTACTCAGTTTAACTGCTGAGGTGAAATGGTTCCATACCTTGCTTGTACAAGTAAATACCCACCATCTGGAACAACCATACAATCGAGCTAGTAAGAATGGCCATTCATGAACTTATCAAATTAATCACAAACATAAGGATACATGAGGGTATCAACTCACATTGGAAAAAGCAGGCTCATGAGCTCATGGAGCACACCAGATCACCAAATGGTGCAACCCCTTCACTCAAGACCCCAAGATTGGACATGGTGGCACCTTGATCTTGTCACCTGGTCCCTCATCGTGAGCCTTGCCCAAGAATATTGCTGTAGCAACAAACCTCCAAATCTCTGTCCTTGGGTTTTAGCAGAGTGTGGTTTCTTCTGCCCTTGACAGTCATGCGAGTTCCACTCCAAGATGACATCTCAAGATCACTCCAAGCTGACAGTGTGAAACTGTGGCTGTCCAGACTTTGGCCTAGAATAAGTTCCTGCACTTTGACAGCTCTATGCCCTGAACAAATACTTCAGCTGGTTCATAATCTTACCTGACCACCTACAGTGACTCTGCATTCATATCTGCTCTCTGCCTTTGCTCTCAAAGGCAGCTTTTGGTTCAGCTTCCAAACCCTATGGCTGCCTTAGCCCTCTCTTAGCCTTTCTGCAACCTATTTGCATATAATTGTATAAACTGTGATGTGTGACTTGAGTGTTCCAGATACTCGAAATTAAATTGGAATAAAAGAATCCGTAATTGCCCGGCTTATGACTAACAGGTGACCCACAAGAATCCAATGAAGCTGGGCATGGTGGCGCATGCCTGTAATCCAAGTGACTTGGGAGGCTGAGTCAAGAGGATCACGAGTTCAAAGCCAGCCTCAGCAACTTAGCAAGGCCCTAAGCAACTCAGGGAGACCTTGTCTCTAAATAAAATACAAAATAGGGCTGGGATGTGGTTCAGTGTCCGAGTGTCCCTGAGTTCAATCCCTGGTTCCAAAAAATAAAAATAAAAAAATAAATAATCCAATGAATTGCCACCCATGAAAGTGGGGTAGCCTGTGAATTTATTTTATTCAATAAATTCTGACGTTGTGGAAAGACACGAACATGTTTGGTCCATGTTCATGACACAGCACAACACCTGGTAACTAAATGTGGCAGCTGCTATTGATTACCTCCTTAATAGCTTAACTTCTGGCCAGAATCCCATCTCGTTCCTGTAGGTTTCCAGTGGCATGAAGCTTGAGTTGTTTAAGATTAAGCCCATCATGATATCTCCCAGTTTATGAGCGGACATGAGATGGAACTCGGCTCAAGTAGGCATAAGAAATCTCCCAGACAGCCTCTTCTCAAAAAGAACACGGGAGAACAATTTTCTCCTGCTTTTGGGGACATGTTGTCAAGTGGGGACATGTTGTCAAGTGTGAGGGCTTGGAGCTGCATTAGCCTTCTCCTGTTTAGAAGGGACTGGCCTGAAAACAAAAACGACAGGACTGACGATGTCAGAACAGAAAGGTGGAAAGAATCCATGTTCATGCAGACATTATTGATCCATTGTGTGAGCCGCTCACTTCTTGTCAACAAGACAATGGGTCCCATTATTGTTTAAGCTAAGAGCCAACAAACTATGACCCATGAGTCAAATAGGCCGGCTGCCTGTTTTTATAGATAGTGTTTTTGATACACAGCCATGCTCATGTGTTTATCTGAGGCTATAGCTACCTATGTGCCACAATGGCAGAGTTGTGTATTTACAACCAAGGCAAAGCCTAATATGCTTTCTATCTGACCTTTAAAAAAAAAAAAAAAAAAAAGGTTGCCAACTCTTAATTTAAACCATTTGCTTGCTGTGCTGATGGATCATCTTCATTTATCTTTTAGTGTTCCTTGAGAATCTCTAAACTGCAGTAAATTTGGTCACAAATTCAACAGATAAGTACTGAGTATCTAATAAATCACTTCTAAAACTTAGCAGCATAAAAACAATGTATTATTATCTTTGTGAGTTGACTGGGCTCTGTTGATGGTTCTTACTTGGAGTGTCTCACAAGTTTTGGTAAGGTGGAGGCTGGGGTTGCAATCATCTGAAAGACTAACCAAGGCTAGACATCCAAGATGGTGCATGCACGTGAGGGGCAGTTGATGCTGGCTATTGGCTGTGGCCACTCCATGTGACTTGGACTTCTCACAACATAAGAAGGTTCAGAGAGGAAGTCTTAAAATGTTCCAAAAGGCAGGAAATGGAAGCTGCTCGACCAGTTAAGGATGATGTCCCAAATGGGCTCTCTATAATTTCTGCCATATTCCATTGGTCAAAGCAGACAAAGGACATTTCCAACTTGAAGGAGACAGAGAAACAGTCCTCCCACTTGATGAAGCAACAGGCAAACTCACAATGCAGAAAGATGGAAAGACTGTTGTGGCTATCTTTGGAAAATACAATCTGTCACAATCTGCCCTCTGGGCACTGTAATTTACATCCTTCCTCAACACTTCAAAGGCCTTATCGAAACCAGATTGGGAAGACCAGGCTCTTGTCATTTAAGTCAGACCAAGGTTCAAATGAGTTTCCTCAGGTGGAGTCCTTAAAGAGTTTCCTCTCCATATGAACACCTGGGAATTAAAAGACAGGCCATTTGCTCTCCCAACCCACAAAGTGTGTATGGTTTTATTGTAATGGACAATCCTGCTCACTGGGGTGGAAAGTAGGAGGGATACAGTAATCACTGGTCATAGTAATTCTAAAACCTAGGCAGGTATAGGTCTCCAGTTCTAAGTCAGGGCACTTTCCTGCTCTTGGGGTTACTGTCCATGGTTCTTGGTTATGCCTTTGTAAGAATCAGCTCAGATGTGCTGTTGGATAGCTCCCTTAGTTTGCCTCCTGCCCATAAAAATTTGGAGGTTTCCACTTTTGAACTATCCCTGTCGCATTTAGTCCAAGACAATAGTGTATCCATCAATTCAAATCTCATAAAAATGTTGTGGATTGTCTAGGAATCACTTTGGAGTTAACAAAGACACTCACAAATATTTTTGAGACAGCATCCTGCAGGGCTCGGATAATATTTAGGATTTTGTAAGTACAGCCCTAAGATTTTTAGAAGTCTTTTGACTAGCTGAGAGCTCTGGGGGCGTGCACTTAAGCCCTTCTGAAGTCTTAAAATAGAGCCACATCCTTAAGAGAATATTTTACTTCAAGGCCATAGGACTTTGAGAATAATTTGCTATGTAGGAAGTTTGAGAACATCAAACAGATAAATTTTGAAACCAGAAAGTTCTGGCTTCTTTTTATTTTCTTTAAATTGTGTTTGAAACAAAGGGGTGCCTATTTGAGTGCATTTCTCTGTGACCTTTCCTTTCAAATACATGAAAAAAAATAGTTAAAACTTCCAACATTTGGCTGAAATCTCATTAACCAAATCCACTTTCTTTCAGATGTGTTTTTTATTTTCCACATTCCTATATCTGAAATCTTTACTAAACTTTCCATTTCTATATCACTCAGACTTTTTTCTCCAGCTTCCAGTGACAATTTCCTCACTGTTTTTATAGTCTCTAGTAACAAGACTCTACAGGTCATAGCCTGCTATAAGGCAACACTATATGTTCAAATCGTGTGTGTGTGTGTGTGTGTGTGTGTGTGTGTGTGTGTGTGTGTCAGGGGTAGAACTCAGGGCCTTGTGCATGCTATATAAATGTTCCACACTAAGCCAAAGTCCTATCCCAGATGTTTAAGTTTTTAACATCCACACCCTACTCCAGGTACCAATTTTTGTTCTGATTATCTCTTGAGTGCAGAATACCATCTGAACACTTAGGGTTATAAAACAACATTTTTAATTAGTTATTTAATTAATCTATTTATTTTTTATGTTAAAGATTGAATCCAGGGCCTTATGCATGCTAATCTCACACTCCACCACTGAACTACATTCCAGCTCCTTAGGACAATATTTTGGTTGGTTCCATAGTTTAGCTCTTGCGAACTGAGCTGCTATAAACATTGACATGGCTGCATCACTGTAGTATTCTGATTATAAGTCCTTTGGATATAAACCTAGGAGTGGGATAGCTGGGTCAAATGGTGGTTCCATTCCCAGTTTTCTGAGGAATCTCCATGCTGCTTTCCATAGTGGTTGCTCTAACTTGTAGTCCCACCAGCAATGTATGAGTGTACCTTTTTCCCCCACACCCTCACCAACACTTATTGTTGCTTGTATTCTTGATAATTGCCATTCTGACTGGAATGAGATGAAATCTTGGAGTAGTTTTGATTTGCATTTCTCTAATTACTAGAGATGATGAACATTTTTTCATACACTTGTTGATCGATTATATTTCTTCTGCTGTGAAGTGTGTGTTTAATTCCGCAGCCCATTTATCAATTTATTTTTTTTAATGTTACCTTTGTTGAGTTCTTTAGATCCTGAAGATATCCTGAAGATTAATGCTTTATCTGAGGTGAGTTTTGTAAAGATTTTCTCCTGTTCTGTAGGATCTGTCTTCATGTTATTGATTGTTTCCTTTGCTGAGAAGAAACTTTTTCATTTGAGTTCATCCCATTTATTGATTCTTGTTTTACTCTTGCGCTTTAGAAGTTTGGTTAAGGAAATCAGTTCCTAAGCCAACATGGTGGATATGTAGTCCTACTTTTTCTTCTATTAAGTGCAGGGTCTCTCTCTGTTCCAAGTCTTTAATTTACTTTGAGTTGATTTTTGTGCAGGGACTATGAAATCAACCTAGATGCCCTTCTACAGATGAATGGATAAAGAAAATGTGGTACATATACTCAATGGAATATTACTCAGCCTAAAAGAAGAATGAAATTATGGCATTTGCAGGTAAATGGACAGAGCTGGAGAACATCTTGTTAAGTGAAATAAGCCAAACTCAAAAAATCAAAGGCCAAATGTTTTCGCTAATAAGTGGATGCTGATCCATAATGGAGTTTGGGAATGAAGGGACTCTGGATTGTTCAGAGGGGAGTGAGGTGAGGGGTGGGGGTAGGGATGGGAAGGATGGTAGAATGAGGTGGACTTTATTACCCTATATACATGTATGAAGCTGCACCATGTTCAGCCAGAGGAAGAAGTTGAGCTCCATCTGTGTACAATGTGTCTAAATGCATTCTACTGTCATGTGTAACTAATTAGAAAAAAATGTTTTTAAATTAATTAAAAAAACATAGTATTTCATTATTATCATTCTATGAGTTGACTACTCACAACTGAGGGGTATTCACTGGGGTCTTTCATATGATTGCAATGATTGCAGCTAGGTATCGACAGTGCGGAGACATAATGTAGAGCTATGAGGCTAGAGCAAAAGTTGTGTCTTAAAAGATTAGAATGTTTCATTGATGAATTCGAATTTTATAATGATCAATAGGAATTTCTAGAAGAATGTTGAGCAAGAACATAGGGTTATCAGATATTTCATCCAAAAGATAATAAGAAGCATTGTGGTAAGAGACAAGAGACAAGCCAGAGAGGCAGGGGCTGGTTGGAAGGCGAGGTGGGAGTAGAAGGTTGTAGAGAAGAAAAAAGTGAGACTGAGACTCATGGATTTTCCCCATGGGTACTGGCTGTCTTCAGCTGCAGGCCTGCACCCAAGCAGTGCTCTCCCTGGGTTCCTGAGCGCTGTCCTAAGCTCACCTCACGTCTCACTCCACACTCTTTTCTGGGAAACTTGATTTGAAACTCAATGGCTTCCAATCCATCTCTGTTCCCATGACTCTTGTAATATATAAGATCAGATTTGACCGCCAGTGATGAAAAAACCCCAACTATCAGTAACTTCAATACTAAAAAAGTGTATTTTTTGCAATCATAAAAAGCCAGTTATGGCAGAACCATCAGGGAACTAGACTCCTTTCCTCTTGCTATTCTGCCATTGTTAATCCAGGACTTTTACCTCACTGTCTGCAATGACTTCTTGGGCTCTGGTCGTTGCAGCCACATTTCTGCCAGAAGGAAGGAATATGGCAGGAAAATGGTCCACTCTTCTTTCCTTTCAGGATACTTAATGGAAACCATACATGACACCTCTTACATTTCATTGGCTAAAATTTAATCAGGTGAGCACTTTTAGCTCAAGGGAGATATTTTTATCAGCTTTTTTTTTGCCACTGTGACCAAAAGACCTGACAAGAATAATTTTAGAGGAGGAGAAGTTTATTTGGGGCTCATGGTTTCAAAGATCTCACTCTATGAATGGCTGCCTCCACCCTAAGGGCCTGAGTGAGGCAGAACATCATGGTGGAAGGAGCTGGGTACATGGCACCAGGATGCAAAGATAGTGTCCTCACCAAGGACAAAATATATACCACCCCATGCACGTCCCTCTATGCCCCACCTCCTCCAGCCACACCCTACTGCCTACCAGCCAGTTAATTCCTATCAGGAGGATCAATGCATTGATTAAGACTCTCACAACCAATCATCTCGTCTTTAAATTTTCTTGCATTGTCTTACACATGAGCTTTGAGGGAACACCTCACATCTAAATCAAAGCAGGAGATGTGGTGGCCAGCTACAAATCACATGTTCTGATATTAAAGAACAGGAAAAAGAATATGAAGATACAAATGGCAGACATTGTTACAACCTGCAAATCTATACCACTAGGCCAGATTTCCCTGAAGCTCCTGCACTCTAGTATCCAACGACATCCTGAATCCAAATGTCCAGTACTGAGCTCAGGATCTCTCCCACCCCTGGCCCACTTCTGATGCTTCTTTTCTCAGCAATGGGCACTACAATCTATCCAGCTGTGCAAACCAGAACACTAGGAGCCAACTTCAATTCTTAGTATAGATGTGTTATTTGTTCATAGTTCATTCTTGCCATGACTTCACAAGGATAGAGTTAATTCCCTGTCTCTGGGCTTTGCCACTTGCTGTCCTACGGCCAAGAGAACATAAGAAGACATATTTTTAGGCCTTGCCAGGTGGAGGCTGGAATGTGCTATGTGTTTTGAGTTGGCCTCTGGTCCTTCTGCCTTCCACCATGGGAGTGCTTTAGTCCCCAAGTAGCTGCAGATCATAGAATGAGAGATACAGAGATACCCTGAGCCTCACCGGCAACTGAAGCTGAAATGCCCCAGTCAACCTGCAGACCCATTAACAAGAAAAGTGAATAGCTATTTTAAGCCACTGAAAATTCAAAGTTGTTATCCATCTTTTAAATAGAAACCTAATTTACAGTGTAAAAAAATTATGGTGTATTTTTACATCTTCTCTTTTGTTAAATGCTGTTGTTGTTTGCAGTAAAATCTTGGAATCCAGTTCTTTCCATCTCTATCATCTTAGTCCAAGCTACTGCCATTTCTTGCCTAGGCGACTGCAGGAACCTCCTGCCTGTTCTCAGAGCCTCTGCTCTGGCTACTTAACATTCAGCTCTCCATCCAACAGCCAGCATGAACTTTGGAAAGAGCCAATCTCATTTAGTACAGGGATTGGTTTCACCCCTCTCTCAGCCCAAATGGTTGCTATTCTTGCCCGTGTGCTGATAGTGGGGGTGGGGCTTTCCTATCAGCAGCATCCCAACTCCATCTGGGTATGTCACCATTACTATTATCTCTCCAGGAAGGGAACTCACATGTTCTATGAGCATTGAATTAGGGGGACAGTTGGGTGTGCTGAATACAAGGTGATGTCACCCCTTCTGGGCAAACAATGGGTAAGCTACAGGCACAGAAAGACAGTGCTCCTCAGCTCAGGCCATCATCAGGTGGTATGCTCTCCTGAAGGTGGAGAGAGTCCACAGGTACTGGCTGGGTGCTCTCCAGCAGGTGTGGACAGTCCATGGGTATTGGCTGGGACCCCACATGGCATCGACACTCACTGAGGCAGAGGCTCAGCACGCTCTCTGGGCATCCTCTTCTTGCTTTCTGTGTGGTTCTGATGGGTCAAGAAGTGGAATATTACTCAGCCATAAAGAAGAATAAAATTTGCTGGTAAATGGATGGAGTTGGAGAATATCATGTGAAGTGAAATAAGCCAAGCCCATAAAACCAAAGGCCGAATGTTTTCTTTGATAAGTGGATGATGATACATAATGCGGGGGAGAGTGGCAGGGGGGACAAGAGAAGAAAGGAGGAACTTTGGATGGTGTAGAGGAAAATGGGATGGGAAGGGATGGGAGAAGGAAACATAGTACACTGAGACAGACAGTGCTACCCTAGGTATATGTAAGATTATATGAATCATGTGAATCTACATTATGTACAACCACAGAAATGAAAATTTGTACCCCATTTGTATACAAAAAAATATAAATAAAATAAATTAAAAAAAAAAAAAAAGAAGGCCTCTGGCCATATCACTTTCCTCCCAATCACTCCCTTCTTCCCCCACGGGCTCTAGTTTATTTTCTGCTCACTTTAGATGCACTTTATCACCTGGCTCTGGTTGGGGCTTTGCCTTCTGATTCACTAAAAGCTCTGCTCTTAAAAATCAGAGCTTTGGCTTTCTATTTCTGTTTTCTCTGAAGTGGAATCAGTGGAAGAGCCTTGACCCTGTATTTGTGTTTGCTTTCCAGGAAAGCACAGTCCTAATTCTCCCCGGGGAACAGAAGCTCTGCCCTTGGGGTGCAAAAGCAGAAAGGCACAGCCGTGCAGGACGGTACCCACATACCTCAGAGCACAATGACACCGCTGCCCCTCTCCCCTTCAAACTAGCCAATGGCTTCTTACTGCTCTTAAGGTAATGCTTGAGTTTGGATCTTGAGCATCTCCAAAGGCCCAGGTGTTGAGGACTTGACCTGGCCCCAGGCCTCTGGCATTATTGGGAGGTGTGTGTGTCTCTCTGTTTTTTTTTTTTTTTAATTTTTTTTTTCCTGGCTGCCACAAGGTAAGCAGTTTTTTCTCACCACATGCTTCCACCAAGACGTTCTGCCTCACCAGCAGGGTCAAGAGACCACAGACTGGAACCTCTGAAACCAGGAGCCAAAACAAAACTTTTCTTTTATTAAATTGATTGTCTTAATTATTTTGTCAGGGTGATGGATGGAAAAACTGACTAACACAGCTAAAAAATCACATCCTAGACACGACCCAAGCAAACCCAGAGCGTTGGGCATTTGCCACCTTCTGTGCTAATTGTTCTGGACGTCTGAACTCCAGCCTGCTTCGTGGGACTCCCTCCCCACTGAGTCTCCTCTTCCCTCTCCCCATGTTTCCTCCTCCTCCTCCTCCTCCTGCTCTCCC
>JAJEJO010001887.1:543570-613961 GCA_020662805.1 Glaucomys volans | reverse complement strand
CTGGAACTCAGTGAATGAATAAATGGATGGATGAATGGATGAATGTGAGCATGACAGTTTCTCATGAAAGACAATCATGCAACTTTGGGTCCTGATCCAATTTGTTCCATCAAAGTGCTCCGTGGGCAGGTACAGCTTTATAAATGACCAGAATATAAAGCTGCCTGTGTGGGATGATTTGAAATGGAAAAAAATCAAGTCCTTCCAAATCCCATGCTTTCATCCTCTGGATATTTTACCACACGGTGTTATTCCTCTGAGTTGGAACCTTCTACTAAAATTCAAATGATTCTCAGTGAGCACAATTCAATCCTCAGGAACTGCACCTTAGGCAGCTGATATGACAGCTGAGCCCTGGAGACTGGGGAACAGGATGGGAGAGCAGGAGAGGAGGGAGGAAAAAGAGGAGAGTGGGATGAGACCCCGAGAGGGAAGTCAGGCATCAAAGCTCTCCTGAGCTTCACAGATCTTGCAGCCTCTGATCCTTTTACTTTCATGCTTCATGATCCAGCAAAAACATCTTTGGCTATTTTGACTTTTTTTCCCCTTCAAGGAATAAAGATACAAAGACAGGAGAAACCTGTCTGGCATTTGGAGGCAATGGCAGCATGTGGACATAGAGTGTTCAGCATCTGAGTATGTCCTCATGGACAGCGTCATTCATTCCGTTTATCCATTCACGGAATGCCACTGAGTGTCTGCTGTGTGCCAGACACTGGAAACACAGAAAGGACAAAATAGACATTGTTTTTACCCCATAGAACTGTGGGAACTTCCCACAGCAATTTAGAGATAAAGGCACGTGTCCTCCTGGGTCTCCCCAGACCTCGCTGACTTGTAGTTGTCTGGAGGTGGTGGAACGTGGAAACTTCACAAGAGTCAAGGAACAAATATTGCAGGAGGTACAGAGATTATTGAAGGGGAAAGGAAACAGTATTTTTTTTTCATCTTTTTTCATGTTTGGTGATAAGACATGGAACAATGAGTGGGAAAAGGGATGCTGGGCTTCAGGAAATGTCTCCACTATAGTTAGCAATAGTCTGACAGTCTGATACCATCCTAGGCTTTGAAGTTTTGTGGCAAATAGAGAAAAGATGTCTGATTTGCAGAGTTTAAATGACTGGTGATATCAGCATCAGTTACATCTGCTCATCTTATTTCATTTATTTCCTCTTGTTCCTGTTCTCCAATTTCAACTCTTATACAGTTACATAAGAGCTACAATCTTCATTCCCAGCATCTTATACCCTTAATGAAATTTCTCTTATTCCTTTTCTTACATTTATTACACATCCATCCCCCTCCCCAGGCCATTACAGAGGGCAGGTACAAAATAGAGCTATTCTGCGATTTCAATAAAAGCCATGTAATCCCTTTCTAAAGCACTGTTCTGCTTTGAAAAGTCAATATTCCTCCATTGGCAATTTCCCATAATGTGGTTAGTTTAACAAAATAAAATCTGAAAAATCAAAGCATTGTGAGAACAATTGCATCCTTACAAGTTCTCCTTAATTTCCTACTCTCCGATGTTTCTTAGAATTCTTTTTTTATCTCTTAACCTCATTGCTGGCTAAGAGAGAAAGCCCATAAAAGTCGACTTTGAACCATTTGAGAAGAAAGGGTGACTTAGTTAGGGTCTCTGGGAGGCAAGTGAGAGGAACTCAACTTATACGAGCCAGAGTCAAAGGAGGCGTGGGGCAGGGTGGGCTAGTTAGCAGGCGGAGAAGGGTCCCGGCTCACAGTTTGTCCATCCTCAAGCAGACAGGGGTGAATTGTGAAAGATGCCTTTGCTGCTTGAGAAAGTGTCCCGCCTGGGAGGCAGGAAGTGGTTCATTGAGGAAAAGCGATCCGCGTGCCGGGGGGGGGGGGGGGGGGGGTGTCTGTCCTGCACTCCCTGCTTGGCAAACAGGAAAAGCTTTCCAAAGAGCCTTTCAGCAAAAGCCATTATGTGCTTCCTCACCAGCCCACTTCCACCCACTCCGTACACCTACCTCGGCACTGAAACTGGGAGGCTAACTAGATCACCAGTAATTTCCATATTGCCAACTCCACTGGACATTCTGGTCCTTGAGTTGCTTTATTGGATGGACAGACTTGACCAGGGAGCAGCTTAGCATCTCTCTGGGCATCTGAGGTACCACAGGGTCCCTGTTCTGCTTCCACTACCTGACCTCTGTCTTTCATTCTCCTCCTTTTGCCCCCTACATGTGGGACCCGCTGAAGGCTTCATCCTGAATTCTTTTCTAGTCTCTGCCTTTGTTCTCTCTTTAAGTAATTTTATTTGTCAATATTTCCACTTCAGTGTCTCATTGGCATCTCAAATGAAGATGTTAAAACAGAACCCATGAAACCCCTTCCACAGTGCCCAAATCTGATCCTCCCCACTTCTTTCTGCCTCATTAAGAGGTCCCAGCATCCATCTGGTTAGGAAAGCGCCTAGCAGTGGGTACCATCCTAGGCCCCTTACATTTCCATTCTTCTCTCTCTAACTGAATAACAAGTTCCACTGGCCAAACTTCAAAATGCTCCTGGTATAAGCCTATCTCTCTCAGTCTGCCCACAACCCTCTGAGTCCAAGCCACTGCCTTGTCTCATGTGACTGGTGGCAGCATCTCCCTAAGTGGTCTCACTGTTCCCTGGTTTGCCTCCTCCCTCCATTTTCCTACAAACTGTTCTTTGAAAGGTAGATTATGACACTTCCCAACTTAAAAGCCTTCAGTGATGTTTCATGCCTAAAGATAAATGCTCACAAAGTTCTTCCTGTTCTGGCCTCTCTTAATTTTACAACCTCATCCCATGACTGTCTCCTGATCTCTCACTCTGTACCACTCACAGGGTCATCCACAAATCCTTGGAATATGCAAAGATCTTTCTTGCCCTGGGGCCTTGCACTCATTCATTTCCTGCCTAAAACACTTACCTCCATTTTCTTGGTTATTATTATCTTTTTTCTTATCATTTATGGCTTAGTTTAACCCAAATATCACCTCTTCAGAAAGACCATTGCTGATCCCACCACCCTCTGCTCTAACACTCAGTTATTTCTCTCCAAGGACAAATCCCCTTTTGCTATCATTTGTTTATATTGCCTCACATTAGACCATAAGCACCCCAAGGGCAGGGACACATGTCAGGTTCCTGATCTACCCTTAATGACTAGCAAAAGATCTGAGAGATATGTGCTCAAGGAGTGATTTTTGAATGAATGCATAAAAGTATCATTGATAACAAATTGTATGTCTTTCCAGGTTCTGAGTACTGGACTATATACATTTCTGTTGCTGAAACTTTTTTTGAAATATGCAACTAACATGGGATTGGGATAATATCTGTCTTAAGAAATACCTAGAGAATTCCACCCTGCATTAGTTTCCAAATGGATCAAAGCTATCTCCCCCACCCCACTCAGTTCTGGGGATCAAACCCAGGCAGAGTGTCACTTACACTACGCAAACACTGAACTACATTCTCAACACAAAGCTGCAATTTCGGTGGGGGGAAGGTACAAAAAAGGGAAAACTTCTATGGCAAGACTATTTCCTATTCCAAAGATAATGTTTCTAGCAAGACATAAGCAGAATATTATTGAAATGGATATGGAAATGCTGCCTTAAAATCTATGTCTACAAGTGATCAAGCAGAAAGAGTCAAGATAAATTTGAGTTTCTTTTTTTGAAACAAAATTACAGCTTACCATGAATAAAAACTTGACAGTGGTCCCTGACCACTCCTCCCACCCAACTCCACAAAACTCCAAGAAATTTAAAAAGAATTCTTTAGAAGTATCAAGCAGTAGATGAGATGCTTTTTTTTTTTTTTTAAAAAAGAGCATTACACATAGTAATTGGGTTTGTTTTTACAAAGTCAAACAAGCCAAAAAATTTATTCCAAGATCCATCCCCCCTCTTCCTTCCTCCTCCCTCCCCCTGTTCTCTCTCCTTTACTCTACTAAACCTCCTTTCTTCTACATACGCATGAAACTGAAATCCCCTTTGGTATCTTTTTAAAAATTTTTTACAGACTTCATTTTGATTCATTGTATACAATGGGGTACAACTTTTCATTTCTATGGTTGTGCATGATGTAGATTCATACTATTCATGTAATCATACATGTACATAGAGTAATGATGTTTGTCTCATTCCGTTTCTCATACCCCTGCCCCCTCCCCCTCTCATTTCCCTCTTCCTAAATCTAAAGTTGGTATCTTTACATATGAATATAACATGATTTTGTTAAATTCCTTCCATTTATCTTCCCCTTTCCCTCCCTTCTTAGCTACTCCACTGATCTTTCCTGTACCTTTTTGATACCCGATCCCCTCCCCCACTGCCTTCTTTCACTTATTTTGCTCTAGTTTGAGAGAAAACGTTTGACCTTATATTTTCCGAGTCTGGCTCATTTCACTTAGTACAGTTTTCTCCATTGCCATCCAATTTACTGGGAAATGCCATTATTTCATTCTTCTTTATGGCTGAGTGAAACTCTGTCGTATATATATACAAATTTTCTAAATCCATTCTTCTATTTTCAGGCCTCTGAGTTGATTCCATAATTTGGCTCCTGTGAGTTGTGCTGCTACAAACCTTGCAGTGGCTGCATCCCTCTATATGCTGATTTTAGATCTTTTGGGTAAACACTGGAAAGTGGGATAGCTGGGTCAAATGGTGGTTCCCTTCCTAGTTTTGTGAGGAATCTAGATGAGATGTTTTAAAGATGGAGTTTAAGGAGATACTTGGAGTTTGCTAGCAACTCGTGATTTCTCTACCCAGTGTAAGGTGAAAAAGGGCCTATTCAATGGTTGTAAATTTTTCACCAAAAATATGTTCACTGTTGAACAATGACACGATTGAGTCACTTTGATTTTTAAGACTAAACTCTGAACAAATATTCAAATAAATAATTTTATTTTCAATTACACATGATTAAATGTTCATTTCATACAGCTTTTCCTTTTTCAGGCACTTCATTTCTAATAAATTTATCTTTAATAATTTCGTGCTTGAATGAGAAAAACAGTGACAATTATAAATGTTTCTTCTTATTTGTATTATGCTTATAATTTCTCTGCAATATTGCATATTTGCTTTCACTGATTTTTTTTGTTTTATAAATTCCACACTGGTAAAAATATTAGTATTAATTCCCATATTACATTGTAAATCTAAATTGATATTGACAACGTGACAACATTTCTCTTTTGTTATAGGAATGTGATTTCTTCCTGTCCCTGTCCTGACAAAGGTGTCTATTATGTGATGTACCATGTCAATCAAGATACGATGAGGGCTGGGGTTGTGGCTCAGTGGCAGAGCACTTGCCTAGCACGTGTGAGGCACTGGGTTCGATTCTCAGCACCACATATAAATAAATGAATAAAGTAAAGGTCTACCAACATCTAAAAAATGTTTTTTTTTTTAAAAAAAAAAAAAAAGATACGATGATAAGGTGTTTGCATCCCACCTCCTCTGATCTTGACTGGGCTGGTGTGCCAGATTCAAATGGAGATCATGTGATCATATATCCAGAACTACAATGGGAACATGGTGTGTGTCTCTTTTAACCATCATTGTGGCCCTATGATGTGAAGAGTATTGATAGTGTCTTTCAGCTGAGGACACTAGACTGCAGAAAGACTAATTTCTCCAGATCTCACAGCAAGCATGTATGAGAGCCAAGAGCTGGGACCATGCCTGTCTGACACCAAAACCCTCTCCACTGCGCCTCCCTCCCTTACGGCAGGAACCACCAGAAACTGCACTTTGCAATAACTCAGCTTCGTCCTTTCTAAGAGAAAAGAAGGGAGAGTGGTTTGGGGCCATGCTGGAACTAAGATGGAATTTCAGAACCAAAATCAGAGCTGCACAGGTTAGGTAGTGATCCCAACCCTTGAATGGGGCGCCATCCAAGGGTCCCCACCTTCTACACTGGCTCCCAGTTGAACATCAAAAGGAGAAGAGTGACTTCTTTGTCTTGTTCCTGTCTCCAAGGATGGTTGGCCCAATGGGAGGACAGAGTAAAATCTCATTTAGGAGAACATCTATGGAGACTTGCCATAAGTTCAAATTCCTGTAAATACCAAAAAAGTCCTATACAATTCATTGCAGATGTCTTATTTATTAAACTGGGTGAGCACTCCTGTGCTATTATTATTGCTACCTGAGTCCTAACTCTTCAGACCTCAATTGCAGCTGTGAGTTGATCTGCCAGCTGCAGAGAACCTGATGGAACTTTGGAGGGAGGGAAGGGAGTGTTGAGATAAAACAAGCCTTTATTTCTTATTGTGTTCAGAAACACGAGGTTCACATTTTAATTGATACTGTACATATTTGAAAGAATTATCTTTAAATCACTAATATTTTTTAGTTGAAGTTATATATTTTAACTATAATCTAATAGGTACTTAATATTGTACCAAAACCTCATTAGGATATTTTTTATGCTGTTTTTCTCAAATTGATTTTTAAATACAATTTCTAGATTTTTATTTTATTCAGCATACATCCAACCAGATTGTTGTATTTGCTTCTGTTTCAGATTTCAAATAAAAGCTATTTGCTGCTAAATTGGATGGGGAAAATGTACAAGTAATAATTGACTGAACATTCATGGAATGGTTAAACTACTTTGGAAGTTGTTTAAAACAATTGTATGCTCCAAAAGTATTGTAAAACACTTAGAATTAAGTCTCTCAAAGGTAATGGCAGATCCAAGGGGCTGTCACATCTGGTATGTCACTTAAGGCCTACAATAAATCATATCAGCCTTTCTTAGCCTAGAGATTGATTTTAATTTAAAAAGAATCCAAACCCATACTGGGTTACAATAAAATACAAATGGTTATCAGGCCCTCCTCTTTCCCAGGACTGTAGCCACAGACCAAAGAAAAAGAAACCCACTGAGCTCTGTCAGCAAAACATTCAATCCACTTTTAGAAAATTAAACTCTAATGAATTAGAAATCCAGTTAGGTTTGGATGTAAGTTCGATGTGTTGGAAAAAGTAACGCTGTTCTGTTGGAGGGTTTCTTTTTTTTTTATTAATACCATAAAATTAAGGAATATGGTTTTACTGAATTCTTAAGAAACTAAGGACTTATTTTTGCAATTTTTTGCAGTTATTTTTGCAATTTTCTGAGGCATGGACAGTTTATTCAAGATAACCATTCTGTTCCCCAGGCAGTTTAAAGAAATACCAAACTATTTGAACTGTCAACTAGACCTAAAGAGTTATGATTTTAAAATAAAGACTTTAATAGCAAACCCTGCAAACCATGTAAAAGTACATCAATAAAGGGAATGTTAAAAATATAGAAAGATCTCAGAGCAACACTACTATGCAAGTAACAAAGTTGCCAAATACAATGTGCAGTACCATATTTATTAAAAAAGGAATCATACATTTAGTATGCATGCAAACATGCCTACACACACACACACACACACACACACACACACACTCCAAACTGGAGAGAGGAAATGAGGTTTATAGAAAGGGGATATATTCATGTATTGTTTTGAAGTTAAACATTAAAAAGCAAAAACAAACTAAAATCATCAAACAAACAACTCCCCCCTGAAAATTCTGAACTAATAACATCTGAACTAATAACATCTGAACTAATAACATCGCTTCGTCTGCTGAGGCTGCCAGAGCTAGATACCGCAGCCTGGGTGGCCTAAACTACAAAGTTCCATTTTCTCACAGTCTGGAAGCTCGACTTCCAAGTTCAAGGTGCCGGCAGGGCTGGTTTCTCCTGAGGCCCCTCTCTGGCACACAGGTGTCTATCTTCTGCAGGTGTCCTCACGTGGCCCTTCCTGTGCCTGGGCATCTCCAGTGTCTCTCTCCTAGGATGTCCTTATCTCCTCATCTTAGAAGGACACCAGTCGTGTTAAAATAAGGCCCACCTTACAGACTCTAAATAAAAATGGTGACATTCTGAGGTTAGGACTTGAATATATGAATTGTGAGGACACAATTTGGGCCACAAAATTGCATTTCCATTTTCAATTCTAAACCAAGTTATTCATGTACCACAGTATGTTGGTTTCAACAGCAATAATTATGTAGTTTTATACCATAGCTAGGCACCTGATTTAGACCTGGTAAACAAAGTCTTGGATACCAAAATCTCCCTCAGTTTCACTAGGATAGCATTGAAAGGTTGTGCTTCTCCCACTACTCCAATATCATTTCTCTGAGGTTCTTTGCTTCATATTCCCATAAACTTCATTCACATTTCCATTGTCCTGCTCCTCAACTATATTTTGGGTTGCAGGACCTGGCCTGCCCTGGATTGCAGGTAAATCATGTTAAGACTGTTAATCAACACATCTTACTGCCTCCCAACATTTAGCAAAGGTTTGCCACATAGTAGTTGTTATTTACCATACCCCAGGTTCTTATGTTGAAGTCCTCACCAGCAGTGTTTCCAACTGTGACCTTATTTGGAACTAGGATGATTGCAGATATAATTAGTTAAGATGAGGCCATACTGGGGTAGGATGGGCCCTAATCCAATATGACAGGTGTCCTTATGAAAAGATAAGATGTGGACACAAACATATACACAACTACGAACATGAAAGGTGATATATCTACAAACCAAGGAACAGCAAAGATTGTCAGCAAATTACCAGAAGCTGGAGAGAAGCCTGGAATAAGTTCTTCCTCACAGCTCTCAGAAGGAACCAGTCCTGCTGACACCTAAGTCTCTGATTTCTAACCTCTTGTCTCTAACATGGTGAGATGATAAACTCCTGGGTTGAAGTCAGCCAGTTGGAGGCTCTTTGTTATTGATCCCCACTAAACCAATGCAGTAGGTATCAATGCAGAGGGCGAGGGGGTTGTTGTTGACTTGACTCACACAGTAGGCATACCTGGACGCATGCTGCCCTTCTCAGGAATCGTTGCTGAATTCGATTCCCATTGTTCCTCAGGATAAGAATGATTAGATCATGGGCAACAAGAATAAAACTTGCTTCCTATACTGCAGAGTGCCCTATTCTGTCTCTGATGGTCAAATATTTTTGGAGTACTGCTAACATGGTCATTTGCTTAAAGTAACACAAGTAACAAGAAGTTGTGAGCTTTCTGACCAAGTACCTCAGGCTTACCAGCACATTCCTGATTGTAGGCACATATTTTTACCCAGCTCAGCATCTGTTTCTGGGCTGGGCACAAGTGGTATGCTAACATTAGTTTCTGGCTCTCGCATTTGTTTATGATCTTGCAGACCAGGCTCAACTATTTACAGCTACTGTTGCACTTGGTACTTGGATGCTAATTTGAGGGATCCCCATAATGGTTTTGGGGAACTGAGACCAGAGTACAAATTTGCATTCGTAGCTCACACTGCTACCCCATCGTCAAGTGTTAGTTTCTGGGTCTCTGGTTTAAACTTTGGGCACCTGAGCAACAATGGGTCAGGTAATACAAAGCCTCATTTTAAATTTTTAATACTTCTTTGTTTGGCATGAAAAACCCACCAACCTCCAAAATGCATCCATGAACAGGTAAGGAAAAAAAATAGTTGTGGGTTATAAGAAGGGAAAGGAAAGGGAATTCACGTGTGTGAGTGTTTACCATATGTTGGGTTCTATACAGACTTTAGCTCTGTTCAGATCTTTAGATCTGTTTGAATCACAACAGTGATAAAAATCTACTGGGAAGCTAGTTGTTATTCTCTATTCTCAAATGGAGAAACTGACACTGGAGAAGTTAAACAACATGCCCTCATTCATTTAGCTAATTTGTGGGATTAACTAGTGTTTTAATCAGGTTTTTGTGCTGTGACTTAAAGTCCTGACCAGAACAATTTCAGGGGAGGAAAAGTTTACTTAGGGGCTCACAGTTTCAGAGATCTTAGTCTATAGACAGGTGGCTCCATTCGTTGGGGCTCAAGGTGAGGCAGAAAAATATGGTGGAGGAGTGTGACAGAGGAAAGCAGCTCACACAATGATCAGAGAGCAGAGAGAGAGAGAGAGAGAGATTCCATTTGCCAGATACAAAATATATACCCCAAAAGCACTCATCCAGGGACCCACCTCCTCCTGCCACACCCTACCTGCCTTCAGTTACCACTCAGTTAATCCCACCAGGGGATAAGTTCACTGATTGGGTTAAGGTTCTCACAACCCAATCATTTCTCCTCTGAACCTTCTTGCACTGTCCTCGCTGAAGCCCAGCTGATGCCAGCACCATGCCCTTGAATCTCCAGAACTGAGAACTAAATAAAATTCTTCTCTTCATGAAGTTCCCCTATTTAGGGTATTTCATTGTGATAACAGCAACAACAACAAACCAGACTAGTACCACAATTTATTGAGAAAAATAAACATTCTGAGAAATTTGCTATAAAAACCTTTTGTAATTATGGGATCAATATAGTCATAGGCAATGCTCCCCACTGTTCAGGAACTGTCTAATCTCCCTCTTTTGGAAAGTGGGGGTCAAGATGAATTGGTCCATTTGTGGGAGGTGGAGGCTGAATGGCATTACTAGAAAAGGGCTCTAGAGAGAGTCCAGTGAGAGATCAGGCCCGAGTCAGTATGAACCAGCCAATATCAGGTCCCAAGCAGTGCTTGAGAGACCAAAGTAGATGGGCATACAGTAAGCGGAGTCATTCCTGAGCCGGCTCACTACTCATGTGCTGCATCTGTTAAAGTAGCATCCATGGCTTCTGGGATGCCCCTGTGAGGCTTGTGTAAAGAAAGAGGTGGAAGGGGTTTCCAATTGGCCATTTTTGTACATTACCTTTGATTCAAGGTAAGACTGCAATCTAGTTCCGTGAAGGGATGCCACCAGGTGGTTAAAGTTATGTGATGTAGGGTCATTGCTTTCTGATAAAAAGTGGGCTAAGCCTAGTTGGGACAAATGAGCATTAAAAAATAGCTGAGCATTTCCCAGGTTCCCCTACCCTTGGAAGGCCTTCTGAACCTGCCTAGAGAGGCCCCAGTTTCTTTCCCAGGGAACCTTGACTGCCCGACCACAACACCCTCTGCAGTGGTGTGGAGACCAGCACATCTTATTTTCCACTCTGAAGGGAAAGGCTGGGTATGATCTCACACAATGGTCTAGTTGTTCTGCCAAGTCAATCATCCCCCCTGCTCCTTGGCGCTGATGGGCAGAGCTTCTAATGAAGCCCAGCATGGCCCTGTGTCTGTCCTCTGGGTTTGGTCGTCTGCCTTCTTTGGAACATGTACTGAGAGCTTGTTTTGGATCATCACCAATCAGGCCTTAGTGTAGCCAGGAGGTCTCAGTAGACAAGCTGAGTAATTGAACATATGCAAGTTGTTTACTTTGTCTATAAAGCAGTGACCACACTCTGAGGAGGAATGGCCTTGTTTTAAAAAAAATGATTCTGTTCCTCATCAACCAGTGCTTGGCTCTGCCAGCAGCACAGACTTGCTTTCCAGCAATTAAAATAAACAGTTCCACATGTGCATGGTCAACCTTGCAGAAAAAGGTGTCAGGAAATAAAGATGTCACAGAATTTGAAATGAAATATCTTTAAGAGCAGCATGACTCTCTTGAATTGGGAAGTAGCTTTCTAGAAGTTTTCAAGTCTTAACTTTAGAATCGGAAGAGAAAGTATAGTGTTCATTGATCCAACCTGCACATGTTAGAGCGAAGGAAACTAAGGATGGATTTTTCCTGTGTTACAATTGGTGGTAGGAAGGGCAGAGATGATAGCCCCATACTCTGGGTTGTGCTTTCTTGTCCATTGGAGATGATCAGTGGGAACCACAGGGAGGCTCTGGGGACACAGGCCTGCTCTAGATCTTGAATGAGAGGAGCTGGTGGAAATAGTTACAGGTCAGGGGGAAAGAAAGGTGGATGCAAAGACACAGAGGGCCAGCAAGGACACTAGCCAGATGGAGTTTTGGGAAAAGTGAGAATTAAAGTTGGATTGTATGTCGGTCAGAATTAATGCAGTGACTTCTTCCTTGACACCCTTGGGGATGGGTTCCAGGATCCCCAACAGACACCAAATCCACAGATTTATACAAGTCCTTTATATAAAATGGTATAACATCTGCATATAACCCATGGACAGCCTCCTATATACTGTAAACCATCTCTAGATTCCCTATAAAACCTAATACAACGTAAATGCTATGTAAATGGATAGAATTATTCAGAGAATAATGACAAGAAAAAAGAAGTCGCCATGTTTGGTACAGACATTTTTTTTTCATTCTGCAGTTGGTTGAATCTGTGGGTATGGAACCCACAGGTAGACAGGACCAATGGTAATGGAAGAAGTCAGGCTTCATGACAGTTAGGTCAAGCAGAAGGGACTTAGTGGTATAGTTTACTCAGATAATGGGAAGGATGAACAGTCTCTAATCTGAGCCTCCAAGATAGACCCCCTGGACACATTGCAGGGGTGGGTTACCAAGAGGGCTCTGTGGTGACCAGCAAGCTGGCACATTAAGAAGCTGCCCACAAACCAGGAAGTCACCTCTTCTAAACTAGAGCCCTCTGTCCTTGCTCAGTCTATACCAGCAACACAGATGCCTCAAGCCACTTCCTCACTCTGGACACTCAGTCTCAGCTGCTAATCAAAATTTTACCTGGGAGCATCTGATGGGAGGAACTTAAATCACAGCCAGGACTCTGGATACACAAGGGTCTGGAAGCTGTGACTTTTAGCTTTCGTGTGTGCAACTCAGAAAGGAGTTCTAGAAGGCTTTCCAGTGGATGTTGAACCAAGTGATTCAGGGTGTTGATTACACATGGAGACCTTGGAGCCCCGGATGGAAACTGGTGCTCGGGAGCTTGGTTTGTGTGGTCAGAAGTAGTGACTCGCTGATAATTTCTAGTCCAGAGGAGGGTCTAGAGCAAAGTGATTATGAAGGTTTTTCTTAACACATTAGGCTGGCTAGATTTGTCACCAGAAAGTCCTAGGGAAAAAGGAATATGAAGGAGACTGTGGCTGTAATACATGCAAAAGATAATGAAGGCTTGGAGCGGGTGGCGGGAGCTGGCAGGGAGTAATAACTGGCAGCTAGTGGAGAACATTCGATGTCTGAAGCAATGATGACTGAGATGATCCATAAACTCTGAGCAGAGACTATGTCCCTTGTCCTTGAATCCCTAGCACCTCTACCACCATGTGGCTCCTGGTAGGTGCTCAATGAATGCTTAGGAAGAGAGTGAAAAGGACAAGTCGAGATGACAGTGACCATCCAAAGGCAAGTCCTTTAACAACTGTGTGAAGCAACGGAGAGCCGTGGGGTTTGCTATTTCTCCCTCTTTGTGACCTGCAGCATAAGGTGGAAATAGAAAGAGCACTTTATAAGGAGTCAAGGGGGAGACTGAAGAGATGGAGAGGTAGAGGTATGGGGGAGAGGGGAGAAAATTAAGAAAGAGGGCTGATTGTCTGGAAGAAATAAGGATCTAGGACTGTACCTGGACTGGGAGAACCGTCTGAAGCTGGAAGGTAACCATGTGAGAACATTGATTCCCGCCTGCCCCCCAAGCCAGGTGGAGGGAGCCCTGCTCCCAGCCCTGGACCCTACTTCCTCTGAGAGAGCCCCTTCTCCAGCAGAGATGGGACCTGCCACAGCCGAGCCTCCTTCGTTTCCCTTCCCCCACCCTATTTCCTCAAACTCCAGAAAACTAAGGTGCACATTTCAGAAAACCGAAAGACAAGACATTGCTGAAGATTAAAGTGCTAACATAGGAAAAAGATTCGTAGTGATCTCAGAGAATGCAATGAAAAAGACAGATGTTAAAACAAGCAGAGAAGAGAAAAAATACAGTGCAGAGGTGAAGATAATCCAACATAAGAATAATGGGAGTCCCTGGAGTAGGAATCAGTAAGTGCAATAGAAGATCTGCCAGCACCTGCAGGGCTGAGGCAGAGCATCAGTTGAGCCCAGGATTTTGAAACAGCCTGGGCAATATAGCCAGAGCCTGTCTCAAGAAAAAGAAGAAAAGAGAGGGGGAAAAAAATGCAAAAGAAAGGGGGGAAAAGGTATTGAAGGAATCAAAAAGGAATTGAATCTGCAGATTAAAAGCATACCCCATGTGCTTAGAAATTTTGATACTTAGGTTCTGTGCCAAGATACACAGAACTCTCCAGGCATCCAGAAGAACACAAATCAGCTACAACAGAAATAAGTGAGGCTTGACTTCAGTATTCTTCCAATAATCAAAGCCATAAAACAATGGAGTAATGTCTGCAAATATTGGAAAGAAGGTTTGCCCTAAGATTATCATACCCTGTCAAGATGTCATTCAAATGGAAGGACAACAGGCAGCATTCTCAGACTATAACGCAAGTCTTCTTGAAAAAGTGTTTTACAGTTAAACCTTACCAATGGATCTATAAACTATGATTTTAAAAGTAACAGACAAAACTCATCAGGATTGGGAAGCCCTGAAAAGAGAGTGACCAGTGAATATGGAATCCACTTCAATGTATGTACAAACACATAACAATAAATCTATTATGTACAACTATAATGCACCAATACAAAAATACACTGGAAAAAATATAAAAATATATGCCATAAAAACCTAAATAATTATGAGAGCACCTATCAAACCTTGTGAAAGTGTTGGACATCTGGAAATTATTAATATAATTACAGAATCTTCAACATTTTCAGGCATCAGATGGAAGATGTATGTATTAACATTTTCATTTTTCAGAGCAGAGAATTGATCAGTATTATCTAAAATTGGTAAGTTACAGAAGCAAGCAATAACTCCAGCCCTCAATGCTTCCCTTTCCCCACTCCCTCTCCTTCTCAAAATTACTCTCTCCTTTGTCTTAGAGGGACCTCAGGAAACCAACCTGAGGTTTGGGTGAGGATGTTCTTATGTGATTGTTAGTGATTCCTTTAGCTTCACTTGAGTTTCTTTTATAAATTCAACTAAAATTAAACGCCTAAAAAATTAAAAGCAGCTGCTGTTATGTGAGTCCAAGTTTATAAAAGCAGTTTTGCTTGTTAACCATTTCAACTACCAATATGAATAAAAAATATTCAGTTGGTGTTCTTATTTATGAGTGACCCGCTTGCGGTAATATGAGACACTTTCATCTCTTCATGTCTAGGACTATTTGAATTCTTTTTATTAAGCATTTTTACAGGAACAATGAAGTAATTTATAATTTATTACAACAGAAAGACTGGAGGGAAGTAGGCCAAGATGACAACCGGAGCTCATTCCCGGGGATGGGAATATGGACTATTCTTACTTGTGCAATGGTCAGAAAAGGCCCAGACTTCAGTCATTGCCAAGGCTTCCAAGAGTCTTCTTGTTGTATTCTCAGTTTGCTTTTTCAGCCTCCACGTTCATAATTCCTCCTCTTCAAAGTCATGTATTCCATACTCTAGCACATTGGGCTGGGATGTAGCTCAGTGGTCAAGCTCTATCCTAGCAGGCATGAGGCCTGGGTTCATTTCCCAGCACTGTAAAAATAAACAAACAGACCGACAGACAGACAAATAAAATACATGTAAATAATTTCTGTCATGTCAAAATACATATAACAGATAATTTACCATTTTAACCCCTTGGGGGAGCATTAAATATATTCACAGTGCCATCACCACTTTCAATGTCCAGAACTTATTCATTTTCCCCAAATGAAATTCTACCCATTAAGCACTAACCTCCTATTTTCCCTTCGTTTTAGCTCCTGGAGACCACCATTGTGCTTTCTGAATTTGACTACTCCAGGTGCTTTCTGACCCCCATTGTGTGTCTCTGAATTTGACTACTCCAAGTGCTTCATACGAGAGAAATCATATCAGTCGTGGTTTTTTTCACTTGGCGTGTTTTCCAGGTTCACCCACACTGTAGTGTGTGTCATGGTTTCCTTCCCTTTTCAAAGCTCAATAGTGTTCCGCTGTGTGTCTATACCACATTTGGTTTCTGCATCATGCGTTGATGGACATGTGAGTCATTTCCACATTTTGACTGTTGTGAATAATGCTGCTATGAACACTGTTATATCATTCCCATTTGTAAGGGCTCCACTCTGACATCATCATCTGAAGGTCACTCCTGAGTTCCTTATAGGGGTTGGGTATCGGGTTCTTGCATCCTCCTGATAGCTTGTGTACATACCATCCCATTTATCAGGTTACATAAATTGCTGGTTTCTAAGTTCTGTTTGCCATCTTCCCCACTAGACTACGGGCTCCTTGGGAGCAGGGATGACTTCATTTGACTCAGAATCCCTAGTGGCTCTCCTATTGCTTGGACTACAGGCAGCACTCAGTGAGATTTTGGAAGGGGATTTATTGGCCAGGGTCACAGCATATGTTAGCAATCCAGCTGGGCCACTGATGTCAGAGAGCACAAGAACCCCACAGACATTCAATATGCAGACTTGTCAGAATCCAAAGCTGAATGGGGTGGGGGAATGGGGAGAAGAAAAACAAAACCCAAAACCAAACAAATAAGAAACAGGGCAGGGGATGTAACTCAGTGATTGAGCACTTACCTGGTGTGCACATGGTCCTGGGTTCCATCTCCAGCACTGCAAAACCACCCAACAAACAAAAAACAGTGAGGCAGGGTCTCGGAAGACGTCACACCCCAGGAGCTGTCATTTAGGAGCATCTCCTGCGCATCGCTGAGTCTTTAAAATTTCTTGAGAACTCTTAGACGTAGTGTATTAGTAGGGTTCTCTAGAGAAACAAAACAAATAGGATGTGTACATAGAGGAAAGAGGTTTATTACAGGAATTGGCTCACAAGTTCACGGAGCTTGGCAGGTCCCAAGGTCTGCGGTCAGCATGCGAGAGCCCCAGAGGGCTGATGGTGCCATTCCAGTCCACAGGCTCCAGAGCCAGGAAGAGCTGATGTTTCAGTTTTTGTCCAAAGGGAGGAAAAAGCCAGTGTTCCAGTTTGAAGATGATCAGGCAGGAAGAATTCTTTCCTACTTGGGGATGATCAGTCTTTTTGTCGTCTTCAGGCCTTCCACAAATTGGGTGAGGCTCACCACCTTGGGGAGGGGAATCCACTTCACTCAGTCTCCTGATTTCAGTGTCAGCTAATCCAAAGACACCCTCACAGAGACCCAGAATGATGTTTGACCAAAGAGTCAGTCACCCTGCTGCCTAGCCCAATGGGCACATCAAATGACCCATCCCACATAGCTTCCCATGTCACAAACCTGGCCAGTTTTCTGAGCCAACATGAGGGTTCAATGAGGAAATAACAAGAGGGAACAGCCCATGGCTTTGGGAGGTGGACAGTGCTGGTTCCAGAGACAGGGACCCTCGGTGCGGACTCCCTGTGGTCTCTTCTCATGGCATGTGACCACAAGCCACTGTCAGACTCAGGAACTGGGGGCTAAGGAGCACAGCTGACCAAGAAAACATGTCCAACATAGGAAACCAAGCGCCCCCAAACCTACTCTTGCCCTCCAATCTTATTTTGAGAAAATTATGTTCTGTAATTAAGCAGAACTGGAGAAAAGTGAAAATAAATTAAAGCCATGGAATATAAGGAGTCTGACTGTCTACCTGGAGCCAAGATCATAGACATTTTCTTTGCAGAACGATTCTCTGTAGATGACTCTTGCTAACTGGATGTGGAGCATCTACATTGAGTGGCACAGTTAATTTATTTGTACCTTAGAGTAAAAAAAAAAAAGAAAAATGAATATATAAAATCAGGGCTTTTCATTTTAGAGAAGTATTTATATTTCTGTTTTATAAATAAAGAAAAAGGGAAAGAGTGGGCAGGAGAAATTTAAAATTTTATCCTTTCTTCTAAGAATTTGATAGGCCACTAACGTTTTCTTTGATAAAGGAAAAGGAGAAAAATCTGGATGAGAAGGAGGTAAAATGTGATCCAAATAAATGAATTGAAAGTTGCTGTAGTTGGTTAAGTGTCCCTCCCCATCACGGTGCTATTGGGAGGTTGTGGAACCTTTAGAAAGTGGGGCCTGATGGAAGATCCTGGGGTGTGTTACCAAGGAGGATTTGGGGACACTGGCCCATGCAGTCTCTTTGCTCCCTGACTCATGATATAAGCAATTTTGCTTTGCAGATGCTCTGTCACGAGGGGCTGCTTCAGCAGAGGTCCAAAGCAAAGAGGCCAACTTGATCATGGACCAGAACATTCTGAACTGAGAGCCAAAACAAACCTCTCTTCTCATAAGTTATCTTAGGTACTTCACTATAGGGATGGAAAGCTAAGAGACAAGTTAAAAAGCAGGAAGTTAGACATGAAGGATAAGACATACTAGTGAGTTATACTAAGGGAAAACTATGAATAAAACAGAGTTTAAAGAATGTAGGGAAAATCAATTAAGAAAAACATCTTGCTTTACTGGGAGGCGGCTTTTTGTGAAACTGGATCCCTCGAAACTTGGGAAGCTACTGGAAGAAACGACATTCACTGAGAACATGATAGAACTGTACTTTCTACAGGTGCCAAGTCCCATCATCCCCAGTGGTCTGGTAAAACAGGTATCATTGTCCTTATTTTGTAAGTGAGGAGGGTGGCCTACATAACTTACCTGAGTTTACCTTGCTGGTTGGTGGGTAAACCAGGATTCAAGGTAGGTATGCATTGAGTTCTTTCCTGCTATCTTCTGATATGCAATAAGAGTGTATTGTGGTTTGGACCTGGAATGTCCCCAAAGGATCATGTGTTGAAGGCTTGGTCCCCACTGCAGCAATATCCAGAGGTGGGGCTTTTGGGAAGTGATTGGATCATGAGGGCTGTGACCTCATCAGTGGATCAGTCCATCCATAGCTGAATGGACTGCTGGAAGCACATGGAAATTCTAGGTGGTGGAGCACAGTTAGAGGAAGTAGATCACTGGGGGCATTTCTCACCCCTAGCCCCTTTCCTCTCTTTCTCTCCCTCTGCCCCTCCACCCCAATCCCTTGCTGTGCTTCCCAGCTACCATGAGGTGGAGCAGCTTTTCTCTACCACACCCTTTCCACTGTGATTTTCTACCTCATCGCAAGCCCATACCAATGGAGGTGTCTGAACATGGGCTGAAACCTTTGAAACTGAACTAAAATAAATCTCTCCTCTTTTAATTTTCCCCCCTCAGGTATTTGTCACAGTGACAAAAAGCTGATGAACAGACTCTGTTGGAATTAATATTATTTTCATAAATTTCAAGAATTGCAATATTTGATCATTTGGTAGGCAATAATGGCTCCTCAAAGATGTCCATCTTCGAATTCCTAGAACCCATTGCAAAGAGGAACAACGGTTGCAGATGGAATTAAGGTTGCTAATCAAGTTATGTTAAAAAAGGGTGACTCTTGCGTTATCCTGGTGACTCAATGTAATATCAGGGGCCTTTAAAAGTGGGGGAAAAAAAGAGGAAAAAGGTGGGGTCAGAGAGAAGGAACAAGAGAAGCACTCAACTACTTTGCTGGCTCTGAAGATGAAGAAGGAGCCATGAACCAAGGAATGTGGGCAGCCTCTTCAAGATGGAGAAGGCAGGACAACATATTCTCTTTTGAGACTCAGGGAGAGAAGCAGCATTGCTGTCACCCACATTCTAGTCTAGTGAGACCCATTGCAAACTTTAGAACTCCACCAGCAGAGTGATAAAAAAATTTTGCGTAGCTGAGAAAATTGGTTATCTATATGCAGAAGAATGAAACTACACCCTATCTCTCACTCTGCACAAAAATCATCTCAATGGATCAACGACCTAGAAATTAGACCAGAAACTATGCAACTCCTAGAAGAAAATAGGGTCAACACTCCAGCAGATAGGCACAAGCAACAACTTTCTCATTAGGATCCCTGAAGCTCAGGAAATAATGCCAAGAGTTAATAAACAGGATCACATCGAATTAAAAAGTTTCTGCACAACAAAGGAAACAATTAGGAATGTGAAGAGAGAACCTACAGAATGCGAGAAGATCTTTGCTAGCTCCTCTTCTAACAGAGGATAAATATCTAGAATACATAAAGAACCCAAAAGACACTACAAAAATTAAATAACCCAAATAAGTGGGAAAATAAACAAACACTTCTCAAAAGAAGAAATACGAATGACCAATAAATACATGAAAAAATGTTCAACATCATTTTCAATTAGGGAAACGCAAATCAAAACCACACTGAGATTTCATCTCATACCAGTCCCAATAGCAGTCATCAAGAATGCAAATAATACTTAAGGCTGGAGAGGATGTGGAGAAAAACAAACAGTGTTACACTGTCAGTGGATTGTAAATTAGTGCAACCACTAGGGAAATCAATACAAAGGTTCCTCAAAACATAAGGCATGGAACTACCAGAGGACACAGCTACATCACCCCTCTGTATTTATCCTAAAGAATTAATCATACGATAGTGACACATGCATACCCATGTTTATAGCTGAACAATTCACAATAGCCAAACTATGGAACCAGCTTAGGTGGCCGTCAATGGCTGAATGGATAAAGAAAATATGGTGTATACACATAATGGAGTTTTATTCAGCCATAAAGAAAAATGAAATTCTGTCATTTGCAGGAAAATGGATGGTACTACAGACCATGGTGTTAAGTGAAAAAGCTAAACTCAGAAGGTCATGGTTCATATGTTCTCTCTCATATGTGGAAGCTAGAGAGGAAAAAGGAAAAGGAAGGTTGGGGAGGGGGCACAGGGATCTCATGAAAATCAAAGGGAGATCAGTAAAGGAACCAGGAGGTCAGAGGTGGAGCGGGAGTGGAGAAGTCATGGGGGTGATATTGGCCAAATGATATTGCTATCTTGTGTTCATGTATGGATATTATTGAGGTTTAGATGTGATGTCCCCCAAAAGCTCATGTGTGAGACAGTGCAAGAGGGCTCAGAGGAGAAGTGATTGGGTTGTGAGAGTCTTAACCCAATCAGTGCTTTAATCCCCTGATAGGGGTTAACTGAGTGGCAACTGAAGTGGTCGGGGTGGCTGGAGGAGGTGGGAATTGGGGCATGTTTTGGGGTATATGGAGTGGAGTCTCTGCTTCCTGATCACCATGATGTGAGCTGCTTCCCTCCGCCACACTCTTCCACCATGATGTTCTGCCTCACCTCCAGCCCTGAGGAATGGAACCCATCTTCTATGGACTAAGAACCCTCAAATAAACCTTTCCTCTTCTACAGTTGTTCTGTTGGTGTGCTTCAGTCACAGCAGCAAAAAAGCTAACTAAAACAGATAAGTAACGGCACATCCGATCATTGTGTAAAATTATAATGCAACAATAAAAAATGTGGAAAAGAAGTCTTCATTATCTTAAGTTACAAAGTTTGTGATAGGATGTTGCAACAGTAAAAGGAAGTTCATGTGGGTGCCTGTGGCCTTCAGTCCTGCACTGTCTCTGCCATGGCAAGCCATTACTTTCTTGTCACTTCAGGTAATTTAAAGTCATGATAGATATAAATTAGAAATGTGAGGCATTCTCAGATGAAGTTTCTCTCGTCCCAAAAACATGAGAAATGGGATTGGCATGCCTTCTTTTGAATACACAAATGAACTGCGGAACAGACTTGCTCAAGATTACAGTTTACAAGTGACCAAAATAAGAATAGACCTCAAAATATGCAATCAGATTGATGCCTTTCATGTGCCACCAGCTCGTTATGTAAAGCATGGAAGAAGTGGGGGTGAGCAGGAAGGGACAGAAGAGCATCCAGGAACTTCCTGAATGCACAGGGCACGTAAGGCACAGGGTCCAGGGGTTTGGGAATGGTGAAGGTTGGTGTGGCCAGAGGGGAGTGGAGGAGGCGTGGCTGGCTGTGCTGTGGCCAGTTGGCATGACACCACCTTGTACCCTGTTTCCCTTTCTCTCTGCCTAATTTCTTATTTCTTCTCCCTCCTATTGCCCTGGGACGGAGGCTCCCAGCAAAGCCTTAGCATGTGAGTTTTGCCTAAGCTTCTATTCCATAGGGAAGCTTGACTTAGACAAGAACACAAAGGGCTGGTCAAAACATAAAGTGGTTCTTTAGGGAATTTGAGGATGTAAGGAAGTCTTTTTAATTAAGCAGAGGTTCCAAGACCATGCTCATTTGCAAGAAAGAACATACAGGCAAGATGGCCTGGCTGGGCTTCCTAAAAATGAAAATAGGGGTGTGTATGGGCAGGAAAATAATCCTGAAACATGGAAGAAGGCAAAAAGGAACAGAGAAAATAAGGAGGGATGGAATCTGAGTTGGAAAGGAGCTTAGCTGTCAGCTAAGTTGTCTTTACATGCAATGCATGACTCTCCTCTATCTTCCCTACCGCGTTTGTGTTTTCTGACAACTTCTGCTTGAACACGTCCTGGGATGGAAACTTACAACTCAGAAGTAGCTCCTTTCATCAGTGTGCAGTCCAGAGTCAAACTGAATCAAGATGTGCCCACTTAGAAATTCTTCCCATGAGTTCTGCTCTAAATTCTGCAGCAACTCACAGTAGGTATAATGCCTTTTCTACACAAGAGCCCTGCAAATATCTGCAGGTGGTTGTCAGTGTCTTCTCTTTCTTTGGAGTTCAAACATCCCCATTTCCTCTGATGCCCATGACGTCATTGCTAGCTCCTTCATTATACTGTGTGGTCAACTTTGAACATACTCATGTGTTCATGAACCCTGAAATGTGGAACCTAGAATTGAACAACACATTATATATGTGGTCTGATAAAATTGGAGCACAATGTTTTTGTTCATGTTCTGAAATTGTTTTGTTCCTGGAGTCTGAGATGCAACTTGCTTTGTGGCAGCCATTCAATAGTTCTGGGTCATGTGGATCCTAAAATAAGTTTTAAAACATTGTTCTTTCCTCTGGCTGGATCATATATTCCAAGGGTTTTCTGATTATTTGATTTCATTTTATTACTAAAAAATCCAGGTACCAACATAACATTATGAACTTAAAAAAAACTTCAAGGAAGGATTCTATCATTCATCTATTTATCATCTATCTATCTATCATCTGTCTAACTCTATCATCTATCTATCTCTATTATCTATTTCATGGTGATCTGAATTGAACCCAGGGGAGCTCTATCACTGAGCTACATCCCCAGCTCTTTTTGGTTTTTCTGAGACAGGGTCTTGCTAAGTTGCTCTGGCAGGCCTTGAACTTGCAATCTTTCTGCCTCAGCCTCCCAAGTTGCTGCAATTACAGGCATGTGCCACTATGCTTGGCCAATGGAGGCTATTTTTAAAAGGTAAAGGAATATCTCTTGTTTATCATTAAACCATCAATGCTAACATAGTACCAGAAATGGACTAAACCCTAATAAACATTTGATGAATAAATCAATTGATATCAAAACAAAACAAACAAACAATAAGAAAAAGGACTAGGGAAAAATTATATCAGATGGAAAGTCAAATATCTACACAAAGTAGTGCAGAGTTTTAGCATTGGCAAATATGTGGGCAAAAGTAAAAGCATTTCAAAAGTTGCTTAAAAATTTCTTTGAAGCCGGGCGCGGTGGCGCATGCCTGTAATCCCAGCACTTGGGAGGCTGAGGCAGGAGGATCTCGAGTTCAAAGCCAGCCTCAGCAACTTAGTGAGGCCCTAAGCAACTCAGTGAGACCCTGTCTCTAAATAAAAAAAAAATACAAAAATTTCTTTGAAAGTTAATTTACTATTTAAAACAATAATTGTAATGATTTGAAATTTACATAAAGGCAAAATGTTTAATACAATAGCACAGAAGTCAGAAGTTGGGAAGTGGAAGTGATTTGTTTTCAGGCTTTTGAAATTACATGTGAAATAATATAATATTAATTGAAGGTAAGCAGTGATAATTTAAATATGCATATTGTAAACCCTAAAACAACTACTGAAAGAAAGGAAATAGTATAGCTATTATGCCAATGATGGAGATAAAACAAAAATACTCAATATTTAGTCAGGAAAAGAAGAAAAAAAGAAGCAAAGAACAGAAATGAACTCTTCAGTTTGTGACAACTGCTTTTTTGCAATGCCAAGACTTTAAATCTTTATGTCCATAATCACATTAAATGTAAATGGTATAAGAATTCCAATGAAAAGGCAGAGGTTGATTTGATTTTTTTTCAAAAGCCAGAATCTATTCTGTGTGGCATTTAAGAAACACATTTTAAGTATAAAGACATAAATGTTAAAAAGGTATATGGAAAAATGTCTGCTAAAAATAGGTCTGTTTTTAAAAGTATGGAAAAAGATACACTGTGCAAGCTCAAATCGTTGCAAGGTTAGAGTGGTAAGATTAGCATCAGGAAAAAAATAGAATTTTGGATAATTAATACCAGAAATGAAGAGGAAAATTTTGTCATGATAAAAGGACCAAAGAGACACAGTGATCTCGGTTGTGTACGTAACTAATTACGCAGCTTCAAATGCACGAAGCAAAAACTGATGGAATAGAAGTTAGACAAACCTATATCTATAGTTGGAGATTTCAATTCTCTCATTACTACATAGAACAAGCAGAGAGATCAGTAAGATCTGAACAACCCTATCAACACATTTGACCCAGTTTATAAAACATTGTACCTAACAGTAGTAGAAAGCACATTCTATTCACGGGCACACAGAATTTTCACGGCCCTATGCTTGACCAGGAGGCAAGACTTAACACATGTGAAAGGACTGAAATCACACCGAGGATATTTTCAGGCTTAAATGGAATTAAATTGGCACTTGGATATCTGTAAGATTTCTACTTAGAAATAAACTACCTATCATTAAATAACCCATGGATAGAGATCACAAGCAAAAATATAATTTTTTTTAACTGAATGAAAGTGAGGACAACATTGCAAAGTTTATGGGTTGCAACTTAATATACTTAGAGGGAAATTTATACTCTGTTTAAAATGCAAGAAAAAAAATCAATCTAAATTTTCATCTTAAGAAACAAGAAAAGGGCACATGAAAATCCTAAGTAGACAGAAAGAGATAATCAACGTTTAAGAGTAGAGAGCCATGAAATGGACAATGGGTAACTAAGAGAAAACAAAAACAACACAAGAAAATGCTTGTTCTTTCAGAGCAATAAAATCAATAATCCTCTAGCCAACAATGGAGAGACAGAGACAGAGACAAAGATGGCGGGTTGGGAAGAAAAAAAGAAAAAGGAAGGGAGGGAAAGGGAGAGGTAAATATTTAACCAGGTCTCTCTCTCTCGCTCTCTCTCTCTCTCTCTCTCTCTCTCCCCCTCTCTCTTCCTCTAGTTTCTGGCTGCCATGATGAGCAGCCTTCCTCTGCCACACTCTTTTGCCATGGTGCTCTGCCAGGCCACAGGTCCATAGCAATGGAGCCAACTGGCCATGGACTCAATTCTCTAAAACCATGAGCCAAAACAAATTTTTCCTCCTTTTACGCTATTGGTGTCAGGTGTTTTGGTCACAGAGATGAAGATCGAACACAAAGACTATATGGGCTTTCATGGGCTCTTTTTCCCAACTTTTCAATAGGTTTGGAGTTTTTGAAATCTAAATTTAAAAAATTTACATTCTTTATATAATCAAAAAATATTTTCTTTAACATCCTCTTCTATTGATTTATGTGTAGAAATATGTGAAATAGCCCAAATGTTCAAAATTAGGCAAATTGTTGAAATCTAGTTATTGCAGAGTCAGCCTGAACTACTGCCATCGTATTTATAGTGCCTGGTATTTTTCCTGACACATGGTAGGTGCTCATTAAATGTTCTCTCTGCTTTGGTTTTACTGAGGTCTAACTTATATGCAGAGATTACATAAAATGTATGACTATCAATCGTACAACTCAGTTTTTATGTGCAAATTAAATTATAATTTTGTTAATTTAATATACCCATAGTAAATTAATATCCCCATGTAACTTTAATTCAGTATTTAGAACATTTTCAGCATCCCAGAAAGCCTCTTATTCTCTCTCCTAGTTAACAGCACAGCTCTGCCAAAGTTTGGCCATTATTTTGATTTCCATAATCATAGACAAGTTTTATGTAAATGAGTTCATATATGATGTGTTCTTTGGTGTCTGACTTCTCTTCTTGATACTGATGCATGTGTCATGTGTTGATATATCTTGCTTTGTGATATTTCATCAAATGAATACTCAATGGTTTAAAAATCCATTTGATTATTGATGGACATTGAGTTACTACTAGCTTACAAATACATGAAGACTTGGGCACATCCCTGGTCGATAGACACGCTCCTTTCTGTTGGCTATTTAGACAGGAGTAGAATTGTTGGATCAGAGGGTGGACATATTTTTAATTTTGGCAGAAAATATTTTGTAAAATGGTTGCTCTAATTTACATTCCCTGTAAAAGTATATTTCTGTTGCTCTGTCTTTGCTAACACTTGGTATTGTCAATCCTTTTCACTTAGCCATTCTGGCAGGGATGGAGTGGTTTCAACATTAAATATTAAATGACTAAATTAAAATAATATGCCTATAAAATGGAGTATTATATAGCTATAAGCAAATGTTTCTGAAGAAGATTTAGTAGTCTGGGACATACTTGTGATATGTAAGGATGAAAACTAATATATAAACTGTATATACTTCTATTTTATGTATGCATATTAAAAAGAGGACTTGAAGAAATTCACTAAGATATTGAAGACTAGAAGTATTTCACTGAGTCATTTTTTCCCTTCACACTTTCATATGATCACGAAATGTTCTACAGTGGATGAACATCAAATTTAAAGCAGGAAAAAATACGAGGCATTTTTAAAAAGTCTGGGAAATTGAAACTTCTATGTTCATAAAATAAACAGTTCTCTTCTGGGTCTGTTTTATAATCTGTAAAATGGCTCTATATCTTTACCAACAAAGAGTGCTTATCTCCAGGTAAGCATTCTGTTAAGTGATGGCTTTTGTTTTTATTTTTATTTGTTTATTTTTTTATTGGTTCTTTTTAATTATACATGACAGTAGAACCCATTTTGATATAATTATACGGCAGGGAATATATCTTTTTTTCACAATGTAGATTCACATGATTCATATCATCTAACATATACATAGGGTAATATATGTATATGTAAGTGATAGCTTTTTAAAATATACTACTTCCAGCACTGCAGAGGAAGTAATGACTTCAGAGAGTTAGGGCTCAGGATGAGAAAGTGAAGGGAACTTCCAGGGAAGAGGCTGGGGCACCCTGCAGGTTTCAGGTGACATGGGGAAAGGGGCTCTGGAATGAGGGTGCACTGGGAAATGGAAATGGAAGAGTGGACATCCCAGGACCATGTGGAGGTTCCAGTGAGGACCCTGGGAGGTAACCCAGCTATTTGTGGTGGTCTCAGGGTGGATGGTGGTGAGGGTCAGCAGACAGGAGTGGTGTGGGGCTCCCCCTCCACTCCTGATGAGGGGACAGAGAGGTGGGCGGAGGGCCAGAGTCCCTTGAGTATCCTGAGCTCATCTTCTCTTGGGTCTGGTGACTTGAACCCAGAGTAGCTGGTTGCCACTTCCAGCCCTCATTCTCACACGGTTTCCACGTCATTGTGACTATTCTTATTCCCATGGATCTTTCTGCTGCCTTCCCTGTATTCCTGTTATTGAAGTGGCTTTGTTTTCAGTCATTTGCAAAAAATGAGGTAGCTGTTCCAATCCGCACATGCTCAGGTTTAATGCAGACGAGGAGGTGCCCAGGAGAATGCTATAAATCACAGCGTTTAAAAAAGAGAACTGGGCTGGGGATATAGCTCAGTTGTACAGTGCTTGCCTTGCAAGCACAAGGCCCTGGGTTTAATCCCCGGCACTGCTAAAAAATTAAAAAATAAAAAAGAGAACTCTGTAGGTATTGCTGCATTCAGGGCTGAGAACCAGTGGTGTATCCTTACCTTGTACTTGTTTTGAAACTACCAAACTTGTGCCTTTTTATTACTTTCTAACTCCAGCTCACCCAGGCTTTCCCAACATTATTCTCAGAGGTGTTTGACACTTGGCATTTTTGTCCTTGACTTATATATCCAAACTCCCAGTTTCGGCTTGTGCGTTAATTGAGAATGTGGAGCTGCCTTGAAGTCTCTCTAGAGGCCTTTTTATCATCAGGGTAACTTAGGAATCGTCAAAAATATTTACTTTTGAAGATGTGAATACAGGATCATCTTCAAATTTTCCGATCTTTTTGTAAGCTATTATCACAGACACCTAATGCCTAGAATTCTTTGTATCATTAGGGACACTTTTGACTGGATGTAAGGAAAAACTCCTGTATACTATTAAATCACCTTTCAAGAAGTCCAGAGCACTGGGGTTTCCTACTGGGTAAAATAAGCCACATGTCCCCAGGGACCAGGTCTTCTATCTTCCAACCCTGCAACTTCAATACTGGCCTTGGGGTGAGCTCTGCTCTCAGGCTAGCGCCCCTCCCAGTTGCAAGGTGGCTACAGCAGTTTCAATCACCACATCCAAAGAAAACCACATCCAGGAACATAAAGAAAAAGTCTCTTGCAAGGTCTCCTGGGGAATGGAGGAGCTTGCCCCAGAAACACCGCCAGCAGAGCTGCCCCCATGTCTCATTGCTGTGTGTGCGTGTGTGAGGGTCCTACCCAAAAGGGGCTTTACCCCTGGAACTGGGATAAGGTCTTACTCCCCTGAGACATGTGGGGAAGGGTTAATAGTTTCCTCCCCTCCAGAAAAGTCTGAGCTTAGCCCACAAGGAAGAAATGGGCATGCTGGAGAAGCAATGGCAGCTGGAGAAGCAATGGCAGCTGGAGAAGCATCTAATTTTTGATTTGATTCAGCATTACAAAAATCTGAGAGTACTGTTTCTCTATAGGCTTCTCACATTTCCACTAGAATCACTTTCTGCTGGGCCAAAATGAGTAGCAATTTTTGTTGCTTGTTACCCCAATGGGAGGGCACTTCAGCAGGAAGAGTTAATCAGACCCTTGGCAAGGGAAGGTCACCAAGGTTTGTCATCAACCTGCCGCACGGCTACAGCGTCCTGCCTCTGCGTCCTCTGTGGTGCTACAGACACAACCGCTATTACCTGGTGAAGAAATATACAGTAAACCCCATGATCATCATCTTCCCTTCATCATCACGCACACACTCCTCACTCACTCCCCTCTGGGGACCAAGAAGTCCCAGCATGCTTGTTGACATACAGTGCCGGTTTTCCTAGCTTATTGCTCTTCCTCTGGAACAATGCAGATGCGCAATCCCATCTCAAGTTACCTGCCAGCAGGTTCATGAACTCGTGGTAGCACACCACGAGCATGCTGGGACTTCTTGGTCCCCAGAGGGGAGTGAGTGAGGAGTGTGTGCGTGATGATGAAGGGAAGATGATGATCATGGGGTTTACTGTATATTTCTTCACCAGGTAATAGCGGTTGTGTCTGTAGCACCACAGAGGATGCAGAGGCAGGACGCTGTCGCCGTGCGGCAGGTTGATGACCCAGTTCTCCTGATTGTCTAAGCCCTACGCCCCACACAGCACTCACCCGAGGTCATGTCTCATTGATGGATTGCTGGATTCTCTTCTACCATGAGGCTTATTTTTGAGATTTTTCTCAGGCTTTGAATAATCATCCATATTATTTTTTTGATCTTTTTATAAGCTACTTTCATAAAGCTTAGAGAACATGGTGATGCCCAGTACTTTATTCCCAACTTGTATTTTGACAGGTTTGTCAAATAAGCTCTTAGGCAAAGTGGTGCTCTAAATATTTAAGAATAATCCTTACACCACACTGACAAGAGAGACATTATTTTAAATGTTACTTATGAAAAAACTGAAGCTCAAATCTTAAGTAACTTGTTCAAAGTCAACTGGCTCAAAGGCAGGCCTGACTCTAAGCTCAGCTACTCTCGTGGCATGATCTGGGGACTGAATAATATGTTGAATTGTAGATAATTATCAGATTTCAAAAAAATGCTTCTGAGAAGTACTGAGGGCAAATGGCACACTAATTAGTGGAACTCAGTTAAGTGATGTCCCCAGGGAAGACCATGTGATAAAGGGAATGTGAGAGGAGCCAGGCTCAGGAATGCAGAGGAAAAGCAGCTATCTTATTTATCTGGGAACTCTTGCCTGAGAATTGAAAACAAACAAACAAACAAAAAACAAATTATATTCCTGTATGTAATGTAATACCTGGACAGCCTGAAAGCAAGCCCAAGTCCCCCCGGGGTGTGTTGATGTCCACTTTTCCCCTCTGAATCCTGAGACTTCCCTGCATGGTTACAGCACAGTTTCTTCCATGCACCGTAGACCTCCCTAGCCAAAGAAGCTTTGAGAAACCTTGGTAGACAACAAAAACCAGACACGGCATGCTTGAACTTCACATTTGAAAACCAGTCAGACTTTGCAAAGACATCTAAAAAACCAAATCACTGAGCCATTTTTGGAACTGTGCTTGTGTGTTTACTCAACTCCTTTTGCATCCGTTGAATTGTGTGAAAGAGAATGACATTCCCCTTTCCCAAATGCTGATTTATGATGTCTACTCTGTATTTATTGAAAGCTGTCATTTTAAAAAGTGGCAGATTACAAAAAAAAATAGCTTAAAGGATAAACATTTAACATCACTGTCATCAAACTTTGATATCAAAGTATTAGATGTTTCTCGATTTTATCTATGAACTCTTTCAGAAGCTTTTTTTATGTCTAAGAGAGCGGCATGTGTGTTATAGCCTTCTGAGGAAAGCAGGCTGAGGCCCTAGACATCAGGAGTCACAGCCCAGCCAATCACCTGTTGCCCACGTACAAGATGCTGAGTCACTCTGGCCATGGAAATGGTACCAGGAACAATCAGCAGTCTATGGTCTTGTTTCAACTGGATTAAAATTATATGTGTCCTCTCAAGTCCTCTCCCCTCCCACCCATCCAATCTAACACGTGATTATCTTTACCAAATGACCATGGAAAAAAGGTGGAATGCCTGTAACGGTTACTATGAGGATGGTATGACATGTTAAATTGTGGTGGGCCACTTCTCTTTGAGTTTGGTAAAACAACAGAATGAAGGTTGGTACCATGTTGGATTTTACTGAAGAATATCATAAAATAATTTGGACACTGATAATAAGTTGGTAGAGAGACAAAGAATAGGAAAATACACCAGAATTATGAATGGAAGTCATTTAAAGAAGAGAAATATTCTACAACAGATGAAGAAAGTTTTAATTTCTTTTCACATTAACATTGTTTACCACAATCAGTTAACAGAAATTACTGTAACATTGGTCAAGATGATTTCATAAAACTAAAGATGTTTGTTATGAGAAAACCTCAATGTGAATGATGATGTTAGATACTATATTTTTCATGATAAGATACAACTTATCTTGAAGAGAAAGCAAATATTTCAGATCAGGGAGACATGCTGAGGTTTTAATAAAGAAAAGCATTGCTTTGTCCAGAATACTTAAGTCTAGGACACTTCAGGTCAGAGATGAGTCAGACACAAGCGCTGGGCAGGGCACAGGCCCGCAGTTCAGGCTTTATTTACAGGACGGATCTACGCAGCGCTCACCTTAGGTAAGGGAGGGGCTATTTTTGGCAGAGGGATCTTCAATAGTGGCCTTGGATATGATCAATTCTATTTTAGCCATCAGGCAGTCCAAGGAATTGTTTTTAAAGGGGTAGTTGAATATTTTCATGAATACACTATTAAGGCATCTAAATTTTTGGTGTTTTCAGTATATAATTTTACTGCTACTTTTTATTCTTTTTTTGTTTTTTACAACTATGACATTAGGTATTAAGTGACATAATTCTTTCTCTACTAATGAATCAGTTATCCCACTTAGCAAACTCTAAATTGAAGTCTTGCAAAAGGGAAATATATAATGCGGAAACACAGAAAAATGTATTGAAAACTGACAGAATATTTTTAACCATCAGAAAAATGTGATCATAATTGACTGATAGTCTTTAACTTTGGAAAAACAGAAAGTAATCAGAATCTAAATTAGGTCCTAAAAATAATTACCAGTAGTTTGTTTTCCAAAAGAAAAATAGAGCCATAACTGGTTAATTGCCCAATTAAGAAACTACCAGATTCTTCTTCAGTCAATACTAACAGAATTCACATTTGAGCAAGTCAACAAAGCATATAAATATTTAACATCTCTTGAATATAACATTTTAGTATAACAGAGACTACATAACTCTATCCACTGTTGTGACTGTGTACAAATTAACCAGGTTAAATATCAAAGATACATTGGGAATACTCCCAAATCAACAACAGAATATTAATTGAAATGAATTTTTAAAAGATTCAGAAATAAAAGTAGAAAACAATTTTAACATGAATGAGACAGTGCTTAAACAATTATTGACCTAATCAACGCCTTTAAAATTACCACCAAAATGTACTACAATATATTTTTTTTAATTTAGTTTACAGAAAGAATCTATAAGTACAGGTTGCAGAAAGAAAATGTTTAGTGCTATTTACATTCATTTTAAAACTCTGCTCTATACAAATTTAATTCTGATCAGTAGGAACAATATTTTTGTAGATCTACTGCATATAAAGCCTTTTCATCAAAGCATTAACAATGAACAAAACAACCTGATTGCATTTAAACAAAGCTGAACATATGAAACAATTTACACTTAATGTCTGTAAGGGAGGTGAACACTTATTAAGTACAGAACATGATGTCAGCCTGCAACTTCATTTTTAAAAAGGCTAAAGTTATTTATATGGAATATTGTTCTATATACTACACGCCAATCTATGTTTAAGTTCTATAGTTAGGTATTTTATAAGTCTTTTATTAAATATATTCTACACATATTTGTAATTTCATCCAGGAAGAATTTCTTCCCAGTGAAAAAAATATAAAATCTTTCTTATTTTTTACAGATTTAGGTGAAACTAGCTCATGCTTTAGTGCTGTGCATTGTTTTTTAGCATATCAATTTTTAAATTACTGGTATAAAATAAGAGTGGCATCCTTAATCATGTATGCCTTAAAAATCAGCTTTTGATTTTAATACAATTGCAAGCACTAATACCAAATGCAAACTATATAAAGAAACAAAATTAGTACTATGGAGTTTTTTTTAATTTTAAGAATTCATTTGAACTCTGAGTATGATGCTGGACTCGATTATGGATGAGTAATAATTATGAAAATTTCAATTTTCTGATATTCAAATACATAAAATTGATCAGTCAATGAGGTTTTCTAATATTTCTGCTCGCTAACGAAAGCCTCTGAGCGCCTGGCATACCTCCCACATTAAGGCTAGGAGACGCACTCTCACCCCTCCTGTGCTGTCTGAACAAGCACTCAGTGACTAGGACTCAAGAGTGCACGTATTAAAGGAAAAAAAAATAGTTTCATCAGCCCTCTACTGAGTGCTTTAAACAACAGGCACATTTTGTTTTTGTTTTTTCATTTGTTGCAGTGAAAATAGTCACACTCAGTTTAATATTCTGTGCCAGTACAGCCACCACAGCTGACTTTGGTAGAATTCACCCAACATTTTAGTTTCTTTTCCATTTTTTCCTCTCAAGTTGACCCGGTAATTAACTTGATTGATTGCTGAGAATCTTCCAGTGTGGAATTGTATAAATGAGTATTTCTAGGTACAATAAACTGTTATAAATTCTGCTGATGAGGAAAATAATGTCAATCTTTTTTAGTGCAAATTGTATTTGGAACACTTGATTTGTTAGTTCTGATGATGAAAATTTTTGTGGCAGCAAAATGGTTCTGCTATGAAAGATAACTTGTTAACTTTTCCCCTGGAGATTGACTGCATCTGAAAACCAATACATTTTAAAACTGCTGAACATAAACAAAAATATCAGAAATAAAAAAAATAGTGGAAAATGTTCTTGCTTTGTTTTACTTTCATGAGAAAAGATGACAGTGTTCATGTGATAATTCAGTTCCATGGATTTGCAGGCAGACTGTTCCTAAAGGTTTCTGAAGCTATGTTGGGTCTCCTCTGTCCCAGCAGCATGAAAGACAAAGACTGTGTCACACCACACCAGGCAGACAGTGTTTACAGGATTACACAACAATTACTCTCGCCAGTCTTTTCTCGATTCCTCTGACCTAGGGAAAATGAAGAAAAGCCTTGATTTTAGGAAGCCAGAGCTGTGGGGAGGAAGGAGATGGCACCTAAGTGTAAAATATACATTTTAATAAAATGTTTGCATTTTTTAAAATTAAAAGGCCATAATAAAAAGCTTCTTTAATATTAGCATGCTTCAAAAATGTTTGGCTATCTGCATGGCAATCTATTCATAAACTATAAAAACTTCCTTTCCTTTGGAATTCCAAGAAAAAAACAGCCATTTCTGAATGCCTGTTTTGTGACTAAAGTGAGACGCTCCTTCAGTGCTAGGCTTACCTTGGGAGTTGGGTTCTGGTAATGTCTCTCTGGCCACCAAATGCATCACTGTTGTTTTGCCAAAAGGAAGTTTTAATGCTACATAAAAAGTAGAAGACAATTTATTATATGTACATCAACCTGTGAAAATCCCTACCCAGAAGTGAAACCATTTTAAACATTGGCTGCTTTTTGCATGACTTTCCCCCACAAGCTGAACTCCTTACCAAGTACAGCATCTGCTCTACACAGTAAGACAAGGTTAATATTATAAGATAACTTTTAGAGTTTAAAATAAATTCTTTCCAGCTATGACCATTAGCTTGATACATATATTTCTATTACTTAAGGAGGAGGATAAAAGAAAATACATAATTGGTTGATATCAGTGATTACCTTTAGAGAAAACAATAGAAAAAATACAAAAATTTATTTTAAGCACACTTTTTCTAGAACAGAGAAAAGTTCAGATAAAGAGATATACTTTTAAATCCAATAACATTTCAGGTGTCTAGTAAAATTACTGCATCAACTAAAGACAAAAAATGACAAACTGACTTTTAGACATTTATTCTCAACCTTGTAAACCTTACTTAGAAAGTAATCTTTAGAAGGTTAAATTCACTCAGTATTATTAATAATCACTGTTTTCTAATTAAGCCTTTAAAAGGTATTTCTTACTCATAATAAAAACTATATTATGAAATATTTCAGACACAGAATAATACACACACCTATGCATGATGAACCACTGGAGCAAATACAAATATCAAGCTTTCATGGTAAATCCCTTTGTTATTCTATATATAAAATTAGAAGCAATCAGTATATCTAACTCGAGCTGAAGCTGGCCTCGAACTTGTGGTTCTCCTGCTTCAAACTCCTGAGTTACTGGAATTACAGGCAAAGTGCCATTGTGCCCAGCTAGATTTTTAAGAATCCTAATTATCTCTAATACTAAGTACGAATTCGCAGAATCAAGGTGAATTTCCAAAGTGCTCCTGAGTGACTCACCCTTAGAAGCTATAAATTTAATTGGCAGGTACTATTATTTTTCTTCTCCATTTATGAATTTTAGCCAGAAACACTGGACATTGACACTATCAATATTAAAGGTGAAGGAAGAGGAAGAGAATCAAAAACACTTTCTCTTTTCTTCACTGCAGATGTTTTGGCTTCCTACTATGACTGGACAATCACCAGAACAAAGGTTTTCAACCTTCACCCTATGTAAAAATCACAGGGGAGTAAAACTGTCAGATGGGGAGGGGTGGCAGGTGGAAATCTGCATTTTAAAATGAGTAACCCACAGGGTAGGGGCATAGCTCAGAAGTAGAGCACTTGCCCAGCACGCACAAGCCTCTGGGTTCCATCCCTAGCAAGACGCACGCACGCACGCACGCACGCACACACACACACACACCAATCATAAACAGATGAAAATGTTATAAAAAAAATACCCCCAGGGTGATTCTTATGTCCACTGTCTCAGAACTACCCTTGGAGAAACACTGAGCTAGAATGTACTGACCATCAAAGATCTGACTGGTCACCATCATTTCCATCCTTCAATTAGTAAGGCTATTGCCATATCTCTCCCTTTAGTGAACTGAAATTCTATGTGACTATAAGGTTATACCTCACAAAAGAGAATTTTAGCAAGCCTGTTATCCTAGCTATTCAGGAGGCTGAGACAAGAGGGTCATAAGTTGGAGGCCAGCCTGAGCAACTTAGGGAGACTCTGTCTCAAAATAAAAAATAAAGAGGATAGGATTGGGGCTGTAGCTCAGTGGCAGAGCACTTGCCTAGCACGTATGAGGCACTGGGTTTGATCCTTAGCACCACATAACAATAAACAAATAAAGGCATTCTGTCCATATAAAACTACAAAAAAAAAAAAATTTAAAAAAGGACAGGGGATGCAGCACAGAGGTAGAGCACCCTAGATTCATTTCTCAGAATGGGGGGAGAAGCAGGGGCAGGCAGGATTTAGGGGTATGTTTTAAGAGACTTGATAACCAAAAATTTAGGCTTCACATTTATTGAACCACATAATTTCAAAAGTGGCTGAGAAACTGGGTGTTGTGGTATGTCCCTGTAGTCCTGGCTACTTGGGAGGCTGGGACAGGAAGACTATTGGAGCCTAGGAGAGGAGGTAAGCCTGGGCAACACAGCAGGACCCAAAAGAAAAAAAATTTGCTGAGAATGCCTAGGTCTCCTACTTTAATCACCTACATGACTGACCTCACCCTGGGTTGTCACCCCACTACTTTGTCCTTAGCCACTGCTTGAATATCACCTATGAAGCAAACATCTCACTTCTTCCCAAGGTGGCTCATTCTTTCACTAAACTAAATGTGTTCAAACATTTTTCCTTATATTGAATTTAAAACACTGCCTTTGAGTTGCAGAGCTACAAAGAGCAAGCCTAGGGCCATACAAAGCAAGCCTAAGACTTCTTCCACGCTAGCCATTCAAATATTTGAAAAGACTGCTACTGCCATATATGCTATTTTCCTTTATTGTGGACATCCAAGAATACACAGGGAGACCAAAAAGAAAAACTGGAACCAAAAGGGCAAATAGTTAATTGAATGATATTTTTAAATTCTGGTCAAACACCCAGTTGCACAGGTCCTGGCTATGCTACTACACTACACTGTCTAAATCACTAAGGTCAGAGATGGCTTATTTTGCTTCTGAAAAGATTGAAAACAACAAAGAATGACAATAATAAAGATATGAGTTAATCTGTTAATTATTCTAAAATAAATTCCAAGAAACTATAGGTAAAAATTTACAATTAAAAAATTTATAATTAAATGGTAATAAGTCAATAATTTTGAACCGCACACAGATTCTACAATGCTGGATCATTGGGGCCACTGCAAAAAAAATAATTAAGAAATGGGCTGGACATGGTGGCATATGCCTATAATCCCAGAGGCTTGGAGGCTGAGGCAGGAGGATCACAAGTTCAAAGCCAGCCTCAGCAACTTAGTAAGGTCCTAAGCAACTCAGTAAGACCCTGTCTCCAAATAAAATACAAAATAGGGCTGGGGAGGTGGCTCAGTGGTTGAGAACCCCTGAGTTCTATCCCCGTATCCCCCCCAACAAAACAAAACATAACAAAAAGAAAGAAATGGGAGTTGATGGGAAAGTGTACATATAGATTAATACTCAGAGGGAGATGGAGAATCTCAAAATTAACTCATATAGTTAAAAGATTAAATTTCAACCAACATTTACCAATTTTTAATTTAAGATCTTGTCTGAGTCATAGAGAATTAAAACAAACAAACAAAACGACTAAAAATGGCCCATTCTTAATGAATGCACAACACACCCAAGGCACTCCTAGTCAATCTTTACAGGAAGGCTGGTCTATCTAATTATATAAAAACTGTTAAAAGAGCTGCAAACCAAAACAGCCTAGTTTTAAATAGCAGCCAACTCTTGTAGGCCACAGCATATTTTTAGGCCAGTTATAACACCAAAACTGAGTTATATGAAAGATTATATGCATTCTACCAACTTGATGTTGTCAAAAGCATTGCACGCATCTGCTTCAGTCCTTATCACAACAGTACTTTCATAGCAGATTTTATCTGTACTAATGGATTACTGGAGCTCCTTGAAAGATTTTATCGTTCAACCCAGTATTCCCAAGTTTTTCTTACTGTCTTGACACATAAGAAGAGTTTAATAGATTTTGCTCAGTGAGTGAATAAAACTGTTCTAACTTTAAGGAAAAATAGATTAAATACTTCATTGTTAAGCTTAAGGGAAAAAAATCTGACAATACTGAAACAAAGATATATTTATGGAGATCATTTTATCTGCCCACAAATTTCCAATTATCTGAATATATCTGAAATACTATCCTAAAACCAAAACAAACCCTGCTTATGGTAGAAAATGTACCCCATAAGGGGGCACTATTGAGCTACCATTTTCCCATCACATATAAAGAACAATGACTAGCTAACTGCTGAAATGCTCAGTACATGCCAAGCACCATTTTAAGGGGCTTTGAATATATTCACTAATTCACCCCTCCCAACCCATGAGATAGGCACTACTGAAATCCCTATTACTGATGAAGAAACTGGGACACAGATCTTGGTTGTCAGTTATTCAAGGTTACACTGTAAAATCAAGGTACAACTTGGACAGTTTGGTTCCAAAATCTGTTCTTTTAACTACTATATTAGACTCATGGCTGTTATTTACTTTTATTCTCATAAAAGCATAACAATGATCAGTTGCAGTCAAACTGAAAACACTTCTTTATATCTGAAAATCGATTATCATAGATGTTTTTCGTTTGTCCAATTTTAACTTTAAAAATTACATCTAAGGGCTGGAGTTGTGGCTCAGTGGTAGAGCACTTGCCTAGCATGCGCGAGGCACTGAGTTCGATTCTCAGCACCACATACAAATAAATGAATAAAATAAAGGTTTAAAAAAATTACATCTAAATGACATTATCCAGAAGTACAATAAAATTACATCTGTAACATAACAGGTATAAATTTCTAACTATACTGGGATAGGATTTATCTTACAAAGTAGAGCTAAAACTAATTTAACAGAATACAAAACGTAAAGGAGTAGGCACACTGAAAACAGGCAGAATTCAGAGTTGAATATATAACTTTTTTAGTAAATTCCAAGACTTAAACATTTAAAATAAATGAATAATGCTGCCATGAGACAGATATGAAATCCTACTACAAAGGTGACTATTACCTCCTAGGGTGACATTTCCATGTAGAAATCGTCCTTGATAAATAAGTCGTAGGATATTTGGACTGCTGACCTGCTCTTCTTCCCAGTCTGAAAAGAACACAAGGAACTGGTTAATTGCACTTCAACACATACCTGAGGTGCTACTGCATTGTTTCAAAAATTCAGATTCAAATCAGTTGGAGTATATTAAAGAAGACACTTGGAGCTTCCAAATAATTGAAATAGTTACTATTCATGCATTTGCTGCAGCCTTTATTCTTTCCAACTCTTCCCATTAAATAGCAAGATATGCAAGAGTCAAATTTTTGCTTCTTAAAGAACACTATAGCATGTCAAAGTACAGACCTGAAGTTTTAAAAACTAAAAAAAAGCTTTAAATAATCTAATCCCCATTAAGAGATATATCATTTGAAAATTAATTTCAATTACTAGTATTACTAGTAATTAACAGGCAATATTATAATGTTGTAATATCTGTACATGTCAAAGTATATATTCGAGGCTAGAAACAACCAGCTTAAAAAAGATTTTTTAAAGAACTTAAGATATTAGATAATGTATTATTTTATCATCTTTTTGAGACCAACAGGCAAAAACTATGGATGACACAACTTTAGTACACCTTTTCCACAATAAATACTCAGAATAAACCCCTAAAACAATACCTATAGAAGATACTCTACAAATATGAAAGCTAGGGAAGTATGCAAAGAAAATCAAAAGACAAACTGGTAACAATTTATAAAATGGGTGATGAAATATGTAATTTTAGTTACAGTAAAATATAGAATATCAGTTCATTAAAATAATGGTTAAGGACACTGATGTATTATGGCAGGTATGGTAGTACTTTTTATTAAGTTGCAGATGCAACAATTTAAGCTCTGATTTTGGTAACAATTTCAGAATTCCTTTTCATCTTTATTAGCAATTCTAGTATGATGTGCTTGTTTCCTATAGAAGTTCTTATTGTTAGGAGATAACTGTCAACACAAAAATAGTTTAAACACTCTCAAAACAGAATAGGAGATAAGGTAAGTAAAGACTTCCTCTTTGGACTTTTTTTTAAAGTTTTCAAAATGATCACTATGAATGTAAGAAAAATCACTGCCTCGAAGTGACTCAGCACAGCAGGAATGGGCAGAGGAGAAATGAACTTGTTTCCTGTACCCCTGCCTCCTGCCTTTTCTCCCTCTATCCTCCTTTCCTCCTGGTAATAAGCTTTTGCTGCCCTCTGACTCCACTGATTTCAGGTCCCTCCTTTGATAGAAGAAAGATCAAATAAGCTGCATTAATATGAGTACTTTCAATTCATCACTTCTAAAATTATTGTTTAATAGAATATTTCTGGTCAAAATTCCATAGATATAAAGGCAAATGACAATAACTGTCTAAATCACAAAGGGGAAGAGGGAAGGTTAGTATTCTAAAAATTTTTTAAGTATTTTTTTGAGATTAAATAACTTAAAGTCATGTAGAGCATTATCTTATACAGAGTCTCATCATTTCCAAGTACTTAATCCATTTAATAAGGTATTTACTCTTTCCTCTTCAAGGATCTAACATTTAGAGAGACTTAAAAACAAGTTGGAATTTAAGATTTCAGGCATTACTAACCTAACAGTTATTTGTGTATTCTACTTATTAGCAATATTTCCACAAAACTGCATAGAGAATGCTAAGGAAAACTAGTTCTTTCTACAAGTAGAGAAATTTCTACAAGAAATGACTTTCTTCTATTGACCGAATATTCATCCTACCTTTGTTATGAGCATCAACAAATATTTATATTTACTGAATTTTAAGATATGACATGATATAATATGGACTTAAAATTTTAATGTAGATATTTTATATGAAATATTTTCTTTTCTACAGTGGCTAAAGTTGTTGAGTAGATGTGGCAAACTGAGGAAAGACTAGGAATTAAAAACTTTTTTCAGGGCTGGGGATTTGGCTCAGTGATGGAGCACCTGCCTAGCAGTATGAAGCCCAGGGCTTTGATCCCCAGAACCACAAATTGCCCACGCAAGTAAATAACATTTGAATGATTCAATCAAATTTTAATATAGGTAGATAGTTCATTCATTACATAATACTTAATGGCAATATCCTGCACTTGATTCTTCCCTTTAATCAGAATATTTTAAGGTGTTAAAACTAATTTTAATATCTAAGTCAAATAGTTACGAAAGTCAAAGTAGTTCTTCTACCTCAGGTTGTAATATTGTCCAAATAAAATAAATTTGAATGGGATTGCCATTTTTTGTCTTGTGTTATCTTTTCTACAATATCTATATCCAGAAGCCATCTTTAATCCCCAACCCCCGCCAAAAAAGAAAAAAGAAAACAACCATAAAAGTAATTTTTTGTATCATACCTAATGCAATATCATTCTTAGCTACTTAAAAATGTTCTTAATACTGATAAATTATCTATCCTGCCTGGCTGTAAAAACAAAAATGCAATATTCTTAAAGTCCTAAGCTTTTGTCAAATTTAGGAACTAACTCCTTGGCTACCAACGTGAAGAAAATTCTAGTAGTTCCACAAATCTTTGCTTGAATAGTTTTTTAACTTCAGGCCTATAAACCCATAAAGACATAGCCATATGGTCTAAAAGTCCTCTTTAAGAATTTTCAAATTAAAATGTTAGTGATAATCTGGAAGAGACTTGAGATGATTCAAATAATCACTTGATAACCAGGTGCACCCTTGGGATTTTAAGACCATATATGCATTAGGTTTATGATTGTACTAGTGTTGAGCAGTCAGTACTTCTTTAATTGTCAAGTGATTAATGAAAAAGAAGCGAGGGTGACTTAATACTTAAATGACGCATTCTTTGTAGAAGACTGAATGACAATTTGGTACAGAGTATGAATAAAGGTTTTGTGGTGAGTCTGCAGATAAATGGGTCACCATGCACCATGCGGGAACATAGGCATGCCAAGTTCAACAGTATTCATGGTGCAAACAATGAGTTGGCTTTAGCAAAAATAAATCATCTGGCACATCCATGTTCTTAATTTGAACATATTGGTTTTAGAATTATATTTGAAATTTCTTTGTAGATGCATTTTAGTTTTATGCTTTTTATGACAATAAATGATAAAGAATATTAATTGGGTTTTATGTTTCTATATTTTAAAATATCCATTATACAAAAAATAAGTCAGTACTAGGGGATATGTAAGAATTTTCTTTCTCTAAAAAGGGTTCCTCATGTTATTTAAAGTTGAGAAACACTGCCCTAATTGATTCATTTTGTATACACTGTGGTCTTTGTTGAAACAAGCCTTGTCCTTTAAAAGTTCAAAACACTTTTTGCTAATAAAATTAAATGAAATCAGCTGAAACAGACTTATCCCTATGGTACATGCCATAAAAAGGGTACATGACGACACTTGGTGAAGTTCAAAGTAAGAGCATAAACTAAAGACTCATTTAAGAGAGGCAAGACAGAGTGTTTCTTAGATTGGAGACAAGCAGAGATAGAAGGAACACCACACACTCTCCAAAGTTGCTCTTATAGGTTCTGGCTTGAAAATGCAAAGCATCAACAGACTTTCCCTTTTCTTTTTTTTGGTGGTGGTGGTGGGGGGGGGGGGGGTCGGGGGATACCGGGATTGAACTCAGGGGCACTTGACCACTGAGTTACATCCCCAGCCTTATTTTGTATTTTATTTAGAGACAGGGTCTCACTGAGTTGCTCAGCACCTCACTTTTGCTGAGGCTGGCTTTGAACTTGAGATCCTCATGCCTCAGCTTCCTGAGCCACTGGGAATACAGGCAAGTGACACCACACCCGGTAACACCTTCTTAACCTTGTTCAGGGAATATATCAAGTGATATGAATTAGAAGTTAACTTTGTTTCTAACTTAATTTTAAATAGACTGTGTATAGAATAGATAAAAGAATGTACTATAATCTGTTAATTAAAGTTTTTTCCTTTTGTTTTTATTACAAATAGCTATATGGGTGTGTTAACTATTTCATGTTGTTCCTTTTAAAATACATTTTTAACTTACATGTTGAACAGTTCTAAGGAAAAAGAGAACTCTGAATACTCAGCTTCTTTATAATTTTGAAATAAGAAAATTAAAGGGCAAAATCTAGATGGGGATACAGTGATCCCCTTTAATGTGAGCATTATATCCTCAATTACTTTTGTTCTTTTTCATTCTACACAAATACAAGGTTGACAAAACATTTGTAAAACCAGGGAGAGCATCAACAATTAACACTGCTCATTCTCAAGAGAAAAACGCCACTTACCCATTGGCCAATTGTCATACACATGCTTTGCAATGTCAGAAGCAGAATCGTTAGGAGAAAACAGGAACTCTTTTGTTTTTCCGCTCACCAAGATGAGGCGCAAATTTATCTGAAAGAAGACAAGGATTCTCTTACTATAAATCGTAAAATTTTAAAGTTTGAAAAAAATGACTTGCATAGGAAAAATGACTTACAAGGCAAGCCAAAATTAATTATGCTTTTAAAATTTAACTACTTTGACAATGTTCAGAAATGTACTTTTGCAAGGTTATCACTACTACTAAAGAATACACATTTTCTATTGAAAAACTAATGAGAGTGCAGACCTAGTGGGTCTTACTACTTAACCAGGGCAGAGATGTTAGTTTGGGATCCACTGGATTCACATTTCCAAGTCAATAGGAATTTGCTTATAGCATTCTAAACATCTTTTCAAAATGTTCACTTTTTAATTTTGTTGCCATAATTAATTTAATGCTATTTTAAAAAATCGCCATATCTGTTCATTTCTCCATAAACCCCACAAGCACACTTTTCTATAGCTCTGGGTCTCTGTTAAGAGTAAGAAAGACTTCACTATAAGTTGGGTCTGCTCCAGAGCTGAGCCCTGGGACTAGGCAATCTTGCCTAACGTCATTATATCTAAAGGACAAAGAATGCCATTGTTCCTGTTCAAATTGTGTCAAGTCCCAGGTTACCCTAGTTCTCTTCAGTTACCAAAATATGTATTTTTTTTATTAAAAATACCAGAAAATCTTTAAGATGCTTAAGTTACAATAAATTAATTGGTAGCCACTGCAGTACCATGAAGATACTAGGGTGACCGATTTACTATTTTAATCACAATCAGGACTAAGATCACTCCTAGTGCCTCACTCCTGTGTTGAAGTCTTTAGGAGGAAATAAGGGTTAAGAGAGGGCCTAGGGGTGGGGCTCTAATTCCTACCACTGTGGTCTGAGAGAGAGGAGGAAGAGCCCAGGCGCACTCACTGGCATGAAAGCCCCCCTCACTCTCACTCCCACTTCCCCAGCTGCAGTGAGGACAGAGAGAAGGGGACCTCCACTAGAACCCAACCCAACTTCCGCCTCCAGACCTGTGAGATATAACATTTTTTTTAAACCATCCAGTCTACGGTATTTTGTTATGGCAGTGAGAGCAACCAAATACTTTAAGAAAAATATAAAATAAGAAATGTGAGACTACCTTTAGGAAGGGAAGCAACATTTGATAAAATAGAAACTACAATCAAATTATTAGAAAGGAAAAACATTTTGCTTATTCAGCAAAATATCCATGGGTTGCTAAACAAATAACCTGTTTATTGGTAAGGCTAAGAAAAGGTATAAAGTAAGGTTAAATTTATACTCTATTTTTAAACTTAAAGGTCAAAATTTTCTGTTTTTGTTTTCCTGTCATTCCATATAAAGAAATCAGGACTCTAAGTTCTCAGCATTTCCTATTTGTAAATTGACATACATCAATACCACCAAGAAACTGATAATATATTTTTATATTTCAAAGATCAATGGTCTAAAACAGTTCATGTAGATGTTCAGAATATTGGAAACTTAATAGTCTCTAGATTCAGGATTTAAAGAATTAAAAAATTTTTTTCATGCTTAAAAATGGGTATGAATTTTCAATTTGAAACAGACCCAATTAACCCTTCCTCATGCATACTGGCCTGCTTCACATACTTAGTACACCTGCCTACTCCAGAAAAAATTTGAATTTTTAACTCCTGATAGTTTGAATGTGGCTCTGAGCTACAAAATGAGAACAAATAGCAAGATAAGATTTTAAAATCTTCTACTCAGAAGGAACTTTAGTCATCCCCCTAGGTGAAGAAAGGAGAGAATATGATAATTTTAAGACTAAGAATTTATATTAAATTTTGTGGTCAGAAGTATCCAAAACTATTAACGAGTTAATGGCTCTTTAATGGAAGAAGCTAATGTTCAAAATTAAAAACAGTAGTAATAAATCCAAACATTGTGTTACTGGGTAAAGGAACCCACTGCCTTAAGACCTGCAGTGCCTGGAACCCTGCCAGGCACACAATAGGTTTTTAACCAGGGTTTGGTCACTGACTCTTACTTGAACTTCCTCAGTATTAAGAAGTGGAAGTACAGACTGGAAAGGTAGGGGCTAAAATTAAACTCCGATCAGTATACTGAGCATTGTTTTGAATGAACAGTTCAATATGTAGAATGGGAGTAAATAATATCTGGTTACTGTGCTTTGGACATGTAGGTAATTCAAACGGTAAGTATCTCAACCTTTAATTTCTTGGGACCTGGATCTTTATTGTCAGCAACATGTCACAGTTAATTTAAACACTATCCTTCAGTAAGACACTTTGAGAAGTAAAATTAATTCTGGACTACATATTAACCTAATGCTGAGCCTAGTTTTCAAATATTGATAAAGACTGGGTTACTGATCTAGAAGATGAAGAGATTGGTCTCACTTGGTTCTATGCTTCTGTCTATAAAATAAACTTGCTCCTAGGCTGGACCCGTGAATCTGCCTCTGCATGAAGTCATGTATATTTTAGGACTGTAATATTATTGGAGGAAAACCTTGAATTCCTATAATTTCTTTTAGAGGAAATTTTGAAAGCAATCACCCAGATAAACACCTACATACCTATGATGGTCAGTAGTTTATTTTCCAATATTATAGCAAGAATCTTCTCAGACTCATTCAAGATAATGTCAGTCATACTTGCTCTTAGTCAATGCATGACAACTTCTATACACATGAGCCAGTTATCTTTAAAATACAATTATCATCTAAATATTTACTAATGAAAGGCATTTTTACTTCTTTGAAGCGAAGCTAAGTCAATCTATAAAATACTTTTAATAAAAATCTCTACTTGTGGGCTACTGGGATTCTTCATAAAGCAATAATTTAAAAATAAGACTCTCCCTTACAGTTTAAAATGTGATACACTTTTGTGTGCATACTTGTCTGAAAAGAAAACTGTTAATCAGGACTCTGAATGACTTGGTATGAGATGGAGTTCCCATTATGAAATAAATTCCCAGGGGGTGGCATTTAGATTATCTAAATGAATTATATATTTTATAATTACTTTTAAGGCAAAACAAAGACTATTAGTAAGGAAGAACTGCCATGATCATTTCCTGTAAGGCCAAGGAAACAACAGGAACTCGTCAATGCATGTAATTCAAGTTTTAAAGTTTTCAAACTGCCATTTCTACTTGCTAGATTCAATCAATTTAGAATCTAATTTAGAACTTAATTCATACAATAATTCTTTTTAATTGGTCAGGATGGAAAAATGAGGTGAGGGAAAGAGGGAAAATGAAAGACAGACTGACTGGAACAGTTGTGGAAATAAAAGACAATTATGGAGATGGACAATGTCCTTTAGAAAGAAATATGACTGTTTTCTACAAAGAGACTAACATATTGATCAAAAAAAGAATCCCCACTTCTCTTCTGGAAGTCTGAGAGAGAATGAGTGCTGGGTTCTCTACTTCACGTGCAAATTTTTGGAAAATGATCAGCAGAGCAACATTTGCCCTTTGTACTGCTCACATCTGCCTTTTTGTTAAATGGCAAGTGGGAATGGTGTTAGACTCTTTCTGCAATTCACTTCTTAAAACCCAAGAGGAATCAGGCTGAGACAAAAAGCCAATCCCAAAAGGTTACACTGTATGATTCCACTTAAATGACAACATTCTTGAAATGACAAAATTGTAGTGATGGAGAACAGATTAGTGGTGGCCAGGTGTTAGGAGGGGGAAATGCTGTGTCCATAAAAGCCTGGCATGAGGGATCCTTGAGATGGCACTGTCTGAATCTTGATGTGGTAATCAATGCTCACAAGAACTACATGGGATAAAACTGCACAGAACTAATACATACATATGCACGTGCTTGTAAAACTGGGCAAATCTGGATGAAGTTTGTGGATTTTATCAATATCAATTTCATGTTGTGATACTGTGGTTATGTAAGACATTATCATTAGGGAAAACTGGGTGAAGAGTATGTAGGATTTCTCTGTATTATGCCTTCCAACTGGAAACAAATTTATAATTATTGCAGGATAAAAAAATTTTTTTTAAAAGTCCTTAGCTTCCTAAAAATTATATGGTGTTCACTATGTATCTATCTCTAGTTATTTTTATTTCCACTTGAAGATGAGTAGTTTTTTTTAAAAAAAATATTATATTAAAATAACTATAACATCTTTCTAGAAAAAAAAAACCTAAGTGACTTGCTTTAAGACAATACATGAATTTGGAAATAAATAAGCATATTTTCCTTATTCTATGGTTTATAAATGGAATATTTGAAATTTTTATTAACTCTACTGCACAAGAGAAAGATGGAGAAAAGATTTCATTGTTCTATGTAAGATTGACTTTATGCAGAAATTATTCAAGTAATTGCAGTCTTAATATAGTGATAATATAGTTCATAAACTTTATTTTATTCATTCATTTATTCAAACATTTTCTGAAACACTGTGTGTGGTGTCTGGATTATAAAGATTTAACACGAAAGCTCTTGAGGATTGTATAAACTTGAAGATACTTCAGACAAAAAGAGAACTATGGGAAAGAGGGGTAGCTAGGATATAAAATTGTAAGTGCTCAATAAATACTTGTGAATGAATTTCAAAAATAACAAAAAGGAAGTACCTGAGGGTCTGAGATGTTCAGAGTAAGATGTAGAAGAGTGAATTTAAAAAGTAAAAACAACAGCTTGCCATTTACTGAGCGGCTTACTATAGTTCAGGTATTTAGTAAGTCCACCTAGCCATCTCTGAAACAGGCATTACTAGCTCCATTTGAGGGTTGTGGCAATGGGCTGAGAGGTTTTAGGTATCTACCTGCATTACCACTCTGCCAATGACACTCAGCAAATTCTTACCGTGGCCCCCACAGCCCTATTTATCCTCCAGCATCATTCCGACCATTCTTGCCCCCCTTATGCTCCCCAAACATGGGTATCTTCATTTGGTTCCTTAAAAATACCAAGTTCTTCCTACCTTCAGGTCTTTACAGAGCTTGTTCCTTCTGCTTGGAATACTCTGCTCTGCATTCCCCATCCCAATTCAAACACCCAAATCTCAGTGTACTTTACCACTTGGTGCCTTAGTTCACCCAACACCCTAAATGGCTTACATATGCTTCAGAAGGGATGACATAAGTCAATCCCCTGGACTAAAACCTGGAATTACAAACCAAAGTACAATGAGATCTGCTAAGTGCATCAAAGCTATGGGAACTTTTTCTACATTCCTTTAGCACTAACATATATTACATATTAAACTGTTGTAGGTGGGAAATTCAATGGAATACCTTATTTGGAACTGTAGAAACTTACCTATTTTAAGTGGTATGTAAAAGAAAAGCCTGAGAGGTCTCAAACTTAAAATTCCTACGTAAACTTCTCTATCTTCTCTTTTACTAGGAATGTGAATTTCTAGAGCTATATTCCAAACCAATATTTAATACTTTTGAAATTATGAGTCATTTGACTATTTATTTTAAAACACTTTGATTACAACATGAAGAAATGCATTGGGTTATAAAGATGAATGAATAATAGTGATTAACCTTCTTGGCTTTCTATGTAGATTTATTTATTTTTTCCTCATCAGAGAAGAAACAAAGAAAACTTTGGGTTTTTGTAAGTACACTTTAGAATCAAAGTATGCAGTTCAAAATTTATGAAGCATTTAGTGTCTGGCACACAGTAAGTACCTAATTAGCTATTATCACAACTTATCTATCATCACAATAACCACCATCAGTTTAGTAAATTACATGATGCTATTAAATAACACTTATATAGTACTTTATAATGTACTTTCTTAGTCTTTTATAATGTAAATTTACTTTTAAAATGTTTGGGAAACTGATAAAATTATAATTCCATGAAAAGTCTGACAGTATATATTCATGGTAATTCTTGCAAATTATTCCTAAAATTATTAAATTTATACAAGTTCCAAATCCTCTAAAACTTCTTATAAAATCTGTGGCTCTGAAATCAAACCACAGTTTTATATCACTTTAAAACCTGACTATATCCTTTTAAGGCCTGCACATAGGACACAAACTAGCTGCTTTAACCTGATTTCAATATGCTAATGATAGTCTAATTTCCTATATACACTAAGTAACAAATTTGAATGAAACCAAAGCACCCACAGCCGGGTACTGGATTTGTGTTTAGGGAAATCTTTGTTCTGAAAGATTTTTAGGTCTCATGGCTCATTAAAGTAAGAACTACTGTTCATCCAGGACAACTGTTCTGTGAACTAAACACTGAAGATATTAAATCAAAAATAGGAGAAAAGGAGCTGGCAAAGGAAATACAATAGAAGGGACCTTGGGGGGAGGGGAGAGTAGATTTTTCAAATATTCCTAATATGTTTTTATGTATTTCAGAGAGATGACAATTGTCTTTCCTCTGCCCACCTCCCATTAGGGGAAACATGATGGTAGAAGTTTTTGGGCGAGATAGCCTGAAATCATGGGGAAGGAAACTAATGGTGACTGTCAACAAGGTGCCAGAAATTTTCCTTACATATATTATTTACTTCCAATAGTTCTAACATGTGTCATATTTCAACACCTACTACATCATACTTTCTCTTTTTTGCTAATCACCTAATTACACCAATAAATCCAGATTTGACACAGGATGAGTCTTTCAGATGTCTGTACTTAAATCTGTCTTGGCTTTGCACCATTTTTTGAATCTTCCACAATACTCCTTTTGAGATAAGTATTTGCCCCTTTGTTGTGTCAATTCCCAGACTCTCTTCCTCCTGCTTATTTTATGCTATTATCAAATTCTATGTATGTATGTCTACTTTAAATTCTATGTCTTTCACAATACTCCTCAATCATTCAACAACAACAACAACAACAACAACAACAACAACAACAACAAAAACTTTAAAAGCTGAAAGGAGCTCAGAATTCATCCAGTTCACAGCTAGGGAATGGACCAGGTAAGAGAGCCTGAGAGGCAGTTAGTGTTAAAGAACAATTTAAAAAATCCTAGTTTTCTCTTTCCTAGGTTAGGTCTTTTCTAGCATACCCTCAACAACACCCTCTCAACACTCCCCTGAGATCTTTCTAAATATCTGATTCCAGTCTTTTCCAAATAGCCACTCTAGGAGAACTTGATTTTCTCTTAGGATTCAAGTAACTTTTCAGACAAAATACTTCTTAATCTGCTACATACCAACTGAAAACTAATCCTGTGTTCTTCTGAGCCATGAAACTTCTGAGAAATAGTTACTAAGAGAAAAGGGGTTCTTATTTACTGTGAAATAAGTTTGAAAATGTGTTTAAAATTTCAAGTAACTAGGAGGCTAGGGGGAGGGGATAGTGGGGAGTGATTGCTTAATGAGTATAAGGTTTCAGCTTTGCAAGATGAAAGGAGTTCAGGAGATGGACGGTGATGATGGTTGCAAAACATTATTAATATATATAATACTAATGAACTGTAATTATTAAATGGTTACCAGCCAATTTTATATGCATTTTACAATTTAAAAATTAAAAAAATTTTAAAAATTTAAACCAGTTTCTTCAATTGCAAAAACTTCTCAGAATCTTTCTCGTGCCAAAATTTTCAAGGACGAGGAGGCCTAGAGTGTTCAAGATTGTTCTACTTTCAGCTGACACTTCATAAAACTGAACACGTGGGTGAGGATGAAGGCAGTAGGCTAGATGCTGTAACAAAAATGATCCAAACGCAGTTCCACAGCACAGAGACAGTGGGGCACAAACAGGTCACTGAAATTCAAGTTTGTTTACAGATTTTCAAAATTTGTTGTGTATGCTGTATTGATGTAAAAAAAAAAACATTAGCTGTAATGGAAAGTAAGCCATCAATCCTATGGTACAGTATTATATTTTTTAAAAAAATGTTGACATAGCTGTAATTAAAAAAATCTGATTAGACCTATTGTTAGGGGATGTCAAAGTGACATTTTCCCTTTCACAGCATAACTGTGAATTCAATATTTGTATCTATTTTATGAAAGAGGAGAATATACCCAAAGATGGTCTTTAATATTAAGCCAAGATTCACATAAGATGGACACTGTAAAAACACACATTTGATAGACTTATCTTTCTCATATACTTCTAAGAAAACATGGAAGAAAAAAATGGTTTAAATTTTGCACTGTGGCTATGGCCAGAAAAGAAAATAATTTTAATGTGTGCCTTTACCCTATGAAAAGGAAAATTAGTAAGCCTCAGAGGGATTGTTCTAGATGACTATTAAAGTCTTTTCCAGCATAAATATCATGGGATTAACATTAAACAAAAGGGCATGTTATTTATAAATATAACAATTTATTTAAGTATAATAAAAGTAATATACATGGTACATATAGATGTTCAGTAATGAACAAGTCATTCCTATCAGTTGCACTTTATACTTGAATTAACAGAAGTGAAATGATGTAAACCCAATGTCTTTTTAGTTCCTTATCACTAACTATCTTTGATTCCCTGTAAACCAGGGCCTACTGGAGCCACACTACTGAACTGTAGTTTTAAAGGTCACTTATAATCATCAAACACAAACACAGAAAAGCTTCTTCTCGTTTCTCAGCTTCCCTTTTCTCTCCACAACATTCTACATACCTAATTCCTTTCCTCTTGAAAATCTTGCTTCATGGGGTTTATACCATTCCCAAACCATGTTTTCTGGGACACTAATCCCTATGAGGTATTCCAGTGAGAAAAGAATTCAGCAGTCAGATAAATCTGTGAAATATGCCTTATTCCACTTCTGGAGTTGCCATGTATGTTTAACATACTAAATACCCAGAGACCACTGAACTCGTTTGTTCAGCCTTTAACACAGCAGCAGTATTTAGCCACAGAACCGATTTTCTTTCCCATTACCTGTTACCATCCCGCAGCTCTAACATAGACTTGAGAAGACTATCCCTGCTTTGGTTCTTGGATCCTTTTTTTCAATTCTTTTCTTTCCCTCTTACAAACCAAACATGAGCTTTTCCAAAATTCCCTCCAACTGCTCTGCACCCTGTCTCCTATCTCACCCACTCCCAAGGCTTCAACTGCCACCTACAGGGAACAATCAAGTGCTGTGTAATAAAAATGTGGCAAATGATGAGCCCAAATACGATGGTGGTCCCATAAGATTATAATGAAGCTGAAAAATTCCTATCACCTAGTGATGCTGGAGCCATCGTAACATCACAGTATTAGATCACAGCTAAAGCATTACTCACGTGTTTGTAGTGACACTTGTATAAACCTACTGCACTGCCACTCACCACAAGCACAATTATGTACACTGCACACACTACATAACTCAATAATGATCTTAAATGACTATGTCACTGGTTTATGTATTTACTATGTTATACCTTTGATCATCATTTTAGAGTGTACTCCCACTTTAAAAAATGTTTACTACAAACACTGTGCTGTGTTACACTGGCAGCTCTCTCATCTGTGCTGACCACCTTAACTGCCTCGTGTCCTTCTGTGCTTGATTTAATCTCATGTTGCTTCATTTCTCATGGACCTAGGAGCAATGGGCTTTACCATACAGTATGTGTACATCCTAAAGCCATGACACACACGCGCGCGCGTGCACACACACACACACAATCATATAGCTAGCTGTGTGATAGGTTTTTAAGAACATAACACGCTCCCATTGTTTAGCAATACATGACTATAATCCCAAACCAATAATCCATGGAGTACCATTTTAATTTCTCCAGTTGTCAGGTGACCATTTCTAAATAGGTATCCTGTCTCCTCAAAATCGATATATTTAAAATTGAACTTATTATTGTCCTAAACAACAGGTGTCTTTCCTGATGTCAATTTCTGCTGAACTCTCCCGGTCTCCCCAGTCACAGAGGCTTAAAAGATTAGAGTTATCATTTACTTTCATCCCTTTTTCTCATGTGTCCTTACCCAGTCTTTAACTCTCAGATTCTGCATGTTGTCAATATCTCAGTCTAATCCACCCTGCACATTGTCAAACACTCTCAAAAAATGCAGTCTTAAAATTCTGTCAATGTATTCTAGACAGCTAACATTTACTGATCACTTATGCACAGTACTTTGTATAAAGTACGCAGTTAAACATCATACCACCCTATGAGATAGGAGTTATTATCTCTACTCTATAGGTGATGGGAAACCAGGACAATGAGGTAAGGTAACTCTTACGATTTCCCAGTTCACAGTTCAAACTCTTCAGTCCAACTCCTACTATTTCCCCACCCAAATCAATATATTCATTAAAAATTCCTTCCTAACAAGAACCACCAAGATACTCATCTTCCTGATTGCTCATGGTTAGTTCTAAGACCACCATTCAAGCTTAGGCCCCCAGTAAAGTCTACACTAATTATTCCTTAGTGAGAATTTCTGTCTAATCCCTGGCATATCCTATCACTGTTGACCATGCTTGCCGGGGAAAATTCTGATTTATGCTTATTGTATCAATGAGAATAAATGAACGATATCTTCTTTCACTTCCCGAAGTACCTCAATGTAGACAATAAATTCTAAGATCATCTTATGTATGTGACACCAATTATTTTGTATAGCAAGATACGGTTTTAGGTTCCTTAACTTGACAGTTAAACAATGGTCCTTGAGTAGAAAAATCAACCTTAAAACTTTCTTATTTCATGCTTAGTGCCAACCCTGATGTTTTACCTATGTGGCTACAGAAAAATTTTAATGAAATGCTGCCTTTGTGTTTGTTTCTCAATTAAATCTTGCTTTTAAGTTAAAAAAAAAAAAGGCATATTTTAAATGAATTCATACAGCTGACTCCAGTCATAGTAACTGAAAAAGTAAGTATTTAATGTACTGGAAGGATGAACAAATAATGTACCAGGGTACACTGGACTATAGTCAACATTCCTAAAATATTTCAGCAATATACATGTAACAGGATACTTTACGTATAATCAGGAAGTAGATTCACTGAAAATGACCCCCCCAAAAAAATGCTTTTTACTGTTTTTAAGTAGTTAGGCGATAATAGGCTATTTTCTACATACAATTACCATGGAATACAAGCTCTAGAATAGAACACAGTGATGATAATTAAACACACACACACACACACACACACACACAGTTGCCTGAAGAGGGAAGAAGAAAAAAACAGTTTAAAAATCATCCTATTCTTTACAATATGTTTATCAGTCAACTCATTATTCAAAAGTGATAGCAAGCTCTCCTGTCTAAGAACACCACATTCTGTCTGCCTATGAAGAAAACGATTGTTTCATGCTGCCTGTGCTCTGCAGTCCTATTCAGCTTGCACAGACAATTTGCTTCAACCTGTGACTAGTGATACTGTCACTTAGTGGTGCCCCAGATAGCCATGACCTCATGTGCTCTTAAATTGAGGTTCTTATTTATAAATTAGTGCCTCTTGAATACTCATGAATTCTTACTTGAATACAATGGTGTTTTATTAATTCTATTATTAAAATTTAAAATCCTAATAATTTATCAACTTACTTTGGATTACATAACAAATGACTTAGCAGGACAGCTCTATATAACAAGAAGCTGGGAAAGAGACAAGTGAAAGTGATAAATGCACCAACGTTGCTGTGTAATATTAAAAACAAACATCAGTAAAATAGAGCATAAAGCTCTCTCTGATCTATGCATACTTTTTTAACTAAGATGAGCATAATCACTAGCGCTAGTCACTGGAGATGAATGCTTCAGATCATTATTTTTTTAAAAAAACCCTGAACGCTCATAAACTATAGTTGTTACAGACTATAAATATAAATCTAGTAGCATCAAAACATTTAGTATTGTAATAATTATAATACAGAAAGCAAAACAAATGGTATTATAGTACAGAAAGCAGATGACTTCAAAAAGGGATTATCAAGAAGAAAACTACAGATAGTGGCCCATTAAGATATCTCTTTTACTTTTATAAGAGTTTGAAACTTTCTATAATAAAGACGAAAGGTTTTTAATCTAAAAACGGTGTGTTAACTCCTTGTGAATCATACTGGTTTTCTTGAAATAGCACTTCTTATAAGTAAATAACATGCCCCAAATTGCACCAATTCAACCTGTCCAAGAACAAGCTAAACTAAAACACAAACATCTCTAACAAGTCAAAACTTCCAATTATGTGAAAAATCAATATCTAGGGCCATTTTTAAAAAGTATGAGTAATGACAGCAGTGAGAAGTGTTTTGTTTTTTAGGAAGAAGTAATTTTATTATTATTTTTTTGGTGGTACTAGGGTTCAAACCCTGGGCTTTACACATGCTGATCAAGAGCTCTACCACCAAGTTACACCTCAAACCCCCAAAGTTTTTATTAAGAAAAAAAATGTTCCGTTGTTTGGTTCTTTTATAGAAAGCTACCCCCTCCCCAAAAAAACAGATAAAACTCAAAAGATCCATTGCAAAAAAGGAAGGTTAGAGCTGGCCTAATAGAAATAACAGATAATAATAATTAACCCTTTACCAAAAGGTTGAAGATCCCTCTGATAATAATGGTGTCCCCACTCTGGAGAGGACAACCTGAATAACTGTGTATGGACTCTGTATATGTTACCTAATTTTTTTACTGACTCAAAGCAATCTGTAATCCTTACTCTGGTAGTTATAACACCAATTAGATTTTGTATTTTTCTGAATCTTAAGATGTATGAATGTCTTCTCATATACCTATACAAGAACTCTGAACTTAATAGAATATGTATCTTTTTGTTTTCTTATCTTTTAGGGCCTCAATTCTTTTAGGTGTTAATAATTGATTTAATCTACTCTCTTTCATGAGTTGGTCTGAATTCTGAGCACAACAGATAAGGTCATTCTACTAAAAGGTATTATTTGCAGATTCTTTTAACCTTTCACTAGGTATTATTCTAAATTCAGTAGTTATTCCTCAAAGGCTTCATATTCTAGATTTAGAGAAATTACAGGAAGACTTTGGGGAAAAACTTTACATCAAGAAGTACATGTTGTGCAAGGAGAATGTGGTTTACAAAATGTCTCTTGAATCTTTAACAAGTGACATATCAGTTACAATGCCATGGAATAAACAGTTAATATGCTCATAAATTTAAAATACATATATACAAAATTGATAATGTTTTATGAAAAAACAACCTTATCAATCAGGTTGTAAAGAAAAACATTTTAAATGTATTTTTTCTTATTCCATTGCCTATTTTCTGTTGGTTTGCCTATTTTCTGTTGGTTTGCTTATTTTCTGTCTCACATCAAAACTACATTTCTTTGGATCAAAAAAGGAAAATGAGAAAGAAAATTATGTGCTAGGCACTTGGCTACCTTGTGAAAAAGATGTGATGTCATAGTCAGGGAAACAGGCTTCTTAGGTGAATGAAATGTTTTGAAGAATACAGACAGGATTTAAAATGAAAGGAATCTGATGTCTATAGACTACTTTCATCCTGATGCAATTACCTGGTGATTCCCCTAATCCTAAAGCCTCGAAATACATTTGTTTCCACTGACTAGGACAGCACTGGGGACAGAACATTTCTAATTCCACACTAACATTCCTCCCAATAGTTCCACAACCTCAACATTTTCAAATGTGTAGTTTAATTGACATTACATACATTACCCACATGAACTTGGGAGGCACTTTACATAACTGTTAATTTACCTTTTACAACTACTATAAAGATCAAAGAAAATAAATGTGAACATTTGATATAAATTCTAAGTCCACAAACCATTGTTAGTTTTAGATTTATCTGTGAGGAATAATTGGCTTTAGTCACAGAAAATGGTTGTCCTTGACTTGTCCTTTTCCTAACCTTCACAATTACTTTCCACCTTACATATGAGGTTTGTGATACATGTGGGCCTACAAACCCTCTGAGTATTAAATGAGATGTAAATCTCTTCAAGTGGCCTGCAAACTCCTCAAGGGCAGAGTCACAATGCCTTCCATTCCTTCTGTGTCTTTGCTTCCTTCTACTTTTTTTCTCCACCATTTGCCAGTTTTTCAGAGTGGGTACCTGTGGTAGCATATTAAAGATACTTAATGAAAGGCATGGGACAAGGACTGAACCAGCTAATCATCCTCCCTAAAGTGCATCAATAAAATCATCGGGGGCCATTAGAAAGGAAGGGAAAAAAACCAGGATTACTATATTCACAGACAGGATCTCTAAGAGGTAACCCCCCAAAGATGCTACAGTCCACATGCTTACATACAGTTCTTACTCCTCTAAGTATCTGCAATCACTGAACAAAATTCTTCATAGTGTTTAAAATCTTTTGATGATTTAAGTGTGAATAAGGTAGACTGAAAAATGTGTAATAAGGAAGTAGAAGACAAAAACTTCGAAGTTGTCCTTACTTGCTGCAGTATAACTACTGAGGGAAATCCCCAAATTTTAAATGATAATAAGTACTTAATTTTTGACATGTGTGATATTATTATTTGTGGTGATAACAAGAACAATAATGTTTATTGATTGCTTAGCCTGTGTCTAAAACTGTGTTAACTATGATCAGACAAGGTAGGTTTTACCTTTGTTTTCCATGAAGAAACTAAGGCTTAACTAAGGTTACACACTGTGCTCAAGTGAAAAATTTAATATAGCACTATTTCTGAACCCAAGAAAGTGTTTCTCAGTCTCAGCATGACTAATATTCTAGATTGGGTGATTCATTGGAGCGGGGTGTTCATGCCCTGTAGGATGCATAATATCATCCTCATCTCAAGGAAGCAGATGCAAGTGTCACTTTACCCCCATCTCCCAAAGTCATGGCAATTAAAAAAAAATGTCTGCACACATTGGCAAGTATCTCCTAAGGAGTAAAATCACCTTGGTTAAGGCTCAAGGGCTTAAGCCCTTTAACTTGCTGAACCATAAGGCATTTCTTGGGGAAATCTAGAACAATACAGTAATTTTGCATCTTAAACTAAGTGAAAAAGGATATTTCAAACCATATGAAAATACAACTAACTGAAAACATCATATGGTTAAGTAAATAGGTCTTAATGGTATCTAAACTCAATAATTACATTAGTGTATATCATTTTGTTTCCATGAAGACCATAAAATCATAAGACTGTAACAAAAATAGAACTTTTCACATGTATGAATGCAGTTCTTCAAAGTAGTCCCTCTGGACCAGATGCACACAACTGCTGCCACCAGGGATGGGAAAGAGTCAAACTCTACATTTGGAAGTGTCTCCTAACTCAGTTTAGAACTACTCTCTTTGGTTCTCATCACCTCCTTTCCACGTTGTACTCATATATAAATTATCCCTTTTTAAAATTTTTGTTTGTTTGTTCTAATTAGTTGTACATGACAGTAGAATGCATTCATAGATTTTGATAGATTATACATAACCAGAGCGTAATTTCTTATTTTTCTGATTGTACATACTGTAGAATCACATCAGTCATACAGTCAAATACGTACATGAGGCAATAATGTCTGTTTCACTCTACTATCCTTCCTACCCCATACCTTCCATTCCCCTCCCCTTCACTCCCCTCTACCTAACAAAAAGTAACTCTATTCTTCCCTATCCCCACCTCCTTATTGTGAATTAGCATCCACATATCAGAAAAAACATTTGGCCTTTCGTTTTTTGGGTTTGGCTCATTCCACTTAGTATGATATTCTCCAACTCCATCCATTTAACAGCAAATGCCATAATTTCATTCTTCTTTAAAGCTAATATTCCATTGTGTATGGAATACACACACACACACACACACACACACACACACACTTTCTTTATCCATTCATCTGTTGAAGGGCACCTAGGTTGGTTTCATAGTTCAGCTATTGTGAGTTGAGCTGTTATAAACTATAAATTGCATTTGACTTTTTCTTAACCCTAGAATAATACACAGTTTTTCTACTATATTGTTTCAGACTTAGTTTTGAATGATTTTTGCTTATTTTCAAAATAAGTGCAAATCTAAAAGGACAAAGTTTACCACCAAAAAAATAAACGTCCAAAAAGTGGAAGTATTTTATGCAATAGCAGAATCAATGGACTGAGGACAAAATTCCCTAAGCTGACTAGGGTTTGACTAGCAGGAGGGTAGGAATGACTCTACTAATATCCAAAGGCTTCAGGAATTAATTTTTAAAATCCAACTTCCTTTTAAGTTTATATTTATCGTTATATATGAATTTTACTCCTGGAAATATCCTATAGTCAATTTAAATCAAGAAATCACTGACTTTCATATATAATTTTAAATATATTTTGAAATACTAGTTTTGACATCTTCCTCTGAATATATGATGAGATACCAACAAAGTAATAAGACTGACCAGCTAGGTGCTATGGCACAAGCCTGTAATCCCAGCAGTTTGGGAGGCTGATGCAAAAAAGAGTTCAAAGCCAGTCTCAGCAAAAACGAGGCACTAAGCAATTCAGTGAGATCCTGTCTCTAAATAAAATACAGAGTAGGGCTGGGAATGTGGCTCAGCGGTCAAGCACTCTGGAGTTCAATCCTGAGTACCCCCCCCCCACCTCAAAAGACTGATGGGATTTAAGTTTCAGCCCCTGGGTTTAAATTTCAGTATCCTGTTTCACTTTCTAACTCTGACTACATGAATGAATGAGTTCTGATGGCCAAGGAGTAGATAGATTTCAGGAGAGAGGTGAGCTTGGAATGTCACTGTCAATATCATCAGCTGTCAAAAATGCCCTCTCTTTAACAGATTCCATTTGCAATTGATTTGATAAAAACAATTCAAAATAAAAAAGAAAGTTATGATGTAAAAGTGTTTTCTCCTAAAATCCTAATGAAAAAGGACTTGTGAATGGGTTTAATACATTCAGAAAACAGGAAAAGATTGTGGTAGACCAACTAGATAGAATATTATGTAAAAATTTACAAAATGTTTTTGTATAAATATGGATGAAAGAAGTCAAGTCAACCTTTTGATGGGATGGAATGTGTTCTTCTGTGAAACTGTCAGAGCAGAACCACCCTAAATGACATGTATGTATGCAAATAGCTGATGCTCTTTCAATGATCAATAATTACCCTGAGAGGCTTAGGAAAAACCCATGTATCAATTTCTGGACAGATACTAAAGACCCACTACTTTTAAAAGATTATAGAGTCTCAGTGTTTAAAAAATATTTTTAGTTTTTTCATTAGTGCATGATAATGTCTAACTCATACTTAACAATCAGTTAATGAGCCCGTGTTAGAAACTGGAACTGATGAGGAGTCAGCAGGCAATCAACCTGAACCTGTTGACCAAAGCAGCCTGACCTCCAACTAATTGAACCAGTTAACAAGGAAACTTCAACTTGAATGGCTGGTCATGTAAATATGTTTAAATGGAATTTTTTTTTCAACTTAAAAACTAGGTTTGCATTTCTGGGTAGGTTCCAGAGTGAACAGGATACAGGAGTCATACTGTATCCAAGCCGGTCCCACCTTAACTTATCTTCCTCCCTAAAATGGAAAATTTTTAAACTTTAAATATACAAATTCAGTAACTAGTTTGTTGTGATGAATTACTCCAATGTAAGTGCGGAAAAATTATGTCTTTTTCACACTTCATGAATGAAAAGTCCATATCTGATTCATCTGCTACTAAAGAGGACAATGTTAAAGCTGGAGTTGCTATTAAAAATTGAAACTGGGGGCTGGAGGAAGAGTGCTTGCCTAACATGAGGGAAAGGATTGGGTTGGAACACTAGCACTGGGAAAAATTTTTTTTTTAATTTTATTATGTTTTACTTCCTTAATTCTTTAAAATAAAACCAACAAACAACTGTAGGCACTAAAAACTCAGAACTTCTTAAAGTAAAAGCTAGTTAAAAATTTAAGAAAGATGTACTCTACAATGAAAGAAGGGTATAAATAGAACTTCCTAACCTATCAGATTGAGATAAAATAGAATATTAAACTTGTAGTTATGATTAAAATTCTTTAAAATAAGGATTAAAATCTATAAAAAAAAACTTGTGCTATGGTAAAAAGGAAACTGTGAGTTATGACTTTACTGCTTATTTTTTTGTTTTTGTTTTTAATTATGTTCATGCAACAAATAAAGGTTAGGAGAATGGGGGAAAATCCAGAGGCAAAGAATGAACCAGGAGAGCTACCTTCACACAGCTGAAAGGCTGTCACACTGGTTAATGTATGTAGACTAATCTTGGTACCTGTCAAGGCATACCAGGGGCCAGTGGGGACATATAGAAAACAAATAATCAGAATGAAAGAAAGAATAATCAGAAATGAAAGAAACAGGCTAGTTTATGGAGAAATCAGTTCCCCATCCCAGTAAGTGTATTTGCAGACCCAGAATACTACTTGTTTCATGTAGACTTAGATCAGACTGAAGATAACTTGTAAGGCCTTTCCAACTCTAAAGGAACTTGTATTTGCTGAATGTTTACTACTGTGCCAGGCACTAGGCTAAACATCTTATACACATTTTCTTAAGATGATAAGGCTCATGAAGTTGTTTTTAAAAAGTATTTTAAAAACTGAGAAAATAACTGTTCCATAATACTAGTGCGAAACATAAAACTATTCAGAGCATGACAGAAAAATAAGGAAATATGTAGAATATTAACAGCTGTTACATCTGGATAATAGGATGAGAGATTTAAAACTTCTGCTTTATCTTTTTCTATACTTTCCTAAATTTGCACAAGGAGCATGATTGGTCTTCATATCTATAAAGCCATGAAAACAGAGTTTATGGTACACCCACCCCACATTGAATGAGTTGATCATACTCAACATGTGCCTTTGCCTCACATATATATGCACACACATATACAACTTGTTACATGTAATTCTGTATTTTAGGCATCAGAACTAACTACAAAGAACCAGAAAACTAAATATCAAAACTGCCTTCTGATACAGAAACATGGGACAATTTAAGTGAAACCAACTATTAATAACAAAAAAACCCAAAAACTCTTAAAAAAAAGGCTACTCAATGAGTAAAAAGTATTTAGAATCCTTGGGTATCTTCTCTTAGAAAAGGGCCCTATGTCATCAATACCACCTTCTCTGTGAGAAACATGGCTATCTACATCTTTTCATAAGAAAAAGTCTCCTTTTGTTTGCATGGTAAGTATCATTCCTTAGTACAACTGGAAGAACTACCATGAACTTCATTGCTCTTATATCTTTAGAAAATAAGTCCTTACATACTTTTTTATTGCATGAATGGTTGAAACAAATATCACAACATTCAAGAAACTGAGATGACAGAATAGTCTTAAATATTCATTATATAGGACTTTCGTGCAATCATTCAACATAAAATTATACAGACTACATTTAAAAATTAATTCTTAAGCAACTCATCATTTTTTCAAAAAAGTATTTCTAAAAAAAATCATTAGAACTGCTATTCTAGAATAAACTGCTATACATCCAAAGCAGCACCTTGCATTCTATATCAACAAATTATATACAAGTCATCCAATTAGCTAAAATTATGCCATGGAGAAAAAAGTTTTTTGCTCAGCTAGTGGTAGTTATCTTCTCTTGTATGAAGACTGATTGATGACTAAGCTTTATGTTAATCTACTTTAAAAAGGAAAACAATCAGAAAATATCTAATGTGAGGCCGCAAAATCCTATTGATTTATAGTGGCTGCCAAACAAATGCTCCATTAAGGATTCCAGGCTCTGTGTAAAATAAGTTGTTCTTATCCACATCTGCAAACAACAGGGTAGGGGTGCGGGTGGGGGAGGGGGAAGGATGGGTACAATGCCAATCTGCAAGGGTGTCATACATGCAATGAATCCAGTCTAATGTCTTTTTAAAAAATTAAACCAGATCTTTCCTTCATTATGCAGACTAAGTAATGAGTTCTTTGAATTAAATACAGATTACATTGAAAAATTGTTTCTTTACTCCAACATTTCCTTCACATGGCCTGAAGGGATATATTGGTCTTGGTTTTATCATCTCTCTTGACCCAGTGATATGTCCACATGCTCATAATTCACTTTATTGTTTTTCATGGTCAGCACTACTTTACTTAGCAACTTATGTGTAATGGTGAAGTTTTTAGGCCTTATAATAATCTCTTTTTTCTCCCTACTGTGGGTTGTATTTCCAAAATATTTAATATATGCCATATTATACTATTTTAAATTATAATTATCAATGATTCTAACATGCAATGTATCTTAAAATGATGAAGTTACAAAGACAGAGCAATGATACTAAAAAGGTAGTGGTCAGAATTTGAATTTAGGTGTTTGAATCTGAAAGTTAATAGTATTTTCACTCCCTTACTACAGAAATCAACTCTTAAAAAGAATATGGGTACCACAAATTTCACATAATATTGACATCTATATAATTTATTTTCTATAAAGTCAGGCCAACTTTTTGCTGCTTTGGGTACATAAGATACAAGACTAAACTGGAAGTCTGGAGCCTTAGATTCCTCTATCCCTGGCTTTTATACTAACCGGCTATACAACCTAGATACATTATTTTCTGCTGAAGGCCCAAATAATTCCCTAGCCCACAAAATGGAGAGCTGGACAAGAATTCGGATTACCAGTCGAGCTTCCTTATTTCTTATCTTGTGAGTCTAGTACCCCACTCTTCAATTCTCATTGCTTTTATCCCTTTGTTTCCTACCTTCTACCACATTTCTGGTTTAGATCACAATTGTACATCCAGCTTGTCCTATTAATTCTATGAATTTTTGACACTTTTTCATTTAGTAGTTATTTTTCCCAGAAACTGCTTTTACTGCTTTTCAATGAAGTACGAATTAGTCTAATAATTGAAAACATAGTATCTAATGGAGAATCTTCATAGCATCATTGCTTCCTGGAAGGCTGTATTTGATCTAACAACAATCAGCTATGCTTATTTGTCTGGAAAACAAACAAACAAAACCCACCGAAGCACTTTGAAGGTGAGAAGGAAAAAGCTGATTCAAGATTTACTTTAGCTTATTTGCAAAACTGGCAAGAATTAAACCAAAATATCTCAGATGGTTATTTCTGGGTGATATGGATGACTACTGCCATTAATACTGTCTATATTTTCCAAATGTTTAAAAGAATTATCTGTTACCCTTTGAGAGTTTATTATGTAATAAAAACCTATTTTTTGAATTCTCTGAAGTGGGTGAAAACCACAATCATAATTATAAACACACATCAAACAGCTTGCATATTACTTCTAGGAAGAATTGGGTTTATATTATAAAATTCTCAATGCCTGCTTACAAAAGGGAAAAAAAAATGAGGAAAACTATTTGGGTAGCTTTTAAAATGATCTACTCTAACGATCTACTTTAGATCATTAAAATCAACTTCCAAAAGTCCTTACAATTTTTAAGATGGAAAAAAAATTAATATTTAACAATTTAAACAATTTGATTTTGGATCAAATTTATGAAAAGGTGCTATAATATGCTTTTTTATTCTGTGGATACTCAATGCATGCAGGGCATATGTGCCCATTTAATAAATTTAAAGCATGATTCACTATTTTAAATAATTGCAGAATTTCAATTACTATAGATACATCTTTAGATACAATGCTGGCCATATTTTATTGCTTAATGCTGAGTCCTTAATTGGGGATGTACCTCTAGATATGACATTATCATAGGAAAGAAACTTCTAATTTATTGTATGGTTCCTAGGAAAGTACATGGTAAAAAAGTAGGGATTACCTACCTAAACACACATACAACAGACACTATATTATGTTACCTCGCCAACTCTTGGTTTTTCCATTTTGCTATACAGTCTGGATTTGGTTATCAACCATACCACTTAATAGCTGCAACATCCTAGCCATCGTTCCAGTAGTTAAGTTTCTCAGTTGTAATACCATTACTCAGGTTGAGTGTCTATAATTCAAAACTCTAAAATCCAAAATATTCCCAAATTGGAACCTTTTTTTGAGCATCAACATGAAGCCACAAATGGAAAATTCCATATTCTACCTCACATGACAGGTCTCAGTCAAGATAGATGCAGGCACACTAATTTTTCTGTACTCCAAATTCAAGCTATGTGTGGAAGGCATTTATGAAACATAAATAAATTTCTTGTTTTGACGTGGATTCCATCCCCAATGTATCTCACTATATATATGCAAATATTCTAAAATCTGAAGAAAAAAAGCCAAATTCAAAACATTTCTTTCTGGTCACAAGCATTTCCAATAAGGAATATTCGACCTCTACAAATATCTGTTTTGTACTGTAGAGTTTGCAAAATATTTTCATGTGTATTAAATCACTGGATACCCACAACACTCTCATTTTCTCATTTGTAGATAACTTATCTATTCTATACACTCAAAAGACTATTTTGAAGCTCAAATGAAACAATATGTACATAAAAGTACATACAATTATTGTGTAAGTATTGGAAAAACTGTAAAGTGAACATTATCCACCCCTTATTAAGGGAGTCATTGGTTGCATTCAATCTTCAAAGTTACGTATAGATATAAAACTGCAAGTTAAGAGAGTTGTATTTTGCTACTAGAAAAGCTAATTTTTAAAAATCGGATTCCAGCTGGGTGCAGTGGCCCACACCTGTAATCCTAGTTGAGAGACTGAGGTAGGATGATCCTAAGTTCAAACCCAGCCTTAGCAACTTATCGAGGCCCTGAGCAACGGCAAGACTCTGTCTCTAATATAAAACTATCTATATTTTTAAAAGGGCTGGAGATGTGGCTTGGTGGTTAAGTGCCCCTGGGTTCAATCTCTGGTACAAAAAAATAAATAAATAAAATTGGATTTCAATGACAAAAAATAATTTTTAAAAACTGGACTCCAACTATTTCAAGAATATTAATGCTTCTAACACACTAAGATAATACTCAACAGATATTAACTTTTCTAAATACAAAAAGTCTCTCTCTATGGTATTAATCACACATTCAGAAAAAATATTCTTTGGAGCACCTACTACGGACGTACTGGGTAGACTGGGTAAAGAACACAGAAAGTTCTCTGACCATATGGAGCTGATGGTCCAGGAGGAAGGCAAACAAGCAAGAAAAGACACTGTGGGAAAGTGCTAGAGCACTCCAGAATAGAGAGCCTGGGAGAAGGAACTGGCCTCTGCAAAGGCCTCAGAGGTCTCACCTGCACTGAGACCCACCCAGAAATGCAGAGTAGATGGTAGAATATTCTAGGGAGTAGAAAAAACAATATGTATGAATACTTCAAGACAGAAAAAGGAAAACAAAAAACAAAAAAAAAACAACCTGGCATATTTGAGGAAGAGAAGGCAAACAATTAAGGACAAAGAACTACCTTTTTCAAAGTCATAAATCTTTTCTTTGAAACAAAGAAGAAAATTATCCTCAATAATAATCAGAACTTGGATAAACACTAAAAAACAATTTAAGGCAAAGGCAAACTTATTTAAGTAAAATATAAAAAGTTGTATTCAATTCCTCAAATTGCTATCTTTTAATTCACTCGGCTTAATTCATCCTTTTCAATGAACATAAAGCAAACTTCAAACAATGCACAATGCTCACATGCTTTGGGGAAGGAGAATCAGTCACTTTTTGAAATAAGATGAAAATCTTCAGAAGAAAAAGATGTCATTAGTGAATATTAGTGACACTATTCTGATTATCTAATGAAATAATGTTCAGAATTACAAAAGAAGAAATGCAAATCAGGCTTCCTCCATTTATTCAAGAGAATTAATTCCTATTCTGAGTGATTAGGTCTAACCTAAGAGAAAATAGTAATTTTAGAAACTTTTTAAAGATAAAAAGTATGCAATGTTATTTTGTTATAAATTTTGTGTCATTATCTCATTTACAGACAATATGAATAAATACCGATTGTTTTAATTATCTCTCAATAAGAATAAGCAACAAGGTCATCCAGCAGTTACATATTTTACTCTTTAGTCTTTAACTAAGTCTGCTTGCTACTTCCAGATGTTATCAAGGAAAGCAAATCTAAAAAAGAAATCATGGTAACAACATGAAAGCCTGCTAAAAATTCCTATTATTCACATGAAGAAACCATTTAATATACTGAGATATATACCAGCTATGCAATGAAAAACAATGACAAAAATTTTGTTTTTGAGACTCTAGGCCAAATTTTACATGCAAGTAGAGGGGAGTAGACTCTTTCAACAATTATCAAATGCATATGCATGCACACTCTTTTCCAAGAGCTGCAATAGGTTCAAAATATAAAGCTGAATAAGATACAAATGTTCCACACTCTTTTAGCTTATGGGCCAATGGGAGAGATGAGAATTTGATAAAATGTGGCCCAGGTGAGCTGTTGTCTAGAAACAGATATGTAAGGGACACTAAAGTACACGACTGGAATATACTAGCTGTGTGTGATAGCAATTGACTAAGTTCCAAAACTGAACAGTACAGAGATTTTAACCAGATAATAAGACAATAATAAATCTTACTATCTAAACTTTAAATGTCTGCTTCAGAAAAATCATGAAATGAGAGGAATTACAATTACCAGAACAAGGGAAATGTTTTGTCTAATTATTTTCAGAAAATTGACCTCACAATTCCAAGTAGGAATGAATTAGTAAGGTATCTGTTTCTATATAGAAATGTCTTGAAAAGCAAATCAGTTTACTTCTTTGCCATTAAATGCATGTTGAGTAAATATTCAAAAATTGGGAGGCGGGGGTGTACTGGGGATTGAACCCAGGGGCACTCAACCACTGAGCCACAACCCCAGTCCTTTTTTGTATTTTATTTAGAGACAAGGTCTCACTGAGTTGGTTAGCACCTCGCTAAATTGCTGAGGCTGGCTTGGAACTCATGATCCTCCTGCCCCAGACTCCCCAGTCACTGGGATTAAAGGTGTGCACCATTGCACCGGGCCAAAGATTATTATTATTACGTTCCCAATGGACATGATTTGGCCTAGCCCTAGTCAAACACAGTAGCAACTGACCTGTCAATCCAGTATGACTACATACTTACTACAACAGAAATCCTGTGTCACTGAGGCACATAATATCCTGAAAACTCCCTTAGGAAAGGGACTCCTAAACTCAGATTTCAAATAGGAGTTAGTCAAGCAGGAAGTAGATGTGGCAAATAACTCTTACAATAAATCTACTTCAGACATCTCAGATCTTCTAAGTCTGTATGCAACAAAATACGAAATGGCCATAAATTACCAATTTACCCATATATCAAAGATAGACACACTAAAATTACTTAACCCAAGTTAGGCATTTTTTAATAAACTTCATGAACAAATAAATTTGTGAGGGCCAAGACAAAGAATATGAACCAAAACTAAACTAAAAAAAAATTTTAATCCTTATTTTATTTTTGCTCTTTCTAATGGCACTTTATGTTCAAATATATAATATTTTTCAATCTAGAACCAAAAAACAAAAACTTCAGTCCACTTTACTGACATTTGGGGAAAATTCTCAGTGCACTTTTCCAAATTGCCTACAAATAAATCTACCTTTAAGTTACTAGATGAGTATACCTATGTCATTTACAGGGTGACTGAACAGATTCTAATCTTAACAGAAAAACACGCAATGGAAGCTGTCTAGGAAAGTACCCTTAGAGCAAAGAAGGCACTGAACTCATGTATTTCTATCTTAGTTTTATCTTCTGGGATTACCTCAATTTGTGGACAGTTTAATAATCCACACATTTCCAAAGTAGATAAGTCTCTCACTCACCCTTCAGTGTCTGGCCAGATAATGAGTTTCTACATGGAATCATCATAAATATCATTTATCACACATGATGCCTTTAGGATCTATTAGGAACCTGCTCAAGGACATTGATACTTTCCCCTAAACTTTCAGGATGCTATGCTAGGCATTCTGCCAGCTTTGTTGGATCCCCCACTCTGCCCTGGCCCCAACCACCACTGTCAGCAGACCCTGACTTGGAAGAAATGACATATAAATGAAAGCATTCTGACTGCAGGGCAGTCTGTAAATACACTGTAATTGCATTGGTATTTTTAATAGTATTCATGTTATTATTACGTTACTCTGTGTAGAGTCCCTTAATCTCAAAGCAATGTGAGAAAGCAACAGAAAAAAACTGTCTCGATTACAGAACATAACCATGGAGCTTAGGGTATTTACTTTTGAAATCAATAGTTTTTATCATAGAATAGCTTTTATTAGAGAGGTTTATTGTTGCAATTATCTAAAGCAAATCTCTTGCTATGGGCTTGAGACTATTTAAATTATTTACCTAAAGTAGCAGCAAATATTGTCTAAAACAAAAGCAAATATACTCTATATGTCAAACTCGGGAAAATATCTAGGAATAAAGTTTATAAATCTGGTTATAAGAATTTATGTAATATATTTTGCTGTTTGAAGAACTTTGTTATTTCCCTGGTTTTGGGTAAACGCTACGGGGCAGAGACTGCTGTTATCAATAACCTCTAGGTAAACTGAGAATTATCCCTCATATCTTGATCCAAGATGTGGAACACAAGCTATCTTGGCTGCATCCAACAACCCCCTAAAGACAAAACCATGGCAGTGCTGCTATGCTGTTATTGTTTAAAGTGTAATCTGTAATTCGACTCTAAAAGCAGAATGTAATCTTAGATAATTTTATTTTTAAAAAATTCTCCAATCAGTGGAAAAATCAATATTAAAATCAAGTTTACTAAACTGAATATATACATATAAACTCACATGTACCTTGTACACACGCATGTATAAACTTGTGCATAGTCAATCCCTACTCCAATCCCAAACTGAGTCAGGGTTCTGATAGAGGAGAAAACACAAAGCTGGGTAATTGGCAACCAGGTATAAACAAATGTTTTCTCTGTAAGCCAAGGATTCAAAATTAGATTTGATCCAGAAATGTTTTAAACTTTTTTTATTCAGTTCAGTTACAGAAAATAACTCGCTCTAGGTTGAACTGTTAGCAAAGTTTATTTTTTTAAGATTCAAATGCCCAAGCCGGGCGTGGTGGCGTACGCCTGTAATCCAAGCTACTTGGGAGGCTGAGTCAGGAGAATCGCGAGTTCAAAGCCAGCCTCAGCAACTTAGCAAGGCCCTAAGCAACTCAGTGAGACCCTGTCTCTAAATAAAATACAAAATAGGACTGGGGATTTGACTCAGTGGCCAAGTGTCCT
>JAJEJO010001887.1:440732-543470 GCA_020662805.1 Glaucomys volans | reverse complement strand
CAAAAAAAAAAAAAAAAAAAAAAGATTCAAATGCAATTGCCAGTTTACCAAATTGGTGCAGCTCATTCAGAAATTTTATTTTAGGCCCCCGTTGCACATCCCTAGAACAGAACATATAATGTGCAAATACTCTCGCCTAGAAGCTGCATCACAATTGCATTTAGCTCTGCGTTCACCTTTAATTTATCAAGGAGCAAAAACAAGAAGTTCAGAGCAAAAAAAAAAAAAAAGTTAAAAATACGAAAAGTCATACACTTCCACTCACAAGCTTTTTAATTCATGATCAAGAACTCTAAATTTAGACTGAGGAAAAAAAAGATACTATCACACACATCCTTTTCAGTCAGGATGAGAAAGTTATTATCTGTAAAGCCTTCAAACCACAGGAATTCAGAAACACTTAACATCAATTATTTAAATAACTACTAATCTCTTACAGAACAAAGGAAAAAGAGACCGGTTTGGGTCACTTGACCAGAGGTATAAATACTATTTTATTTCCTTCCTTTTCCTTCAGTAAAAAGGGAAGACAGAAAGCTAATGATTTCTCAAATAAAGCCAATCAATTACCTGAAGGATATTTCTCTGTTCAAGAACTATTTCTAAAATGTAGCTGTCCTTTTTCTAGAGCTTTTAAAAAAGTTTGCTACCATATTTCAAAAGTTCTTCCTTCACATGAGATGCATGCTACATTATGTGTTTGTGCTCAACACTAGTGGCCAATGCATAATACCTTGATAGCTAAGAAAGACTTCTTGCTTCTTTTAGTGTAAAAATGAATCCTGGATTACTCTAAGATAATCTTACTCAGGATTAAAAGAGAACGATCCCATGCCTTCTTCCTTTCTCAATGTTCACAAGACAAAAAACTATTTTAACTTTAAATATACTTGAAATGTTGAATTTTCAAAGCCTTCATTTCAAATTGCTAAAGGACAGCATAAAAATCTGTTTTTTGTACGCTTTATATCTGTTTGATATTAGGTAATTACTGCTAATTTTAAGGTGCAACAAAAGTACTGTGGTTGTTTTAAAATCCACCATTAAATATTATCTCAGAATATATATCTAGAAATATTTATGAATAAAATGATTAGTGGGATTTATTTCAGTATAATCTAGGAGGAATAAATCTAGAAGATAGGGATACAGGTAAAACATTATTTGCCATAAGCTGATAATTGCTGACGCTGGAACATGGACACCTGGGGGTTTCATCATAATAGTCTCTCTATTTCTACATGTTTGACATTTTTCATAAAAAATAACTATTTACAAAACCCCTCAGTGACTTTTTGAGTGGTCAAATCTCAAAGATGGAGTCAAATCCCACCTAAAGATGGTCATTTCGCTTTGGGTCAGAAAATGACAAATATGCAATGTATGATGAGGCGAAGGCCAAGTAAGATTTTGCTGTTATAAACATGCCAGAAATCTAGAATTCAAAAATAAGGTCGCAGAGTACAAAGGCAACAGCCACTTGTGAATCCAAGATTGGGCCAAGTCCCTAAAATAAGAAATTTGCTACAAATGGTTCAACCAATCCATGGGATGTGAAGACTCGATATAATAAAGCAGTTATTTTCTGTAACTGATCCTGATAACTACTAATGAATGACAGTGAATTAAAATGCTAAAACACTGCAAATGTACATTTCCTTTTTATGAGTATTTTTCAAAAATAAAATGTGTTCTTGCACCAAAGGTCATCTTTAAAAAAAAAAAAAAAAAGGAAAAATTTAAAAGAGAACCACATTAGCAATTTAGAAAGAATCCAAGGGTGCTTCCCTCTCCCAAAGAATTAATGACAACATTCGTTAACGTCAGAGTGTGTTAAAAGACCTGAGAACTGGGTTTGAAGGGATAACCCAAGGATATGATCTCTCTTGCTACTCTCTACTGCCTCTACTTTTCTCTCTCTTTTTTTTCCTACTCCCTCTACTTTTCTACAAACAACTCTAAGTATAAAATCACTTCAGAAATGTAAAAGATTCTACAAATAAATCTTACACAATATTTAGATAAGCTTAACAATGTCTCTTAACTCACAGCACAGCATTTACTGCTTTTCTGGAAAGAAGTTTTTCAAATCAAGTCCCTAGCAACCCCTAAGTTAGTGACCTGAGAAACAGAGATACCAGTGATTAGCGGAATCTCAGTGAGAGGTCCTCAGCCTTTTTACAGTAATGTGAACTCTAGGTTTAGAAGATGCCTCAAATTCCTTGTGATTATGGGTCCTATTATTTGAAATGGTATTAGACATTTTAAAACATTGTATCTAGACCCACACACACACCCCATGAGTTTTTTCCCCTTCTACTTTTGTTCCTTCATTCTAAAAAACTGTGGACAATGCTCAAATAAAAAAATTAAGTTCTACCCATTATACAACATTAAACTGAACCAAACACTAAAAATATTTCAGTTGATCCTTTAGCTTATTTACAATTATTTGTTAAATGAATGATGATGGCTTTTGCTCTGTATGTTTACGGCATGCATATATAAAATGAACGGCCTCGTTTCTAATGCACGTAGAGTTTAACAGCACTGTAACTGTCAAATAATACGCGCTGGAAATAGAATGTTCACCAACTGCCAGCAAACTGCTTAAAACTCTTCAAGTTTCAGCTTTCTTATCTGTAAAATGGGATAATACCTAGCTCATAGCATTACAGGGAAATTTTATTAATATGTGTGAAGCACTCAGAACTGTGCTCACTTGGGCAATCAATACACGCTAACTAAATCATATTTAATTACTGAAAATAATACAAAAGGCGGCTTAAAGACTTAGGTACCAAAGAATGCATTATAAAAGACCATGAAACCTGAACAATGTTTTCATGTATTTACAATTTAATCTGGGTCTGGGCATGTGACTCAGTCCTAGAGTGCCTGCCAAGTATGCTCAAGGCTCTGAATTCTAACCCTCAGCACCACATAAAGACAACAACAACAACTTCTTTAATTTATTTGTAGATTATTTATCTGTTTGATTACACTAAACTCATCAGAGAAAAGGTCTTCCTTGTGACATTATATGTGTTTGTTTTATTAAACGAAGTGCATCAAAGAGAAAAAAATGAAATACCTTTCTTGTGACTTATCAAAGCAGGATACATATCAGGACTGAATTTGTATTTACTGTTTATAACTTATGTTATCTTATGTCATCTCATAATAATCATAGTTCTTAAGTAACTAATCAAATTGCTCATGAAGTCAGATGTGTCTTTTGCAGACATTCTGCAAAAGTTAATTGGTAGCTCTGACTTTAAACCTTTGAAGTCAGATTGAGTTATACTGCTTTGCAGATGCTAGGGTCCATCTGGCCATGAAGACACTCTCCTTTCCAAAAGAATATTCTAACTTTCTTGGTTGAGTTTTCTAACATTTTCTATGTGTATCATTTATTCCACAGATAGAACATTTAGTACACCAATAAAAACCTTTTACTTGCAATGCAAGGCCATATAAAAATTTTTACTTTAATCTTATTTATGGTTTATGGTGTTCCACTGATTCATAATGATGTGAATGCATATAAATCCCTAAAATAGAACGGTTGATGAACAGTGTTTCTCAAGGAAGCCAGACAAAATTAAGAATTATTTTATAAGTAGTTACCTGGTAATTTCAACTGGCCTTTCATGCCTTGAGTTAAATTATTTAAACTAGAAGATATAAAAATATACTCTCATTTAAGACTTTCGAGAAAGTATTTAGGTTCATAATTCTGGTATAATTAACAATGCAATACCATCAATAAAATGCTACCTTGGTTAAAGATATCTGGCAAGCAAAGTAGCTTACAAACTGGCAAATACTAATCTCTGTAAATAAACTTTACACACGTTATTTTTTAAAAAATAAACTATAGGTATAAAATTTGTAAATCAATTTATAAATGTTCTTATTTTACTTTTTGGCAGGTGGGCATAAATAACATAATATACATAATTTAAAGCAGAAGTTATCTGAAAAAATCTTGTCTTCTATAGATTTTTATATAACTACCACACATGTATTTTCAAACCTAGCATCAAGATAATGCCAAAGACTATCTGGAAGGGAGGGAGATCACAAAAGTTAAGTGCTTTCTGTAAAATCAAAGAGATATCAAATGTTCCTGCAAACCTCAAATATATATAAATTCAAACTCCTTTTTATTCTACAGAATTAGAGTAGTCTGGTTTAGGTGAGTTTTTATTGTACTTTGATTTTAGTAGAATTACTGAACTAAAATACAGAAAATGTTCATAGTCACTGAAACACCCATATTAGATTCTACAGAATCCCCACAACAAGGATTGCATTTTAAAAAGGAAATATAGACTAGATAAAGTATGTGAAAAAGAATACAGCTTTAGCCATTAGAAAAACATGAATGAAGACCTAAAAGGCTTTTTTTTTAAAAAATGAATGAAGGTAAACTATCCTACAAAAGGACAGTTAAATTTGATTTTTAAGACAACCCCAAGCTAGAATATTTCAAAATGAACCATCCAACTACATACAAACATACTCACATATACATCACACAGAAAAAGTTGAGAAACATTTACAGCATATATATCCAAGTAGAATTTTATAAATAGTACTTTCTTAAAAATGTTTTTAATAATCCTATTGCTTTTCTAATTAGTTATAACATCAGAATGAAATAATAAATTTAGATTTTTAAATGCAGACAGATAAAATGAATATAGTATGGCCAAAAACATATTTAAATAAATAAAGGCAAAATGGGACAAGCCACACTTTAGGAACTAACTGATCAAGGGGGTGTAGTTCAGTGGTAGAGAGTGCTTGCCTGGCAATGCACAGAGTCCTTCAATTCCCAGGACAACAAAAAAATGAAAAAGAAAACAGGAAGAACTAACTGGTCAAGTATACCGAGAAATCACAGAAAGGATAAATGCATTTTACTACGGAGGATAAGTTACATTTATATCTAAACTACTTCATATGGCATAATTTGATTATGTTTCCCTTTAAAAAGCTTCTTAAAATATTTAATTATTTTATGTGTATTTTATTATTTGCCAAATTTATGTAAATTATTATAAATAAGAAATGTATTGCTATTTTGTATTGCTACTTTAAAAATATTAAATGTTAAGATAAGGAGGGTCAAATTAGGAAAGTTACTCTTCTAGCTAAAATTAATAATTCGTATAAAACCAAATACTAGCTGTGTTTTCAAACAGAGTAGAAGTGGATTACAACTGTTCCTGTCTATAATGCCAATGTATCAATTGGGAACACCTTCATTTTACACCTGTGGTTATCTTTGATGTATTTCTCAGGTAATTGTATCTTGTGAGAATTATACAAATTTTGCGTGGGAAGCAAGAAAAGTGCCTTGCAATTTCAGGGTGGACGTTGTCCCTTTTGACCATCTTTGGATAGCCACTTGAACTACTTTCAGAAGTTGGAAGATTGTGGCTATCTTTTTAGTGGTTCTGAGAAATTAGATACACATGAACATTTCTTTTAGAAATGACTCAATGTTGGCATAATTTAAAAAAACAATAATAAGCTTACATCTGCATTCTGTATTATATACAACCTACAAGTGAACCCAGAATAAAGATTATTTAGAGAAATATCTTCCCATTTCTTTATTTTTTCTTGGCTGCCTGTCCAGTCCCAAAGGATTAAGGCTGATAATACTTTGGGGAATAAAAGAGCCTTTTGCTTGCTTCTCATGCCACATGGGAATCACACAGTACCTCTGAAAAGCAAAATGTTCCAATTTTTAGTAAAACTGTCTTTCTCTGGGTATGAAGAATTTAACAAGAAACAATCTAAGTAAACCCTGCATCTACGCATGAACTGAATGGTCACTAATGAACCAATAACTTTACTATTAGGAAACAGAGAAATTTACCTGTGTAAGTTAAAAAGGATCAATTTCAAAACATAAAGTACTACTAATGCCTATCTAGATTATATATAGTAGCAAAGCAAAATAGTTTGACAATTAAAAAGTGGGGAAAGTAGATACAGACACAAAAATGGAAAAATTAAGACTTCAAAAAAGTAGACAGATAAATCCTTCTATACCTAGCAGGCCAACATGGACAACTAAGAATTATATTGAAAACATCGTTTTGACCACATTGAAATACTTGGCAATGTTTTAAGAGCCATATAGCCTTCACTGAAGTCCAATACACCAAATAGATTTTAGTCTTTACTCTTTTCCCTGCACTCTGTGTAAATGACCGCCCCGCCTCCTGAGTTTCTCCCTGTATGGCTTCCTTTGACAAACCAACCTTTTTTCCCATTTTCCTATAACTCTTCCTTTTCTCATTTTTTTTCTTTTAATCCCTCTGTCCCAAACAGAGGCACTATTTTTGGGCTGTCCTCTCTTCCTTGGTAAATTCATCTACTTTCATACCGATGTTATTTTTTTTTTTTTACTTGAACACCCATACTCCTATCAGTCCCTTCTCCTTTCTGGATGGCTAATTTCATATTCTTACTGGAATTAAGGAGAGGTCAAAGATGACTCTCAGATTCCTCTTCTACTCACTCTTTTACAGGCTTGATTATGTGTCTTTCTATATCACAGGAAACTAAAATCAGAAAAGTTAAGAGAAAAGTTAATGACAGCATAATGACAGAAGCAAAAAATGGATGTGACATTGAGAGGGGAAAAAACAGGAAAAACCACTAAAAGTAAAACCCAAAGTTTAGCAATCTGGGATCATTTGTAATACAAATTCCCTTTCTGCCCTGACTCAAAAAAAAAAAAAAAAAAAAAAAAAAAAAAAAAAAGAAAGAAAAGGAAAGAAAAAGAAATGTCAGAGATTTGTGTAGTCTGGTGAGAAAATTAATTATAAAAATCACAAAACTGCCATGTAGCTATTTTCATTAAAATTAGATATTACTTATTTAGTTCCTCGGTCACACTAGCCATATTACAAGTCTTCAACAGCCATTTGCAGCTCATGACTACCTTATTGCACAACATACTATAAAGAACATTTCAATCATTGCACAAAGTTTTACTGGATGGAGTTACATGGCTAATTCACCATCGTTTGAATATTCCCTATGCACTAAGTACTGTGCTACGTACAGATGAGGTTTCTCTCTGCCCTCAAAAAGCACATAGCCTGTAAAGGGGGAAGAACAGATAAAAATAATTTACAATTGCTAGAGCAGAGTTAATATTTATGAGACAGCAATTGAATCTGCATCCCTACACTGAATTCCAGATAACTTAGCTAAGATTTCAGTTCCTTTATCTAGCTTCTAAAATCTCCCTTTTTGTAGACTTGCTGTATTCATTTAGCATTGTGATGATATAGCAACTGATGCTGAGATTCATTACAACCTAGAAATCCCTGGAGCATCAGAACCAAAGATGCTGAGATCTGAATAGGATTTTAGTTAGATCTGTCCATCTGAGTGGGTGTTTTACACTGCTGGCAATTCCTGAAGGAAAATACCATCCTGGCACTCTGGCTATTATTCCCTGGTCCCTCCCAAGAAATACCTTTGCCTGAACTGTCACTTTTGGTTTAGAGCTCCCAGCATGTGCAACAGGAATTAACCAAGGAACTAACACTGCAGTTGAGGACAAGTCTCAAGCACAAATGGAACAAGGAGAGGAAAGGCATATTCTAAACCAAAAGGAAAGGCAATGCAAGATGAAACAAAGAAGCATAAAAGTTAATAGAAAGATCTGTGGATGGTAGGGATCACTATCACCCAAACATTTCCTACAACAGCAGGAAATAAGATGGGACTGTGGCCCAACTTCCAAGAGCTTTAATGCCTCCAAGGTAAACAGCTTGGTCTAAATTAGCCTGTGAGTGACATGCACTCATTATTGAGTAGTCAGATGATGAGGAAAATAAGTCATCCAATTATTGACACACTGGCACCCAAAAATGTTTGCTGCTCAAATTTAGTGAGGAAGATGAGACTACTTTTAGATCACACAGAAGAGCAGAAAACAAAAACCACCAGCAACACAAAAATGTTAAGGATTGGTAGAAGAAACAGAAATTAAAAAGAAACAAAGAAATGAAATGAGGGAACAGTCACTACTATCTAGAATACTTAGGGAATATCTATTCCCTAAGACAGCTGCGGGCTTGCTCCCCATTTTCTTCAAATCCTTGCACAAATATGAACATCTTAGTAGGCTCTTTCCTGGTCACCCTATTTAAAGCTACACAACACAGGTATACTCAGACTCCCCAGGTCCCCTTTTAAATTGTTTTCCCTCTGTAGTACTTACCATGATCTAATATATTATATATTTACCTTGTTTAATGTCTATATCCCTATTATTTAAATGTGAGAGGTATCAGAGGAGGGATCCTGCCTGTTTCATTCACCACTATACAACAAAGGCTATAAAAGTGCCTTGCCTTTGGGAGGTACTCAACACACACTTGGTGACTGACTAAAAATTGTATAAAAATGAAAAGCAGAATTATTGTATGTAGATGAGTATGTATGGATATAAAAATACATCTAACATGGAAATTCTTTTGATTTTTTGAGACCTAAAATTAAAAATGCATAATTAAACAGTTCTTTAAATATAAAAGGCTCAAAAATGTTTTCTTCAAATATAAATAACATATTTGAATACATAAAATTAATTAAAACAGGTCTTTCTGCTTATAGTCACAAAGTAATGAGAGCGATCTATAGCTTGAAAAATCACTCACAATACTTGACAGCCACACAAGAAATCACCACTTCAAGTATTTTAAGTCTTATTAAAAGCACCAAATCTCACCAAATCTTAACGTCCGACAAATTTCTAGTTTCTTCTCTGACATTTTGGCTATTATTAGAGGTTAAGCAAAGGCAAGAAGCTAAAGTTGAAATATCAGAATATTACTATAAGTATAACCATTTGCTTCAAGATGTAATAATGAGAATCTGACAAAGAAAGTGAAGAATGGTTGAAAGATTAGAAAGGTAAAAATATAGGAGCACAAAAATGCCCACCTAGCTAGATGGCTTTAGGAAAATTAACAAACATCATTAAGCTTCACTTACCTTACCAATAAGCATCTACCTTACCTCAGAGGCTTGTTCTGAGAGTTTTTTGGAGGATTAAATCTGTTTTAAGTAATGAGCTTATTTAGCCTAATGCCTATTAGTCATTTACTCCTTTAATCCACAAACATTTATAAGAGTCTACTATACAAAAATCACCATACTAAGTACAATAAGTACCAGTTAAAGAGGCCAGTGAAAAATATACACCTATCCTCCTGCAAAGGAAGAATGAATTACAAAGCATAATGAGTGCTACAGAGGTGAACAAGGTCCTGAGACGGAAACCAAGGAAATGAGGTCAATCAACTTTAGATGTGGTCAGGAAAGTAGTTGCACAGAAAAGCTAAGAAGGCACTGTCCATGAACACAGGGTATAAAAGCACACTGACAAGTGCCCTAGGCAAAGGGTCTCGTGTGTCCAAAGGCTCAGTTCAGCTGTGGGTAAGAGCCTACAGCTTGTCTGAGGAACAGAGATGAATCCAGTATAACAGAAGCATATTAAGCTCAAAGAGATGAGATCATCGAGATAGGTAAGAGCCAGATTATGCAGAACTCTGAAGAGTCATGGTAAGGATCTATGATTTCATTCATGAGAATTTATTCTTCCACGGCAACACTCAAGCTACTTCTGGAAAAGGTATTACAGAGAAATGTGAATGGAAGTAGAAGTATTAGTTTCAAGGCTAATGTAGTAGTCCAGGAAAGACACGGTGCTTGCACTGGAATGGTGGTAGTATGGAGATAAAAAGTATGGACAGATTCCAGACATACTTTGAAAGAGATTCAATACAGGGATGGAGGACAAGAGCAGAGGAAAAAGATGAAAGCAAGTCACAAAAAGAAAGGATAATTAAGTCTAGATATGAGAAAATAGCAAAATCAGATCACACTTCCCATTGAAAACAATTATAGTGATATAAAATACACACACATCCAGAGAGAAGAAAAGAAGAGAAAAACCCAGCAATTTGAAGATAGGGAAAGAAAGCAAGAGCCAAGACATGAGAAGCCAAGGAAAATACTGAGAAAATTCCCTTGCTCTTTCCCCTTAAGGTAGTTGCTTGTTGGTAGTACAAAATAAAAGGCCAGGTGAAAAGCAGCACCCTAAACTCTTGTATCAGTCTCACTGGACTTGAAGACAAAAAATGGAATTCTGTACTATCAAAGAAGCCAGAAATTGAGGATATAAAGGAACCTCAAAAATACAAGTCCAACATTCTGCTCAACTTTCACTTTCTAGGAACATGCTATGCTGAGTTATGAACAGCATAGGCTGAAATTCTGGAAAATCCAGCAGAAGTGTTGCAAAGAGACTAAAAAGCTAAGTAGCATTTTCAGTTAGTCTCATGATACTTGAAATTCAGGACTTGCCAACGAAGAGGCATCCTAGCAAATAAGCCAAACTTTCAATTCAAATCTTAGAAGGGCCACATACTAGGAGTGAGGCTATTTGAATGTTCTGGGTTCAGCCACATGTCAATCACTGATGAATTGAAGTTGTCAATGATTTTTAACTGCGTGCCAGAGAAAATTAAGTACTACCTGTAGAAAGATAACTATCATTCCTATCCACCATGACTTTTCATCACACTATTAATAAAACCTTACCAAGCTGGGCTTGATGGCACATGGCTGAAATCTCAACTCAAAAGACCAAGGCAGAAGAATCTCAAGTTTAAGACCAGACTCAGCAACTTGGTGAAGCCCTAAGCAACTCAGCAAGACCCTGCCTCATAAGACCCTATAAGAAAATAAAAAGGGCTCAGATGTGACTCCGTGGTTAAATACCCCTGGGTTCAATCCCTGAAGCCAAAAACAAACAAACAAACATTACCAAGCACCCAAGGAAAAAGAATCAAATAATCAAAAACCAAGTAACAGAAACAGGCCCACAGGTGATCTAAATATTAGAATCACATAGGAATTTAGCAACAATAGTAATAAATCCAAGAAAATAGATGAAAAACTAAGAACTTGAACCTATATATCTTTAGGATGTAAAACACCAAAATCAAAATTAAAACTCAATAATTGGGTACAAGTGAATACTGGACAGAGAAGATATAAATGAACCTTTAAACAGACTAGCAGAAAACATCCAAACTGATACAGAGGGGTTGGGGGGAAGAATGGAAACAGTGAAATAACAGAACATACATGCCACTCTAGTCCTAGAGGGAAAGAAGAGAACTAAATAATGTTTAAAAAGTATAAACTAAGAAAATTCACCAAGTTACATGAAGTGGTAAGATAAACAGAAACACAAGACACTTTACAAACTCCATAAAAAATAATTACCCCCCTCAAAAAAAGCTACATACAAGCACATCATAGCAAAACTACTGAAAACCAAAGACTAGGTAAAAAAATCTTAAAAACTGCCAAAGATAAACACATTCATTTCAAAGAAAAAAGACCAAAAGCTGACTCATTAGAAATGGCAGAAGTCAGAAGACATTAAAAAACATGCTGAAAGTACTGAAAGCAGAAACTTTTTAAAAATGAAGATAAAATGAACACATTTCTGGGATTACTGCTTTTACCAATTCCAGGTAGATGGAGGGGCCTAACAACACGTCAATCCCGTTTACTCTTCTGCTACCTTTGCTTTATTTTAAACCTTCAAAGACATTATTGTTGTTGAAATAATGGAAATAGTGATAATAATAATAAGGCAAAAAAGTCAGAGATTTATGCTATAATCTCTGGGTTAATCAGTAAAGACAACAGCAGACATAACAAACTAAGAGCAGGGATATGGAGTAATTGATTAATCTAAAGGGAGTAATAAACCAGGCGCTTTGGCGCACACCTGTAATCCCAGTGGCTCAGGAAGCTGAAGCAGGAGGATCATGAGTTCAAAGCTAGCGTCAGCAAAAGCAAGGCACTAAGCAACTCAGTGAGGCCCTGTCTCTAAATAAAGTACAATAGGGCTGGGGATGTGGCTCAGTGGTCAAGTGCCCCTGAGTTCAATCCCTCGTACCAAAAGAAAAAGAAAAAAAGTGAGCAATGGGAAGTGAAAGTATTATAAAGGATAGGTGGAAACAGAAAAATAGTAAAATGATTAATTATATGAATTTACATTCGTGTAAACCCAAATAATAGTATTTTAATGTAAAATAGATTATCAGATTTAGTTAAAAAAAAAGAATCCAACTACATGATGCTTAAAGAGACAAGGTGATAAAAATAATGAAAGGTCACTCTAGCAGGAAGATACAACAATAATGAATTTATTTGCTGCTAATAACTTACCCTCAAAGTATGTCACCCAAAATTTAAAAGAACTAAAAGAACACATAGACAAGTCCTCACACAGTTGGAGATTTTAATACACGTCACTCAACCGAATGAAGAAAAAAGTCAGTAGCAGGCTAAAGGCATAGTTCAGCTCAGTGGTAGAGTGCCTGCCTAGCAGGTATAAGGCCTTAGATTTGACACACAGCACTGCAAAATGATTTTTTATAGTCAGTAATGATATACTAGATTGAACATAATAAACTTGATTTAATTGATATATATGACAAATCACACTCAATTTTCTAAAACTGACCATAGAGGAGTCAGCAAATGTACCCACAATTTATATCATAGGATGAATGATCCCAGACAACAATAATATTAAACTAGATGTCAGTAATAAAAGTATAGCCAGGCATGGTGGCGCAGGCCTGTAATCCCAGCAGCTCAGGAGATTGAGGCAGGAGAATCACAAATTCAAACTCAGACTCAGCAACTTAGCAAGGCCCTGAGGAACTCAGTGAGACCCAGTCTCTAATAAAATATAAAAAAGGACTGGGGATGTGGCTCAGTGTTGAAATGCTCTGGGTTCAACTCCTGGTATCAAAAATCAAAAATAAAAATAAATAATAATAAAAGTATAGCTAGAAATTCCCAAGTGCTTAAATATTAAGCTATATATCTCTAAATAACCCATGGGTCAAAATAGAAACCACACTGGAGTTTTGAAAATACTTTGAATTAAATGATAATAAAAATAATATGTATTGTTGGGTCCATGAGATCTAGATAATCATTTAGAAGGAAATTTCATATACCTAACTGTATACATTAAGAAAAAAAGCAGCCAGCATTTCATGGCACACGCCTGTAGTCCCAGGTACTCAGTGACTGAAGCAATTCAGGGCCAGCCTGGGCAACAGGGTAAGAGCCCTGTGGTGGGACTGGGGGTGCAGTAAGTGAAGAAAGGAAGAGGACAAAGAAAGGAAGTAAAAAAAGGCGGATAATTCATGACTGAAGTACCCCCTCAAGCAACTTGAAAGAATAGCAAAGTATATTTTTAATAAGAAGGAAAGAAACAAAGGTAAAGGCAGAAACCAAAAGAAAGTAACTTTAAACCTAAAAATTGGCTCTTTGAAAAGAAGGAGATAAAAGAGGCACAAACTACCAATAAGCAGAGTTTAAAAGCAGGTGTCATTACAGAGATGATAAAATAAAAAGGATAAAAAAAGAATACTGTGAAAAACTTTAAGCCAAATCAGAAAACTTATATGAATTGGAAAAATCCTTTTAAAAAAGTAAAATTTGTCAAAATTGACAAAGAAATAGAAAATGTGAATAGTCCTGTATGTATTGAAGAAATAGAATCAGTAATCTGCACAAGAAAATTCCAGATGGTTCCACCAGTGAAATTTTTCGAGCATTTATGGGTAAAATAAAATCAATTTTCAAGGTCTTCCAGAGAATTAAACATTCCCCAGCTCATTTTAAGAGGTCCGCATAACCTTAATACCTTAATCTGTCAAAGATTTTACAAGAAATTAAATTGCTAGTCAATCTTTTCCATGAACAAAAATGCAAACATTTTAAATGAAGCATAATCTAGCATATTAAAAAGGCAAATGCATAATGAAAAGGCCAGGTTTATCCAGAAAATTAACGATGCTTTAAAATTAGGAAACATGTAGCCTCCCTCCATCCACCCCATTACCAAAAATTAACACATACCTTTTGGCACAGTATCTACACTCTTGAGAATTTTATCCCAAGAGAATAATCAGACGAGGCACAGGAATATGTTTAAGAATATCCACTACATAATTGTTTACAAGGGCTTTTAAATGTCAGCTATTGTTTGAATGTGTGTCCATCAAATTCACATGTTGGAAACTCAATCCCTAATGCAACAGGATTGAGAAGCAGGACCTTCCAGAAGTGGTCATGGAGGCACTAATGAACCAAGGTCATTATCAGGGAGTAGATTAGTTATAGCTCCCTACTCCTCTCTCTCAGCCTCCCACTCTTCTCCCTCCCTTCTTCTTTCCTTTACCTTGTGGGTGGTATTCTGTTATAGCATCAGAAAAGAGACTAACACAATGCTCATGAATATGGAATTAGCATATATATTTCCACCAGAATCATTTCAAAATTATAAAATGGTTCTGTACTTGTTTGTATGGGTGATGTTCATTATTTGTGATTAAATGAAAAAAGCAGGAATATTTCTAAGGCAAAACTAATACATTTACACTAAAGAAAACTAAACATATATCATGAGAACATTTTGTCCAGACACAGGAATTGCCATCTTAATTTAAGTATATGAGTGAGATATAATGCCAAACTTCAACAATTTTCTTCAAGCAAGAACATTTTCTTCTTAAACTCTAGTCATAAAAATAATAAAAATCTAGTCAGAAAATCACCTGTAGACAACAAACCATAAGGAAAAAGCTACCAGAATTGAGTCCATCAATAAAGAACCTGCAGATATAAGCAGTTAGGATGAAGACAAAACTAAAATGCCCTGAAAGCATGAAATCCTTTGCAAAATCAATTTGTTATATATTGTTACATATATAACATTCAAAGAAGCCAGGTTAAGGAAAAATTTATTGTGTAACAAATACGTACATGAAGTTTCAACAAGTTTAAAGGAAGCTCCCCTTTATTTCAACAATAAGAAAACGAACCCTTATTAAAATCATCCCCATCCAGAGGTGACATGGTACATTATAAGGAGGTATAAAATGAGTTCCTTCTCTACTACTGCTCGTTCAAACTAATCAGCAATGACTGCCTGTAGTAAGGTGTCGGGAAGGAATCAGAAGCCTTCTACGTATGAAAATGTACTTGAGGGTTTTAGCCATGTTGGTTCAGGTATGCCAGCAGGGAAGGGTCAGAATGTTTATCGCTATGTTATCAGACCCAAACTCCTATCCTAACTAAACTTTTTCCTAGCGGTGTGACCTCAAATTAAGTTCCTTGCCCTCTTTGAACCGAGTTGTGAGAAAATAAAAACAATAAGCTCTTGATTATCAAAACGTGTCTGAAAGATACAAAAAAGGCCAACAAAAGACCAACAGGTAACAAAGTTTCTCCCAAGGACAACTACAACTCCAAAATAACTACTGATCTTCTTTCTTTTCTAAAGGATTACCACTTTCATTTCTCCTGTCTCCTAAACAAAGACTGTGGAGAGACCCAATTTACTAACCCACCATGACTTCAGTCCAGGACTCTCCACTTCCCGACGCTCTCACTGATCAGTCAGCAGGGCCCAAGCCCTAGAACTCCTCCCCTCTCCTCTGAGACTCTGCAGGGTTCCCCTGGCAAGTGCTCTTCCTTGCTGGAAATCACTAAACCTAACTGGTTTCACCACAAATGCAATCCTGGTAGTCTTCACCTGGTGGGTATTAGCAGTTTCTATACTAATGCAGGGTCACTGGGAGGATAAAATAAGGTACTATGTGTAGAAAATGCCAACGCCCGCCTGGTAAATAGCAAGTACACAGCAAACAATTCTCTCCTCTATGAGCTCCAAGTAAAGCTATCAACATGCAATTTTATTTTTTAAATCATCTACCTAGTCCTTCGCTATCTAGAATCTTATGGTGACATATTTCTGTAGTCTCAGGGCTAGGACCGGAGGTTGAAGCCAGATGATGGCTGGAGGCCAGCAGCTAAAGCCAGCTTGAGCAACATAGCTCATAGCTTTTATGAGATCCTGTCTCAATAAAAAAGGACAATCTGAGGGACTGGTAGAGCCTATGCTTAGTATGCACAAGGCCCAGGGTTCAATCTCTAGCACCAAATACACAAATTAAAACAACACTTTATTTCTACAAAACACTGCTAAGAGTCAGAAAACAAAGTCCCCACGTAAAAAGAACACTAAGCAACCAAAATAAATATGAGCAAGTCCATAAAACAGAAACGCTGCTGCTCTACTGTAGGGTATTTTACTTTAGTATTCCTAAAAATCCTACTCAGACGTCATTTACTTCTTCACACATACTTTAGAACACTGGTTCTAAACCCATTGCAAATTAGGATCAACAACTGCACATAGAGAAGGATAGGCAGGCATACTGATCACGGAAACAAATACCTGCTCAAGGCAAAAGGCAGAAATCGACAAATATCAAACACACAAGTTAAAATGCTCAGAAACCTAAAAGTAACTAAACTGAGAAGTCTTATGGCCTCTAATTTTTTTTTTATCAAATATCCCAATTATAAAATAAATGAGCACATACCTCCAGTGTATGTGTGTTCATTTATAAATCATATATTCCATATGTACATTATAAAACAAACACTAAAACAAAGTAAAATATGAGAAGTTTTGATTTTCATATTTTTTTTATTGTTTTTTGCGGTGGTGGGAATTGAACCCAAAACAAAGTAAAATATGAGAAGTTTTGATTTTCATATTTTTTTTTATTGTTTTTTGCGGTGGTGGGAATTGAACCCAGGGCCTTGAGCTTGACAGGTAAGAACTCTACCAACTGAGCTATATCCCCAGCCCAATTTTCATATTATTTAAACTATTAACTATTTTAAATGGAAATGTTTAAATCTTGCCATCACAAAATATTATTACTATTAATGAGTTAAATAAATGAAAGCACTATTATTGAATACACCTCTTTATTTAAAAAAAAAAAAACAAAACTTGTTTTCCTAGTTTGTGAAGTTCTATTTGGAACACTTCATTTGAAGAGCTGTTGTCTTAAGTCATAACTGAAAAACCTATCTCACAAAGATATACAGATTCAAAACAGTTGTTTACTAGTTCACTAAATCATACTACTTTTCCATTCTATCAAAGCCATCTGATATAAATGTTAATAAAATTTTGTTTGTACAGACTGTCAAATATTTTTGTGAACTAAATAAAATGTTTTGCTTTTTTTGTGTGTTTCCAATAAATGGGTCCAAAGTCCAATCGAAGTCTCTTCAAGGAGGATTTTCAATAGATTGGAAATAACCTAAATATGCTTTCAAAATGTTCTCTCCATAACATTACTTTCTTCTAAAAAGAAGGTACTTTCTCACTTAGGGTTAAAGTGTCAGTATTGCCTTTAAAGAGACAACTTAGTGTTTGTTTTCTCAAAAACAGCTGCATGGATAACAAACTAATTATAGCCTCTTCTTATGACAGAACAGATCAACATCTAGAACTACCATTTTTTTTAAGAACTATCATTTCATGAAATGAAAATGTCCAATTCATCTTTGAGTTTTACGACTCAAATTCTTTGACAGGAAACTTCTCTTTGCCATCTCAATACGAAGTATCATAGAGTCTTCCTTTTAAAAATATTTTTTAAATAACTACATAAAAGAAAAATAGCAAAAACTTTAACTGGTGGTGCTGCTACTGGACTCTACATTTCAGAATTCCCACCTCTTCTGTCAGCAAACCACACTCACTGTGCTCACCTGAACGTGGATCTAGGAAAATCTCAGAGCCTCCGTACGTTAATTCAAAAGTTTACCTCCACCCTTGGAATATCAGAAGTTTTGATATTTTTATTCTCACATCTCAATTAACATGCCTCATTTCTAAGTGCTGAGAGCATCAGTTATAGCTTAAAGAATACTACATTAAATAGACAGGTATGCAATAAACACTAATTGAACAGAATTAACTATTATTCAGATGATGGCTCTCAGTCACCAAAAATGAATTAACCATGCACAGTATATTCTATTTAAACAATTAAGACAGTAATCCAAAATTGTTAGATAAAGCTGTTTCAAAACATAATCTTCATGTATTCAGAAAATTCACTGATTCCGAATAACTCATTCATTACCCGAGGGGTCCACAATACTATCCATTCCACTTCAATTTTTCCCCCAGAATAAGAGAAATTAAAAATCAGAGAACATATTTAAGAAGTAGACATATCAATCTCCTAAAATACACTTATGGTTCCATATTATGGAAACTAGTAGAGTTATCAGTATCTTATCACTCATTTAAGATAACTTCAAACTCTAATGTTAAAAATTTTTTTTCATATTCAAATTGACAATAGAAGCAGACATCATACACTTCATAGTTTCTAACAATACATAACAATATTTCTTCTTCCATAACAAAGACAGTAACACTTGATGAGTCAAGAGTCACTCAATAGTTTTTAAATGTCTATTCTGTTTTAGAAAAAATGAAAAACATGGGGCTGAGGTTGTGGCTCAGTGGTAGTGCACCTGCCTAGCATGTATGAGGCACTGGGTTCAATTCTCAACACCACATATAAGTAAATGAATAAAATAAAGGTCTATCAACAACTAAAAAATATTTAAAAAAAAGAAAAACATAACAAATAAAAGATACTTATGTACATATAAATTTGATATCAGTATAAGAAAAATGCCGAAAACACTGAAGAAAAATGATTTACAGGAAGGCAAGTCCACTATGGGCGAGAATAAACTAAAACTATTTCACAGATGAGAGGGACATGAGCTGGGTTAGAATTCAGAACTGGAAAAGAGAAGAGCTGAAGAAAATAATTTGTTTTCTCAATTTAAAAAAAAATTTAATTCAAAATATCAAATGTAAGGCACATTCAAGTAAAGCAATTTAGAGCAGCATTCAATTAGAGATATATTATTTATTAAGATATTCATCTAGTCACACACATACTTAAACTACCTGTTAGCTTCATAAAAATCTGAGACTTGAAATAAAGAGTGCAGCAAAAGAAAGAAAAATAAGGAGTTGTAGGTAAAGAGAAAAATTTTCTGGCATCAAATCTCAATGTACTTTTCTCAATGTTAGATTTTTCTATTCTCTGGATTTTTATCCAGCATGGCATTTTCCCTTGGGATACTCTATAGACTACTTTAACTTAGAAAAGTGATAGAAGTTCACTTTGAAAGGAAATTCATTTTAGTATTTCCTGTCCACAAGAGGGCCCCAATATTTCTTCCATGAATGCAAGAAATAGAATTAAAATTACAATAAAAATATTCTAATATTAAGCACATAAGACATACTAAAAAAAACGTGAATTGTCATTATCTCATTTAACCCCAAACTACAAATTGTTACATCTGCAGTAACGTCTACATTAATTATTTTTAAGGATCCAGAGCTTTTAACTGTTTTTCAGTGTTTCAAATACAAGCAATGCTTTGCCATTGTCCTCATACAGTTTCTTTCCTAGGTATAGTTTTTTTTGTTTTGTTTTGTTTTGTTTTTGTGGTGCTGGGAATTGAACCCAGGGCCTTTTGCTTGCCAGGCAGGCACTCTACCAACTGAGCTATATCCCCAGCCCCTAGGTATATTTTTTAATGTAATAGATATCATAAAGTATAATTTTAGCCCAAAGCCTTCAACAGTATCCCATATGTTGTATAAGTCACTTACAAATGCAAGAATGTATCTCTTGATAACCTTCTCGGTCCAGAAAGCAAAATCACTGCCTTATCTATTCTTAGGCCTTATTACTAACATCAATGATCAATGTCTTCTTACAGAAAACCTACAGTTGCTAATATAAGTCATGCTATACTTATAAACAATGAATACTGCCCAATCATAAACTATGATGTTGGTTGGAAAAAAAAGGGGGGGGAGAATGAATAATTTAAATACAATACATTGTAATGACACTATTCAGATATTTTCAAATTTCTTTTACCTATGTTACCACACTGAGATGTTAGGAAATCTAGTTCAAACTCAATCATTCTTAACAAAAGAAAAACCAGCACGTCATGTAAACATACTCACAATATTTATAGGACATTACAGAATGTTTATTGGAATAGTGCCAACTGCAAGTTATTCTTTAGGAGTACTACAAATCCACTTACTACAGGGCCACTACCCCCTTCGAACAACTAGTTAAGTATAAATTATAAAAAGTGAGACTCCTTATGGTAAACACAAAAAGTGAATGCTTAAAAGCAATTTTAAACATGAGTTCCACTTACAAAACAAAAAGAGATGCTAAAAAAAAAAATTTAAAGTCAATTTTAAAGTTAGTAACAACCATAGTCATAAGAAGACTTTAGCAAAAATACCAATCAATTTAGCAATTACTGTAGCTCAAGAAGGAACCAATGCTAATGAAAACATGACAGGGGCTATAACTTCACTGCCCCACCCCAGCTCCTGGATAGGATTTCCTATGGAGCTGATGAGCACCACTAAAATGGAAGAGCGTAACATTTGTTTCTAAATAATACATACTAGCTGTCAACACAGAAAGCATAACATTTTACTGCAGCTAGGAAAAAATATATTCATTCACACTTGCAAGGTTAGAGGATTTTAACAGCATGGATCCTAATCAATTTAGTTACGCTGTAAGGGAAATAACAGTTTGTGGAAAGATGTGGGAGTGGTGAGACCACTTTTCAAATTCATAGTGGTTAGCTGTTCTCACTTTAAGTCGTAAATGTGAACTCAATTGTCAATTATTGGTATGAAGAATTGAATAAGTATGAAGCATTTAATCAATCGAACCAATTATTATTGTATTTCAAAAAGTTGGGAATTCTAAGCATATATCCAATGAAGGCACTTCTTAAGCAAAGATGCAAAATAAGTAAGATCAAATGAAGGTTTAAGACTTTCACAAAGAAAAACATCTTAACCTCCAACAAGTTGAACCTGAGACAAAAAATACTCATCAATCTAACCTGTTTGTACCTCAGTACATCAGAGCATCACTGGGCATTATATGTTTATTACATAATACTGCTTTGCCCTTGCATATCACCTTTAATCAAGCGATCTCAAAGCACCACAGAATCATCAAGGCCTAACAGCCAGTCTAAAACAGATAAGTAGTTACATTTTATAATTATAGCTATTAATAAAACCTTGCCCCTATTCCCCAGGCTCCTGATCCCAACATTATCTTCCAATCCTCTCTCTGACTTAGAAACAGCATTTCCCAAATCATCTCAATTTGTCACTGATGCTACGCACATTCCAGCTTTTCATCATCATTGGGCCTAAAGAAAGTAGTGGCTCTGTTTAATGACACAAATTGATTTCATTACAACTTCTGTGACAGAATAAATGGTACTTAGGTGAACATATCTTGCCTTGTGCATGAAGATGTAAAATGGAGGCTTTAGAGAGAGCAAATCTTTGCCAGAGGCAATGAGCCCACAGATCACTCATCAAACAGGGGAAACAGCATTTCCAAGCACAGTCTAGAGACCTCTCCAGGCAACTTCAAGAGCAGTGTAGAGGAAACCATGTCAGCCACTCTCACCAGGCAGGAGACTATTCTCATGTGTGCACACCAGGAGGGAAGAGGAAACTAAAAGGACAATGCAGGAGTTTTAAGACTCAGGAAGGAAAGAGAAGGCTTGGATGTGGCCACCCCAGAGACAGAACACTGTGGTTCCTTTGCATTTAAATAGCACATTAAATGTGAAATCAAACCTAGGCAAATGTACTCAAATCAAGGTCAAAATACATCATTTAGAGTCCAATTTTTCTTATTTTTAAAATGTATAAAGGAGGATTCCTTCTATAGAAATACAGAGATATTTAACATTTTAAAATTTCGTCATCAGCAAAGTTCAATTTTGGTTTTTCACTGGGACACACAAGCGCTCAAATGTCAACTTCATATACGTGAACACCATTACATTAACTTCAATTCTTTCATAAATAAGATTATTCATCTTCCTGTTAATTGCATTATGTTTGTCCCTAGGACTGCAAAGTGTAATTTCACACTCCCACAAACCCACCTCGCCGCCAGAAAGGCTACACAGTAACTGTAGTCAAGACTCAAAACCTTCACCTTATAATCCAAAGAAAAAGCGCAATAAACAATAGTACTTTTTGTTTCAAGTTCTCAATACTTCGTAGTTAGGGCTCAATTACATGCTTTAAAATATCCGTCCCTAAAATTTAGCTCTGGAATATTCATTTAAAAGTACCGATATACGGTCAGTCTAGATTTGAGAAAATTCCCAAACAACTTAAAATGTGTATGTCGCCCTTCTTGTTCACCAAGACATTCCAAAAAGCTCACAAGGATATACTAGTATACTTTTTTCTTCAAGAGATCCCTGCTCTTGAAAAATATCAGTTATGTCCCTACGCATTAATGATCTCATGTCTGTCACAGAGCACGATTCCCGTTTCCTAGCCTACCTGGGTTTCCAGCGAGGACGCCCGTCCTCAGCTCTGCCCACTGTCACTGACGTTTTCAGAAGCGTTAAAATACAAGTGTTCAGAGGCTTCCAGCAAACAGGGAGATGTATTCTCCACTTCAAGCCCCTGCTACATTTCCCTATTTCCCCGCTGTGCTCAATGACTTAGAACACAGCCAAATGAGAAAACCTGTATTAAAAACAGTACTTTCTAAAAGGGGGAAATCAGAAGCTCCAACTTCTCCAAACCTTCCAGCACGGCGGCTTTTCGACAGTCCCCAGCAAACCTTTGCCCCACGCCTGCGTCCTTTCCGATCAAATAAGATTGGAAACCACAATTAAATCAGTGTCATAACATCGTTCACTTACCATATCCGCCGGGACATTACTGGACATCTTGCCGTTTGAGATATACCCAGATGTTTACGCAGAAAACAAACAAAAAGAAGTCTTCAAGCTACAGAAATAAACCTTCACAATTTGGATTGGTTCGTGATGTGCTTTCCAAAAAAAAAAAGTAATAAGTTATTTCGGAGCCAAAGTGCCGGGCTGGCCAAGGTTCTGGTGCGAAGAGGAACAATCTCCCGGAGCCGTGCGGCCAGAGCCAGAGGAAACTCTCGGGACAGCAGCGGGAGCCCCCGTCGTCGTCGCCGTCGTCAGCAGCAGCAGCAGCAGCCCCAGGACCGGCCGCGCCAGGTGGACCGAGCCGAGTGACACACGGACATGGAGCGGGGTGGGAGGGGGTTAAATCCTCCTTCCTCCTTTCCAGCCCCAGCAATGATTCACACTCGCTCCCGAGTCAAGTCCTCATTAAGCAGGAGAAAAATGCCCCGGCTTGAATGTTCATAGATAACTATGTAGCTACACATCGACGCGTGAGCAGTGAGTGGCCGCGAGCTGTGGTCGGCGCCGGCCGCGCACCCTCGCCCAGGAGCCGCGCGCAGGAGACGGCTCAACTCGCGCCGCCGGGGCGGAGAGCCGGACCGCGGAAACCCGCGCTCAAGGGCATTTAACTAGTTGGGAGCCAAAGCGAAAGCCGGGGGCGGTGACCCGGGGCGACGATCGCGGGACGCTCGAGGCGGGCAGGACACCCCACGGCCCCTCCGGGCTCAGGCTGCGGGCACCTCCGGACAGCAGCGGAGGTCGGGGCGCATCGTCTCCGGCTCCTCGGGGCTCCTCCGCTGCCTCCGCCTCCCCCGCCACCGCCTCCCCCGTCTCCGCCTTCCCCTCCCCTCGCGAGCTCCGGCGTCGCCGACTTCGGCTGGTCCCCGGAAGCGGCCGGGTCCTCCCTCTTCTCAACCCAAGAATGGTTCCCTCTCAGAGCTTTGTGTCTCCTCCTCCTCCTCCTCCACTTTTCAGTTCCACACGCCGCAGCCGGCTGTCATCGCCTCTCAAACCAACATGGCGGCGGCGGCAGCCTAAGCGCGAGTAGGGGACACGGGGAGAGCGTCCCCCCGCAGCCGCCGCCCCCGCCTTCACTCCCTCCCACCGCGGACACCAAGTGCGTCACTACGGAGACCACCCTAGAGCATCATGGGAAGTGTAGTCTACGCGTGTGGGGGGAAGGGGCCTCCGAACGCGTCCTCGCCGACTCCAAAACCACGCCCCCTAGCAACAGTTGCTAGAAAAGGAAAGCTCCGTTTCCTTGCTTTAGCTCAGCTACTGTTCAGGAGTTAGGAGATACCTGCTGTCAAGAGTACTGTGATCATGCGAATTCCTAGGGGAAGTGAATTCTGCACAGAGAAATCCCCTTTTGCACAATATGCACACAGAGTTTAAAACATGGTATATCTTCAAAGAGAAGCATTCATTTTAATTACAGCACTCTCTCCACATCCTGCAATCTCAAACCATTTTGTAGGCTGATTTCATCTAGGTCTCTTCAACGTTGCATTTTGAAGAGCAGAAGCAATCATTGATTTCCAATAAGGTCATAGAAGTTCAACAGGAACAAGGATCTCATTAAGCAGTGAGAATGTTTGAACATATGTTTCTTGAAGAGCAGGGCCTTAAAGCTACAATCTAGTTAATTGAACATTACCAAAAACTGTATTAGATACGATAGTGTTATCATGGCAAATTTATATCAGGAAATAGCTACTACAAACTGTATGTGGATTCACCAGTTTATCAGGCTGGCCTCTAATTTCCGTTTAATTCATAATGTTATTGAAAAATGTCATTATGGAGAGACTTAGGTGGAAAATATGTCTACCACAGATTTAAGAACAGAATATAGGAGCCACAATTGTCTATCTGAATCCTTGTTCATATCTCTTAGTCCTTTAGGAAGGGTAATCTCAAAAAGGCACCTGTATAAAAAATGCCACTGGATTTAGAACCTGGAAGCCATCTGTCCAACCTACAGCTATGTGACCTCATCTGTAAAGCAGTCTTGCCTATCTTTCAGGAGTAAAGTAGGGCCACTTGTGAGGATGAGTTCATGCACGGGAAATAAATCACTGTAAATGACAATGCATCATTTGATGTGAAATGTTGCTCCCTCTCTCATTCAGCAAACAAATGTTCCACGCACTCTGCTAGGCACTGGGAGTTTTGAAATGAATGATCCTGTGAGTGTGCCTAGGGAGATGATTGTCTGAGAGCCTCTGTCATTCCCCACAGCAGTTTCTCCAGTCAGGTTTGCCTCATCACATGGAAACTCACAGGAGTCCCAGCCTCTTGAGTGGCCTGACTGGATAAATTCCAAACACTCCTAAGGGCCTATATCACCTTGAGGAGGACAGATCAAATTCCTAAAGAATCTCAGGAATAGAGGAAACACGGGGCCCAGTCTTGCCATGATTAGGCCTCAGGACTTTGAGTCTATAGTTACGTGATTTTCCAGGGCCTCTCCATGTTCAGCATCCACCAAACCTCTCCAGCCCTTCACCAGCCCTCCAGGAAATCATGGCAGTTGAGAATGCTTCAGTTAAACAGAAACATGGGAATGTATTTTGAAGGCACTCACTTAACATTAGTCCTCCTCCCCACCCCTGACCTCAACTCTTTACCTGTCCTGGCCATGGCTCTGCTGGGCCTAAAGACTATTGTAAGTAGAAAGGCAAGATGCATAAGTTGGCAAGATATATCAAAGCACCAAATCACCCTTTCTCTGATGCTTTTCACCAGTCCACCAGGGACATAATAACCATCCACTGCCAGCCCAAGACCTTGGCATTTCTGCCACATGCTATTGCTGTTTGCTACCGTTACCACTGTCACCTCTACAAAAGGCCACATCTTTCAGAAGTAAGGACACAGAACCTAGCTGCGTTTCCAATTACTTTTCTAGGAGAGGCTGAGACATTATTCTCAATAAACCTCATTATAACTTCTCTCTGACACAGTTAAAGCGTGAAGGAGCGTTAGTGAACACAACTGCAGATTTTTCTACTCTCTTCCCTTTACTCTCAGCTTCCTGGCTCAGGAGGATGAGATGGGAGGCTGCAGAAAGAAGCCCAGCTGTCCACAGCAGGGGAGGGTAACATCTTCTCCATACCAAGGATCTATTGTCAGCATCAGTTGGAAGGAAGTGAATGACACAGCATTTTTGTTATAGAAAACTCACTTCACAAGAAATCGAAAACCTGGCTCTGCCACGAATTGGTTGTGTGACCTTTGCCAAACACTTTGCTCCTCTGAGCCTCAATTTCTTCATCTGAGGAGCTTGAATTCAATCTCTAAGGGCCCTTTGAAGAATCTATGAGTGTCGAGTCCTTGAAAAATAGGGCATGACACCCATGGCCTGTTAAAAATAGATCCCCCAAGTGACTACTCGGGGTACAAAAGGTTTGGGGGCTGGGAATTAGCGGGATAATGAAAATGTTATAAAATTAGATTATGGTGGTGGTTGCACAACTGTAAATATTCTAGAGACCCTGAATTGTGTGCTTTAAGTAGGCATATATCTTGTTTTTTAAATTGTGGCAAAATACATGACAAAAATGTATCATCTTGCTGGGCCTGGTGGTGCACACAGGGAATCCCAGCAACTGAGCAGGCTGAAGCAGGATCACAAGTTTGAGGATAGCCTCAGAAATTTATTGAGATCCCAAGCAAGTTAGCAAAACCCTTTCTCAAAATAAAAAAAATAAAAAAAGTTGGGGAAAGTGGTAAAGGGCCTTGAACTTGATCTTCAATACAAAAAAAAAAAAAATACTATCCTAACCTTTTTTAGGTACACAGTTCAGTGGCATTAAGTATATTGTTGTGGAACTATCACCACCAACCATCCAGAACTCTTTTGATCTTGCAAAAGTAAAACTGTACTCATGAAATATCTCCCCTTCCTTCCGCTACCGGGCAACCACCGTTCTACTTTCTGTTTCTAAATTTATTCACTATGCTAGCTAGGTACCTCATACAAGCGGAATCAAACGGTATTTGTCTTTTCATGACTGGTTTATTTCACTCAGTATAATGAGGTTCATCCATGTTGTAGCATGTATCAAAATCTCCTTCTTTTTTAAGGCTGAATAATATTCTATTGTATTCATATCCATGGTTAGACACCTGGGTTGCTTTCAAAACCTTATGGCTAGTGGATGGATTTTATAATATATAAATTGTATTTCAATAAAGTGTTTCAAAAAATATCACCCCTATCTGCCCTGGAAAGGGTTTATAATGATTTCCATCTTAGGTTCATTCCTTAAGTATCTTCTCAAGAAAACTTGTGAATTTAAAGTAGATGGCAGTATTACTTTCTGTGAAATCAGTAACCTTTTATCAGTATTTCCTTAGCCAATTATCTCATTATGCCATCTATTGTCATTTACAAAGTATCATGGTGTACGAAAATGCTACAAGAGGCAGAGAAATGATGCCTGATGGGGGACCCAAGGACACACCACGCAGTATGGGGACAGGAATGGTGCCATAAACTTGAAGATGGCCTTGGCCTCCTCCATCTGATTTTGCCCAAGGTTATCTGGTATGCAGGTACCCATAATCCCAGGTACAGTCTGGGATTTTCTAACAAAGATCAGCTGGCAGCTAGGATCCAATGTGTCGCAGGGACAACGTCCCAATGTGACAATGAGCCCCACCCTAGCCACACCTATAGTTCTTGAGCTAAGTGTCTTCTTTGGTTGCTAAGGGGTCACTTCAAAGGTTTACAATGTAAAATCATACTGTACTCATGCAACACCATAACTGACCCAAAACTCACAGACTAAAGGTGCTCTTGGAATTCAGAAGTCTTTTTCCATCCTGTTAGAAAAAAAAAAAAAAAAAATTGTCAGGGCTTTCCCTAGCTCAAAACTTCTCAGTGGCTCCCATTGCTATCAGAGGGAATCAAACAACTCATCCTGAATCACAAAGCCCTGTGATTTGCCTCCAGTTTCCCTCCTCTGACCCCAGTCCTACTTCATCTCTCAAGCAGCCACCTGAACTTCGGGTACTTCCCCTCCCTAAACCCTTCCAGCCTGGAGTCTTGGTCCATATATTCCCTTCCTGACCACCCACCTGTTCACCTGGACTTAAGCTGCTTAAACTACACACACCTTAAGGCTGAGTTGGTTTTATTTCCCATGCAGGAGAAGGTGCTGTCTAAGTGCCTGGTGTTTATTTCTACAGTCGTGTTTATTAACTCATCACTTGTGGGTTTTTTTTTTTTTTTTTAATTTTCACCTAATTTATTACTGCCTCTGAGCAAAGAGGAAGGGCATCTTAGGACAGACTCAGACCACATCAAGGACAGGTGGATGTTTTAGTTACTAAATGAATGCAATGGTGGCAGGGGAGGCAATGTGATATGATTATTCCTTAAGCCACTGAGACTGTGGCCACAAATCACCCTTTAAACATACAATGGTGTAATCTGGCCAGTCTTAAAAATTCTTAGGCCACCAGTAAAGTATGTTTGTCTCCTGCTAATGCTCCATAATACTTTTCTTCCTGATCTGATCCCACATTTGGGGGGGTGTTACTACTGAAAATTGAACCCAGTGACTCTGAACCCATGGAGCTACATCCCCCAGCCTTTTTTATTTTATTTTGAGACAGAGTCTCCCTAAATTTCCCAGGCTGGCCTCAACTTGTCATCCTCCTGCCTCAGCCTCCTGAGTAGCAGGGATTATAGATGTGTATCACCACGATCAGCCTGACATTCTTTAGCCATATAATGGGGTCATTGAATCATCCGATGCTGAAACTGGAAAGAAGCATAGAAATGATATCATCTCCATCTTTTTCTTTCTAACAAATGAGGAAATAAAGACATCTGGAGAAGCAGCCACATTTTCTTTGTAATTTTGAAATGTACATGAGAATGAGTTTCCTCTGAGATGTTCCAAGAAACAAAAAGAATCATTCGTTGTGGCATTGTGTAATTATTGAATTATTATATAATTTATGTTCAATCATGATAAATATGCCAAAAAGTATAGAATTTATGACCAAATTGGTATCATAAAGCATAGTGATTATTCTTGGTTTCCATTGCCACAGAAATCAGCCCACAATTTAAAAAAAAATTAATGTCAAAAGTAATCAAACTTGGGGGCTGAAGATATAGCTCAGTTGGTAGAATGCTTGCCTTGCAAGCACAAGGCCCTGGGTTCAATCCCTAGCACTGCAAAAAAAAAAAAAAAAAAAGTAATCAAACTCTCCAAAATTTTTAAAATTCTATTTAAGCATTATATTCCCTTCAGAGTAAGCAAATTAATTTTCCTTAACACTAATCTCATGTGTGAACTCTAAATTCTATTTATCTTGTACCCTAATATTGGTCCTGGCATGGTCATGGCATATATTTTTGGTTTTTGTGTTTTCTGTTTTTGATTGACCTGTAATTATTCTACATGCTTAAGTTGTGTTTCTCTGTATTCACCAAGAAAGAGAGTGACACTATTGACAAAAATATTGAACATTATATTAATATTTAATAGGGCAACATAAAGAATCAAGAAGCCTGTAATCCCAGCAGCTCTGGAGGCTGAGACAGGAGGACCAAAAGTTCAAAACCAGTCTCAACAACTTACTGAGGCCCTAAGAACTTATAAGACCCTGTCTCAAAATAAAAAAAAAATTAAAAAATTAAAAAAAAATGAAAAGGGCTAGGCATGTGGCTCAGTGGTTAAGAACCCCTGGATTCAATCCCTGGTACAAAACAAACAAACAAACAAAAACCAGAATAGGGAAGAAGTTTCTCGAAAGCCTCAATTTGCTCTCTTCCCCATTGGCAGGGAGGTTACCACTGTTGGAGAATGAGTGCTGCCAGAGAGGCCTCGGTCACTGCTGATTCAGTTCTCGGGTCAGGCCTTTTTCAGCAAGCACCCACTTGGTTGGATTTCATGGTCATGTTTCCTAAACTGAATAATCCAGTTAGCATCACCTCTTCTAGCACGCAGACCAGAGGCTTCAGGAAAGAGCTGGGCCCTGCTGTCTTACAGGGGTAGCAACAATATAAGGAACCAATTAGCCCATTTAACTTGGCCTTTAGTCTAGAAAGCCAGGAGACTTCATGTCAGATTACCAGCTCATCGTTTTTGGAGGTTTCAGACAGGATTAATTTAGCACAATGACAACCTTTGACTTAATGCCATTGAGAAAAGAGAGGGCCTGAAATGAATTTAAATAGATTGGAGAGTGAGAGAGAGATAGAGTATTTTGGGTGAGTATGAGCCCTAAATTCAGATCCTGGCCCTGACATTCACTAGCTTTGGACGCTTGAGTAAGTTACTCATTTTCCTATCTATTAAAAAACAAAAAGAAATGATAAAATTAAAAGTAGAAAAGTTCAAACATTTAGAATATTATATTAAAACATGTAAACTTAAAACTTAGAACATTTCTAGCATAAGCTCTGAATAAGCTCCTGTGACAATCATCCTAATGAAATGAGATGTCCCTGTTTGCATGGGAGAGGAGCACAACTAAGCTAGTTACTCTTAAAGAAGGTGGTTTCAGTTATTTGTTCATGCTCAGCCCAGATCTAGCCACGTCATCTGCCTTTTCTCACAGAGACCAATGGAACCACATTGACGAAAGAACCAGCCCCCTGACTAACAGAAGGCAGCCACTGGGCCTAGGAATTTGGACCCCAAACTGTGACCTCATGCTTATTGACTTCTCAGAGAAAAGGGGCCAAGTTAGGAATCTCCCAATGTGTACCCATCCCATTACCTGTTGGTATCCACACTTAATCTATCACCCTCTGCTTCAGGGGAAGCCCTATCCCTCTTCCCTTCCAAGGTCAGCCTTCTACCTGCCCATTTAGCACCTTCTCTGTCTCTGGAAGCTCATTCCAACAAATGATCCTTCTCCCTTACATCCGTCTACTTCTCCCTCTCTCATGGTTCTTCCACCTAGGGTTGACCATAGACCTTATAGTCAATGGGAGAGGAAAGTTGACATTACTAATACATACCCAGGGAGAAAACAGGTAAACTGGCTATTCCCATCTACTTCTCCATAGGAGAAATCACTCTCCTCTTTGGTACTAGGGATTGAACCCGGGGGCATTTTAACCACTGAGCCACATCCCCAGCCCTTTACTGTATTTTATTTAGAGACAGGGTATTGCTGAGTTGCTCAGGGCCTCGTTAAGTTGCTGAGGCTGGGCTTTGAACTCCCGATCATCTTGCCTCAGCCTCCCAAGCCACTGGGATTACAGGTGTGTGCCACCAGCACAGCTCTTGCCTCTTGAAAATCCAGAATGTCTCATTTCTCAGTGCTCCTCTCCAACTTCTACCCTCTCTGTTCCTTCCTTTAACTTCAGACTTCTTCCATGTTCAGGCTCCCTCTGTATTCTCAGGTTCAATCAACCACCATAGCCAGTGCTCTGATTCCTTGACACCATAGATAGAAAACATTGGAAGAATTTTCAAAAAAATTACATCTGTATTAGACATATGCAGACTTTTTTTTCCTTTTCATTATTCCCTAAACAAAACAGTACAACTACTGTTTACATAGTATTTATATTGTATTAGTCATTAAAATTAAACAAGCGATGATTTAAAGTACACAGGAAGGATGTGCATAGGTTCTAAACACTGTGGCATTTTATGTAAGGCACTTGAACCCCTGAGATCCGAGTATCTGTGAGAGGTCCTGGGAACAATCTCTGGGGGATACTGTGGGGTGACTATTTCTGGAAGTATATCCCACGTCTTCCACTTAATCCTCACACGAGGCTGCCGCAGGCTGCACACCACGCAACTCCAGAAGGGTTTCATATTGAAATAGACATGAGCTCTGCCCTGGAGCTGTGCCGTGCACGTTTATGCAGGCCATACCTGGGGACCCTGTCCCCTTCAGTGTGGGACCCTCCTTCTCTTGTTGCCTCTCACTTCGCCTGACTCTCAAGCTAAGATTTTCAACTGCTAAATGCCATAGACACCTGCCAGAACTTGTCACCCTTGGCCAATGCTCTGATTCCTTGACACCATAGGCCACTCCCTTGCCCTTGATGGGCTCTGGAGTCAGACTGGATTCCAGCTCTACCACTCACTGGACTATGGACAGGTTTACATAATCTGGGTAAAATGAGAGCGTCTCAAGCATAAAATATGACTAATAACAGTGTATTTACTTTATAGGGCTGTTGTGAGGCCCAGAGGAGATAGAGTTTGTAAGGCACTTAGCATAGGGTAAGGCATTCTAGAAATGCTGGAGTTCATTATCCTTTAAAAAATGTCATGGTTTTCTATGAGATCACCCAGGTGAACCTAGATGTTCTCCAGGTTGCTAATTTTGGCTCTTTTTCATCTCCTCCCCATCCCTCCACTTCAGTGGCTTCCAACACCTCACTGAAGCTGATGAGGTTCAATATTGCAAACTAGGCATGGGCTGCCTCTCTGGGCTCCAGTTCATACACCCCAGCTTTCCATTAGACCTTTCCATGGGGTCCTCCAAAGCCAAGGGATTCCAAACTAAAGAATCCCATGCTAGTCCATCAAAATCTCCCCCATATCCTTGTTGCACCCGCTTCTTTCCATTGTTCAACCTGGACCTCTTCCCTTCACTCATCTGTGTCCTGCTGAATCTACCTTCTTAATATGTCTTCAGTTGATCACCCCCATTTTCACATCCTTATTCACTTTTTCCCAAGTTCTATCTGGGACCAATTGTCATCTGAGTTGCCTCCCTGCACCAGGTCCACACTCCCTGATAAAGTCTGAGTATCAGAGATTTCCAAAGTAGGAAAGAATGTTCACGAATCTATTGGGAAATGTTGAAAGTCATGTAGTATGTTTTCATAAAGCATTACTTTTCAATTTAAGCATTCAAATATTCACCCTTTCTTAAAGAGAATGTTCTTTCTACTTTGATGTTAAAATGATTTATTTGGAACCGGTTGATAGTAGATCATCTTTAATATATACACATAGGTATGTATACATACACACTTGCTCTTTACACACAATATAAATGCATTATTTAGCAGCCACAGATCAGCCTGTGGGCCAAATGGTGATGCCCAGGACCCAGCCTCTTACCTCTCACTCTGTAATGAGGAGAATATGTCACCTTCTGGCACAAGGCCTTTCACTCTGTGAATAATGACACAGTTTGTGTCGCCCAGAGATACCACACACACTTGTGCCCACTGTTCTTGTTGGAGGGTCCTCCCCAATGCCTTGGTGACCTTGTCCAGTTTGATGGGCTACACATGGCTCACATCCATGATGGTGGTAAGGTAGTGATCTCATCTGATGGAGAGGAAATACATAGATAGATAGATAGATAGATAGATAGATAGAGATATAAATATAGATCTTTCTTTCTTTCTTTCTTTCTTTCTTTCTTTCTTTCTTTCTTTCTTTCTTGGTACCGGGAATTGAACCCACGGGTACCTAACCACTGAGCCACCTCCCCAGCCCTTTTTTATATTTCATTTAGAGACGGTCTCACTGAGTTGCTAAGTGCCTTGCTAATTTGCTGAGGCTGGCTTTGAACTTGTGATCCTCCTGCCTCAGCCTCCCAAGTTGCTGGGGTTACAGTGTGGGTTACCATGCCCGGCTAAATATAGATGTTTTAAGTTGACTTTCCTGCATTGGTTCCCTAAATTTCTCAAACATCTTATCAAGTTGTATACTTAAATATGTGCACCTTTCTGTGCATAAATTATCCATCCATAAAGTTTTTTTATTTTTTATTTTTTTATTTATTTAATTTTGATTCATTGAACACAAATGGAGTCCAGCTATTGTTTCTCTGGTTGTACACAAAGTAGAGTCACACCATCTGTGCATTCATACATGTACACAGGGCAATGATGTCGTCACACATTCTGTTATTATACCCCTCCACCTGACCCCTCCCCTCCCTAAAGTTTTTAACTGTTCCTTTTTCCTGTTCATAAAATCTACCTGTCAATGTCTGCTTTACAATTATACTAGAGGACTCTTTCTAAAATGTAAAAAAAAAAAAAATCATGCTAATCTCAATACTGACCATCAAAACTAAAAATAGTGGCACACTCCTATGTACCTAAAACAGGGCTCAATGACTTCACAGGCGTTAATCTTAACAACCAATTGTGGGGTAGATTCTATGGTCATCTCCATTTTACAGATAAAAAAACTGAGGCCCAGACAGTGGCTCACAGAGTGAGCTGGGATCCAGGCTCGACTGCCTCAAAAATCCTTGGCTGGTTTGGATCACTATTTTTTTTTTTTTTTTTTTTGCCTTCTTGCTTAGAAATCTTTTAATCACGTCCTTAATACCTAAGCTTGTTTCTCTCAGTATTTGGCCTCTTCTCTCTCTTCACTTATTTTTTTACCTCTTTCTTTGATGAATGCTTCAGTTATACCAAAAACTTACAAATCTGAGAATTTGGAAGGTCTTTCAGGCGATCGTGTCTTTCCACGAGCTGTTTTCTGTCCCTGGCATGTCACCTGCTGCTTGGTCATCTGACTAACTCCTACCTGTGGATTGTAGTGTCCTCCAGGAAGTAGTCCACAACCTTCCCCTAACCTTGCCCAATCACCATGTCAGCCTCTAAAGGACCAAGGGCCAGACACTTGAGTTCAGCCATGGCCTGGTGGCATCCTGAGTGATAGCACTTTAGCAGGGGAGTCTCTGCTATTGCGTTCATTTGTGTAGTGTGGGACAGGCACCTGAAAGATACCCAGAACAGACCAGGCAAGGCCCAGCTCTCATATAGCTTGTATTTCAAGAGGGGAGACAGCTAATGAACCTAACAGGTGCATAAATGAATAGAAACATAGTCGTATGTGGTCATGAGACTATAAAGAAAATAAAATGGGGTGAAATGGAGAGTGACAGGTGCAGCTCAAGTGTGGACAGTCAGAGAAGGTCTTAGAAAAGATGCATTTGTGCAGACACCTGAATGCAAAGAAGATGGCCAAATTAAGAGCTATGGGCCCAAAGTTTCCAGACTTTTCTCACTTAATGGACACATGAATAAACATCTAAAATCCTAACCTTACCTGTCAGGGTTTAGCTCAGTAATTGCTCAGTAAATGCTGTGAATTGCATCCTTAAGCTGACAGAACCAGGAAGTTTCTTTATTTGGGCTCATTATCTTGTAGGATTTTCCTAAGATCCCACTACTGAGAAAGTAATACTTTATAAGATCTGTTGGATTGTCTTGAGTTAGCAAGGAAAGTAGAGCCAGGAAGAATGGCTGTCCTTTTTTTGACTTGTGAATAAAACTTGCCTCTGGCCCCTGAGTTTGCCCAGTTCTGACAGTTTCAGACTCTGTGGGGTTTTGGAGACAAATTTATTATTTTGTTTTTGTGGGTGGGTTTTTCATGAAATGTTCCTCTGTACGTTTCCTATTTTTTTCTCCGCTGTCACTTGCTGGTGCCTGATCTCATACCCATGACATCAAAGTGGGACTTCAAGGACTTCACTGAGATCAGCCTCTCATGAAAGAGACAGTAACAACAATCTTGTTAAATTTTTAAACCCCCAAAGTACATTTCACAATTGTATTTAGTGGAATGTAAGTTCTTACCTCTTAAACAGAATGGAAATAATAAACTCTCCTATTTTGCTTGAAAATAAAAACACATATAGGTTCCAAGTCAGCTTCAAAGTTGAGGGAAAAGTTTATTTCTTGATCATAGAAAAATCTAATATGAGGAATTTCCCCCAAACACCTTATTTTTTATTTTTTTTTGTAGTTGTAGATATACAGCATGCTTTTATTTTTTTATTTTTTTATTTTTATGTGATGCTGAGGATTGAACCCAGTGCCTCACACATGCTAAGCAAGAGTCTGCCACTGAGCTACGACTCCAGCCCAACACTTTATTTTATAACTAGTTCAAAACACTGCAATCAAAGATACACTGGATGATGTTAGATGTCAGTCTAACGTTTGAATAGTTAACCGTAGCAGTTTTCATTATGATTGATTGCAATCTCTATTGTTGGTTATGTTTTAACGAAGTTATCTTTGTCTTAAATCTCAGGGAGCTTGGAGCATACTTGACTCCAAAAACTCTGGGTGCTTCATAGAATAGAGGTTGAACATTAACGCAGGGAAATGGAAGGGTGAGAAGCAGTCTACCCATACATACAGCAGGCAAAAGATTAAGCTCACTGAAAAACAGCAGCAATAAATATATGCCATGCTTAAGAGGCAAGAGGCAAAGGAGGACACTGACTGCTTGTGACTGTCCTGCTTCTCCTCTGAGGACACAGGGCCAGTGACCCTCTTCATCTCTGTAGTTCTCAATTCCTACATTGCACCTTATGCCTGAGCATAATTACCTCGTTCAAGGGGAGCTATACCAATTGCAAAGGCATCAAAATGAATTGATGGGTGAAGCTCTTTGACTTGGAATTTTCCATTCTTCATGGGTCTTTGATCAGACAGCAGAAAACAGGGAAAGAACGCGGAGTATGCCCCACCAACCTTGCTGGACTCCTACCACACATATGCTGTTTAAAGGATGTAGAAGAGAAGAGCAAAGTGAGGATAAGAGAAGAGAGAAGGGAAAGGAAAGGGAGGGGAAGCTTGTCACTTGCCACCAAGTGTCCCCAGGCAATCTCCCTGTGTCAGACACCATCTGGGGTTTCACAAGCTTTATTGTATGTGACCCCATCAACCCCATGAAGTGATATCATGAGGCCCATTTTTATAGATGCAGAAAGGAGACTTAGACATTAAATACTGTATCATGGTCCCTGGGATTCAAACTCAGTCCTGTTACATTCAGAAAGATTAAGGGAAAGAAAAAGGGACAATTAGAAAAGGTGCCACATGGCAATTTGCTCTAATTCACTATTACAGAGCTAAATGAAAACCCCAGAACATGAGCTTCCGTCTCTAGCTCATTATTGCATTTTTTTTTCCATAACAGAAAAAACAGGAAAGGGGCTTCTGGGACCCAGAAATGAGATGTAGCTTAATAAAATGCTGGTCCCTTGGTTTACTTTCTTAAAGGGTATGATGTGTTCATCCAATCCACTCTTGGGTTTATCTTATTCCTGGAGAGGTATTCTTACCTTTCACACAAATGGGATTACAGGCCACTCTGCATCTCTAAGTAGTGTAAAAAAAAAAAATCGAAATCAGATTTGCTTTATTCAAAAACTAATCACACCTCTAACATCTGTTAATATAAAATAATGGCAAGCAGGGATGTGGCTCAGTGGCAGAGTACTCACCTACAAGGCCCTGGGTTCGATTCCTCAGCAGCCCCCAAATCAAAAACAGAAACAAAAGTGTCAAGTTCAGACACATCTCCTCACTCTATGAAATGCCTGGCGGACTGAATAGAGCTAGTGACTTTTTAATCTTCTTTTTTGCCAGCTCCCTCCCATTAGGACACAAGTAAGTGGCTGAAAGCTCTTTTTTCTATTTTCAAGTGCTCTGAAGAAGTGCTTGTCAAATTTCAAATTCAAATTTCCTTCCAAGCTGCCCATTGAACAAAATGAATGATGATTTTGTTGGGAAGCTGAGTGAGTCTCCCCTCCCACCTGGTGGTTCTACTGGGCTTCAACTGCGAGATAATTCAATGAACAGACTAGCATACACTAAATGAGGTCATCCCTTTGGAATATGCCAAATAACAGTTACAAAAATACTTTGGGAAGCGTTTTCTTGCTATCATTGGAGGCATTCTTTTCCAAAATCCAACTCCGATTATATTTGAGTATGGGCATGTGCTCTTTTATCCCAGTTCCTGCAATAAATCAGATGTGTGAAAGCTCAAGTTGACAAACAAATCATATTGGTAATGATTCTTCTGAGGCTGAGCTTGAAATTAAAATTCTTAATTATAAACCGTTGGTACCTCCATTGTCAAGGGCGTGCAGCAAGACTCTGAACAGCTGCGTGTGATCCTCTGTGCTTTGGTAGTGTTGGCATGCCTTTGAGCTGCCTCTCTCTTTTTCACCCTTTATTTATAGCATCATGGGTGTGTTTATTTTCATTCTTGTAAAAAGAAAATTTTGCTGACTGCAAGATATGACAGAACTTTCCTATCAAGGACAACGACCCACCAATTTTGGATTGGATCATTTTGTACCGGATGATTCACCAGGGATTCTTTAGTTAAAGTGTGTGTCCGATCACCTTTGTTTTTAGCTTTCTTATTGTTTTTGTTTGTTTGTTTGTTTTAGCCTCTGTTTTTAGCTCAGATAACACAGCAGACTGTGGGTCTTAAATTCATTTTAATGAATAAAAGAAAGAATGTTCTTGAATAGCTGTTAATCTGCTGACATACTCTAGTGCCCCCACAGAATCATAGGATCTTAAAGTGGCAAAATCCTTAAAAGTGAATCCACCATGTTTCCTGCTTGGATTTTTCTGCACCAGGAATTGGGAAGAGTGGAGGGAGGAATCCTTGAGATACTTTCAACACGTTAAAAAAGTTAAAAGGAATTGTATGTTTATGACTGATGTAGCTATTCAGGGAACTCAAACATCAGATTCCTTGGATTTTGGCTGGAGCATGATGGTGTGGCCATCTCATGGAAAAATCTATTAATAAAAACTTTATTGATGCAGTTCAGGAAATAGAAGTCTTTTGGAAAATGGGATACATTGGAGAAAGGTAATAAAAATTATGCAAAGTCACTGACTGCTGATTGCTTTAGTACAAACCCTTGGCACTGTCTAGGAAAAGACATAGTATTGGGCGTCTGTCTGGGAGACAGCAGTGAACAAAAAAGACAAAATCCCTGCTCTTGTGAATCTAGAATCCTAATATGGAGAAATGGAAAAATAAACAGGCAAGCCAACAAGCAAATAAATAACTAAAATCCATAAGGTCACTTCAGATTGTGCTAAGAGCTGTGAATAAACTGACCAAAGAAAGACAGAGTGATGGGACAAGGTTACTCAGATTGGGTAGTTGGGAAATTTTCTCTAAGGAAGGACGTTTATGTTGAGTGGAAAGCAGGTGAGTTGTGGGAAGAATAGGTTGAAAACTGAGGGCCTGACCCCAGATTTTGGTAAAGTTACCTATATGTTACCCAAAAGGCATACTGGGGGGCCAGTTAGGTGATTTTCCCCAGGAAAGACCCCGAGCCCAGCCTCATTTTACATTCCTTCAGGCTTCAGATGGTTATGAAACACTTTGCTCAGCAAAATGCTAGTATTTTGTAAAATATTTAGGTATGGTCGTTATTTTGAAAACTACAGTTTTAAAAAATATCTATAACAAAATCAAACTGAAAAAAAAAAGAGAGAGTAGGGGTAAGAGTTTTATCAGCAAAGCCACCAGCAAGTGCTCATTCCCCAAGATGGGAGCAGAGTTGGTAGGTTTCAGAAAGAGGTAGAAAATTAGGATAGCCTAAGCTTGATAGCTATGGGAGGGAATAACATGGAATGACCTCAGAAAAGTCAGAGATGAATAGGTCATGCCTGGGAGGCCCAGCAAATGCACAGGTTGACGTATATGCACAGGAAAAGCATGCAGGGTTTAATAGGCAGGTATGTTAGTCAGCTTTCCATTATTGTAACAAATGCCTGAGATAATCAACATATAAAGATGAAAGGTTTATTTTGGCTCATGGTTTTAGTTCATGATTTATTGCTTTGGGCCCGTGGCAAAGCAGCACATCATGGAAGGGAGCTTATGCTAAAGCTTCTCACCTCATAACTGGGAAATGAAAAATAAAAAAGGAAGGAAGGAAGGAAGGAAGGAAGGAAGGAAGGAAGGAAGGAAGGAAGGAAGGAAGGAAGGATAATGGGGACTGAGGTTTCATTAACCCCTTCAAAGGCATATCCTCAATGACCTAAAACTTCCCCTTAAGCCCCACCTCTTAAAGTTTCCAAAATCTCCCAATAATACCATGCTGGGTCCAAGCTTTTACCACGTGGGCTTTGGGGGGACAGTCCTCTAGCAACAGGGCAGTATCAACATATGAGTCACATTTTAGGTACATTGCTCTAGCTGCTCTGTGAGGATTATAGTGGAGCATTTGAAGAAGCAAGGAGATCATCTGGAGATTTACCTAGGGAAGAAATGACAATTTGTCAACTGATATAAACAGAATAGAATGGTAGTTGATAGGAGACAGAGGATAGGGGAAATAAATGTGGAGAAATTGGTTAAAGGGTACAAACTTCAGTTACAAGATGAAGAAACTCTAAGGATCTAAGGCAGCGGGAGTGGTGATGGATATTATTACTTTGTGATAAATCACAATATAGTTTGCATATTTATGTCAAATCATTACATTGTACATCTTGAATATATTCAATCTTTGTCCATTAAATACTTAAAAAAAGAAATAATGATGACTTGGACTATCTGAATGAGAGGGAGCAGAGGAGGACTGGGGGTTAATTTCTGGATATGTTTAAGATGAAAGTGACAGGACCAACCAAATTGTGCCCCTACATCTGACAGGAGGTCACATGGGGAAAGGATTACAGAAGAGACAATGATGATATCACAGAGACAAACTACATTAAAATGTAAATGCTCACAAGGAGCCCTGCAGTCCTGATAAGGAATGCCAATTTAATTAGCATCACTGCTTTGGGCAGGTACGACCAGGCACAGGCAGCAGCTGCCTGGAGCCCTTGCTTGGAATTCTTGCTTCTATCCTTAGCTAAGTCTCTGTGCTTCTCTCCCTTGGAGGTCATCCCTGGAAGAGCAGCATACCTGCTGGCCCATCTTGGTAAGTGTGCTGATGAACACAATTTTCCTCTCATGGAAATTGACCAGGGTGCAATCTGGCCCCAGGCAGGTGGTTATAAGTAATAAAACAGAGTCTAGTTTGGTTCAGGTGACTCGGATCCCAAGGTGAGGATGGCTCTGTCCAGCCACATGAGTCAGTGCTGCTTTTATCAAGTGTCACCCTGACTTCAGCAAGACTCCCTCAAACTCTGTATTCTTGCCTCCTACTCTTCTTGTTATAACTTCAGGCCAAGCTATTCTTCCTGATTATCAGAGCAGTGTTTCTGCTGGGCCCTCAATTCTAGTCCCAACTTTGGCAGAGCTCCCAGTTGAACGTCTCTGACTCAAAAAAGAGGTCTCTTCTAATGCTCAGTTTCTATGAAATAACAATTGAGTCTCTCTTTTGGAACTGTCCTCTGTTTTTTGTCTGTATTTCCTTTGAAGCTGTTGTTCACTAGACTGTAAGCCATCTGCTTTTTCCTGGAGGAATTAAAAAAGTATCTTTTGTTTACCCATTAAAATGTAAGCCTTGATAATCAATGACAGTCATTTAATACATATGCAATGTATAGTCATGTGTTGCTTAACAACGGGACATGTTCTGAGAAATACATCATTAGGTGATTTCATCATTGTGCAAATATCATAGAGTGTACTTAACACAAACTAAGATGGCTACGATGTCACTAGGTCATGCAATCTTAAGGGACACCTGTCACATCAGTCTGTCATTGTCTTTGGGGGTACATGATGCACTGCATGTAGATAGAAACCAGCCTACGTCAGCCTTTTGATCCACACTCTATGAAATTGAATTGTGACCACAATCCTTGGGAATCCATAGTCCTTGGTAATCTCTATGGAAATCCTGAAAGAGCTTTTCCAACCCTAACCTTTGCAAAAATAACACAAAGATTAGTTAAGAATCATGGAGTCCAGAGAAGGCATAAAAGTGAATCTAACTTTTAATACTTGATTAAAAATTACAAATAGCAAAATAATATATCCTTATTAGAAAAGCATGAAAGGACAGGAAGCTAGAAAAAGTCAGGAATAGGAAGCCAGGAACCTTAACCCCTATCATGATATTCTTGGTTTCCATATTTCTTTTACATACTTGAATTCATATTTTATCTACAACTTAGAAACTTACCTTTTTTTTTTTCACTACAGGCATTTTGCCAGCATCACAACTCCTTGTAAATATCCTGGTAAATGACAGCCTATTGTTCTATTTTAAGACTATGTCACAAATATAAGCATATTTTTAAAAATATGGCTCTCCCCGCCCTCTGTTTAACATTTTGATCTGAGCTGGAACAGATACTTCAATATGACTTTGAAATCTACTCTACTACCAAACCAACCATCTTGGGAAATTCCTAAGACTCAGTGGAACAGAATCTAAGTATAACCAGGAAGAAAAAGAAAAGTTCCATAAGGTGCATAAATAATGCTTAAATAGTCAAAGTTAAATGTATTTTATTTACTTTCTTACTTTTGGAATTTAAACTCAATCTAACATTGTTTAGACTTCAGGTCTTTGGCTTCTTGGCAAAGATTTATATTTTAAGTATGTAAGTAATAGAACAAGTATATTTATATAATTGGTAATGTATGTTCCTACCTCTAAAATCCTTAATATCCTGTATCTACCTTTCCAACTAAGGTATATCAAACTTTATTTATTTATTTAATGTTCTGGGAATTGAACCCAGAGGCACTATACCACTGAACTACATCCCTAACCCTTTTTATTCTTTTTTATTTGGAGACAGGGTCTCCTTAAGTTGCTGAGGCTGGCCTTCAACTTTGCAGCTTCAGCCTCCCGAGTTGCTGGGATTATAGGTGTGCACCACTACACTTGGCATTAAACTTTATTTAGGTTTGCAAAAAGACGTTTCACAATATCCTTGAAGTACTCGGAGTTGCCCTAGAACATTAAATAAATAGGGTCTTGGAATGATGATAAAAGTTATGTTTATATTATGTCTTACATGTCAGGGACAACATTCCTCTTCTGCTTTGATGGAGCAACTTTTTGAGAAACCAACAGGGTGGGCTGGAGGGAGGGATGCCATTATTTGCCTGTCTGATTTTTAAGTCTGTTTTCATGGAATGAAATTCATTTAAATGTCATTATAAGGCAGTTTTTAGTTATTACATTCTAATGATGGAGGAGTTTGTAATGTATTCATAGAAATAATTAAATGCTCATAATAGTACTCTTGTTCGTGATTTCTGGAAACAGCATTCTTTTAAACTGGGAAAGCTCAGAAGCCTCCTATTATCTCTGATTGATCTCCTGAAATGCCCTCTTGCTCAACTTCAAGCAGTCTAGCATACTGAGGATTTAGAAAACCCAGAAGGAAAGTTCAAAGAGGTTGATTAAGCTGAGCAGTCAGAATTGGAGGTTTCCTTTTGGAAAATGCATCACCTTAAAGAACATTCAGCCAAAAATCCTGAGACAAATTTAGACAGAGAGAGATGGGGCAGAACATTCAGGTGGCATAGATTCCCCCACCCCCAATGCCCATTTTTACACTGCTTGGCACAGAGTCCCAGAAAGGAACTCTTAAGCATCTAAGGTCTAGGTCACCAATTGAACATGTTCCTTATCCCTGGGGACCTGACTCGAAGGCATCCTGTCTTGGTTGCAGAAAGAAAAATTCTTTTTCTGCACAACCTACCCCCCTCCCCCCATCAGATTTCCTGCCATTTGTAGAAACTGTATCAGCATTTTGTGAAGGAGAAAGACTCTGAAACAAAGGACTACGTTTGCTTTGAAGGTCTGGCAGAGACAAAGCAAGATTCTTTTCCTCCCTGAGGATCAGATGGCAGCAATACAAGATAGGGGCGTGTGAATGAGAAGCACAAAGGATAAATTTAAAGGGCACGGTACAGCCTTTCTGGATAGGAAGGAGGTCTTATTTTCAGTTTTAAATTCTCCAGGTTAGAAAAACATGCCTTTCCAAGTAGCTGTGTCCTTTTCCACCCTAGTGGTTTTGATTTACAACATCCACTTACAAATGTACTTGCTGTGGGTCTTTCTCTCTTCGTGCTAGATCCATCTACCCTTATTGCTACCATTCTGAACAGAATCGGTTACAGGTAGATCCTCCCTTTTTTGGGATGTGGAATATTGCAATTTTTTTTGTTTGCTTTTGATAGGGCATAGTCTCCCATACAATCTAATAAACAGGAAGAGAAAATCAAAAGTCTTCAGCTCCTGGCTGTGCTGCAATCTTGTCTATTCTGCTCTGACCAGCTCAGTCCATCTCCAGACCTACATCTCCTTCCTTGTGTATGTACCACATTACTCTTTACAACAGCAATCAACTTCATTAAGACAAGAGTGCAACAGGAGCCATTTTCTCTAATTCTTTTTTTTTTTTAAATTGAAATTAAGCCTAAAGACCAATCCTTAGATTAGCAAATAAAGAAGGGTCTACCTGTTTAAAGCAAACTTAAGGGATTGGATTCCAGATCTGCAAAACCCATGCATTAGGAAGTAATTATTGGCTTTGTAAGAGAATCCTTCACTTTGCAAAGGAGCAACTAGAGGATTTATCTGAAAGGTGTATTGCATTTAAAATAATTTGGTTTTCCTACATTTACCAAAGCCCTTCTATTAGGCAAAGACTGCAATGTCGAACCAAAAGATACTGAAGATGCTAACCTCTTACGACAGCAAGTCTGAAAGATAGAGGTTATTATAACCACTATAGAGATCAACTGGATCAGCAGTAGTTTCTTTAAAAATAAATGACAAACAGATGTCCACTACATATGCACTATGGTGCTTCCTCTTTGGGGAAAATACAATAGTTTGTCAGTCAACGAAGACCTGTTTGACATGGTGAGATGATTACAAGTTGCAAATCGGTGATCTTGACTGAGATAGAATGGTTGTTAAGGAACATAAAGGAGAATGACTTCTAACACCAGATCTTTAGCTGAGAGTTGTAGGAAGGGTCCTGTAAAATTTAAAAACTAAACATTTTCAAATAGTTCCCATTGTGCAGTCTAAATTTATACAAATGGAAAAACAAGGGATGAGTGAATTAACAAAAAAATTAGAATACTCAATAAACATGTAGTAGACTTAGAGTTTAATTGTACAGATTTGCTAAAAATAATAAATTAAGATTTTCTGAGCCCCATGCCTTATGGCTGCCAGTGCACTGGGCATTTTCCTTCCATCTGATTTAAATAAAACCATGAATTGATGAACCCAACAATTTAAGGCATACTTTAAACAACCTTTATTTAAATTTAAAATTAGAGGCAAAATCATAGAGTGGAGTTTCCTTCCTTATGGCAAGAATTTTACATTTGCAAAGGAACAAACTATTTTGAACTCATGGGTAATTAAATATTGACTTAGTGCATCTAAATTATTGCTCATTTTAAAAAAGATTAGAGTTAGACATTATTATGCATAATATGCCTTGGAAATAAGATTAAAACCTCATTTTGTTTTCACTTATTTCCCTCTAATAGCTTTTGGTGAAAGTGTTTCTTTCCTTTCCTTGAGTCTCAAAGGATTTAGCACAAGAACACCCCAGAATCTTTTCAGGTGGTACAGAAGATGGTTGAGGGTCATTCCCACGCTGTTACCTGAGTGGTTTTCCCACTCCTAAACAAGGGCTCCACACCAGAGTCCTTTCAACCAGTGTGCTGAAGACCACAAAACCGAAAATTCACAGAAGACCTCAAACAGGATTACATTCTGAACTACACAACTCCCAGTTCAGAGTTTTGAAAACTCTCTTGAGGTTACCTGGCTCACATCTCCCCCAGCGACCCAGGCCTGTTCTTACACCTCTCTGCCCACCTATGTCCTTACTCATCTGAAATCTATTTTTGGGCATGTGGGTCATGATTTCAAAGACTGATTTACAGCATGACATCACTGCTAATTATCTTCAATTGGCATTGTTGTGCAGTTGCTTCACCAGTCTGCCTCCTCTCCCACAAGACGACCAGTTAATTGTGACAGTCATGGCACAAGATGCCTTATCCTCCCCCGCAATGCCTAGGAGAGTGCTGACAACCAGCAAGTGCGTTCCAGCTCTCCCCAGTGTGTGTCAGGGACTTGGATCTCTGAAAGGGTCATTCTAACTTGCTGAGCTTAGGAGATAAGGGCTTAAAACAACAAAATTATATAGTAAGGGACATTTAGGAGGGGGGAGTGTAGCTTAAGATATAAACTGTTAAAGTACATAAAGGAGAATATATATGTATGTATATATCTATACCATATAAATGATCTCTCTGTGTAGGTAATATATAATATAATATATATTATGCATAGGTAATATTTATGGGATATATGTATATGTGTATATCTAAGTATACATATATATATGTATAAAACCTCCGTGTGTGTGACTCTTGAGATAAGACAAGTGATCATATCTATACATCTATATGTCTATACCTATGATTATAAGTAACAACACACTTTGATATAATTTTTAAATGCATTTACAGCCAGGAGTCCATTTTTGTAAATGGCAATGTGATACAAGAGGGAAAAAGAAGATGAGGATATGGGGCATTGAAAGCAAGGATAAAAGGTTTAGTGTGAGGTTACTTGCTTTCCTCGTTTCCAAGACCAGCCTGCATTTCAGGGCACTGCTATCTTTAAGGAAGTTGGTTTACAATTACATGTCTTTCCTAAGCTGTTGCTGTGGGGGTCTAGGACATAGGCTCAAATTACTGTATTTCTACTAGCAGTGATGCCAGTGGAGGCTAAGAAAAAGTAGATGTTTATTCAGGCAGTATCTGATGACCCAAGTGTAGCCACTATTTCCTTATTATTTCTTTCCCTGTTATCTGACTATGAGTTATGATGTTGGAGAAAAGTCCATTAATATAAACTACTGAAATAACAGCAAACTCTCACATTTCACCAATTATTAGTATATCTGGATTTGATGATTTGAAGAAGTGAGAAATACTATATTGTGTCAGTCAGTGGTTGACTACAATGTCTAAATGGAAGGGCTTTGGGGATCTCTGTTTTCTTGGAGGAACTGGAATCAAGGGACTTGTCTGGAAACAGTGTGTCCATGTACAGCACTGTTTCTGCTTAGACTGCAAATTCATTTGGAGTGGTTGAGGCCCAGCTGGTGGAGATAACAGGGAACCAAAAACTCCCCAACATGCAATGTTGTGTTGGAACATGGAGGTTTTTTGCAAACACTGTTTCTAATTTGTGTTAGGAAAATCAGAAAAATATAATTTCTGGAAATTTAAAAAATTTCCCAACTGTTAACTTCCATAGATACGCTTACCGGACTCAACAGACCTATTTTGAACAACACTGTTATGGTTTTGCTCTAGTAAGCAATATAAGGAGAAAGTTGAGATAAGTATCTGGAAATCCTAATTGAATCTGGCATGCTATGTATGTAAACTTGGAGCTGCCTGACAGTCTGCCGAACTGTATTTCTTATATCAAATGTCAAAAAGCTTGCCTGCCTGAAAAACCCCACCATAATTACCTTCCAGGTGCTCATGGTAGTCATTCCTTGAATCTAGTCACCCAAGTCCTTGTCAGAATGCTATATTGGAATAAGAACATCCATTATTTTTCATTCATCAATCGGATACAAGACAGGAGATTAAAAAATTGTAGAGGGGTGGGAGTATAGCTCAATGACAGACTATGTGGCTAATAATCTGCACAAGTGTGGGTTTGATCCCCAGCACCAAAAAAAAAAGAAAAAAAAATTGCATTGCATGGAAGCTGCATTGGAGGAGGGCATCAATGCAGAGACAGACAGAGAGCATCAGAAGGGTCACTAAAGAGGACCCAGGAGATGACAAATCAATTCATCTAGTCACTATTTTGACTATATTTTTAGTGTATAGTTAGGATTAAATTTAACTATAACTCACGTGTAAGTGACAGTGATTTAAACAGGAAAGAAAATGGTTTTTTACTTTGGTAAGTCCAGAGGGGCGATTATTTCTCTGCTAGATCGTACTCCATAGTGTCTGGAGAACCCCAAATTAATTAATTAACTTATTAATTAATTTTGCCCTACCTCATGGATAATTTGTGATTCCCAGATTGTTTCATGAAGCTCCAGCTATTTAATTTACTTTTTCCCTAATAGAAAAAGGGAAGGGGAAGAATGGGAATAACCCTTTGCTTCCATTTCCATTTATATCTTACTGGCCAAACTTAGACATGCAGTCTTACATTTAACAGCAGGAAAAGCTGTGGAAACTGGAAGCTATTTGGGTAGCCATGTGCATAGCTAAAATTATGGGTTCTATTATTACAGAAAAAGGGGAGTAAGCATCCTGGGAGACATGAGTCTCTGCCACAGGATTACAATGCCCATCTAAGTTGGTTCCACTGTTGGGATTAAGTTACACCTCAGCATTTCTACTGATCTAATAGCACACACTGAATAGCAGTGTATGACTTCTGTCAAGGGTTGGGACTTGGGAGACTTGAGCTGAGCTGGCAAGGTGCTGCAGAGCCAAGACAAGCATGGCAGTATATGGGGGAGGGACAGGACCAGGAGCAGGGAGCCTGGGAAAAGGAACAACATGGTGGCCACCTCTGAATGTGACCAGGCTTTTTGATACACATGTGAAATACCATGAGAACTCAGAAACACATGGAGACAGGGAAGGGGTTGTCTTTCTGCTCTCTTTCTTCCCTTTATGCATAAAACCAAAGACATGGAATTATTTCACAGTTATGCTCTAAAAAATTAGGGTTTTCATGATAACATTAATTTTTTCCCCCATTTTCCATGTCTTGTTCTAAGATTTTGCAATTAGCAGGATAATTGGAAATTTAAAACACCATGGTCTATATGAACAATTCAAATTTATTTTATATATAAAACTTAGATGTTCTAATTCCACTGCTTCTAGTGCTTTATGGCTTTGTTATTGCTTTGGCAAGGGTTTTTGTCTTAATATACATGAACGTTTATAACAGTCATGCCTACTGATATCAATTTTACTTCTACTTTACAGCAAAAAAAGGAATCAAAAGATGAGATTAGCACTTTGCAGTAGACACTGAAAAGAATGTTGGTGATATGAATAAAATCATTCAAGCTTAATGGCTTTCGTTCCCATTATCAGAGGGCATGGATTATTGCTTTTGACTCTGTAGGTAGCATATTTAGAGTAGGAGAGTCCCTCAGGCCCAGCATGTGGTAGGTGACAGACTCTGATGGATGTCTGCCCTCTTGTCTATTCTAGACTTTTTCTTTTGTATCTGGAGCCTGATGGGAAAAAGATGAAATTTCCCAACCTCTCTTGCAGCCATAGGACTAAGTTGTGTCCAATGAGAGGAACAGGAAGCCTCCTAAAGGACAAGGGGATGTTCTTCTCTCCTTTTCCTTTTTTCTGTCCCCTAGTTTGTAGATCTCTGAAGGGATGAACCATGGCTGGTAAAAAAAAAAAAAAGAAAGAAAAAAAGAAAGAACCTGGATTTCTGAGGACAGGTAGCCTCCATATTAGTTTTGGAGGCCAACTTTGACTTTTTCTCCTGAGAGATAAATGAAGTTCTATCTGCGTAGGACACTATTTTTAGGGTTTCCTAAATTAGGCACTATCTTAACCTCTTTTCTGCTATTATAAAAGAATACCTGGGACTGGGTAGTTTGTAAAGAACAAAGATTTATTAGGTCATGGTTCTGGAGGCTGGAAGTTCAAGAGCTTGGTGCTGGTAACTGGTGAGGTCCTTCACACTGCATCACAACACAGTTTAGGCTTCACAGGTCAGGCACAGGAGGTGTGGGAAGGGAGGTGGGGCTGAATTTAACCATACACCAGGAGTCCACACCTGTGATAACTAGCCCACTCCATGATAATGTCATTAATCCATTCATGAGGGCAGAGCTCTCTTGAACTAATCACCACTTAAAGGTCCCAACTCTTTATACTGTCACAAAGGCAACTACATTTCAACATGACTTCAGAGGGGACATCCAGATCATGGCAGGAACTCAAGATGAATCCTAACTGACAGTCTGGGGGTCAGGAACTGTGGATGGTGCAGGTAAATCAGAGCTTGCAAAGGTCAGGAGTCTTCTAGAAATTGCAGGTCCCAATTGGGATTGTATTGTTACCTGTCAAGTTTCAAGACCAAGGGATATTATTCAACTTTGTATCCTCTGTAGAGACTACACAATCCATACATAGGTATATAAAAATTGTTGTTGAATGACATTTCAAAAATTGAGTGAATAAAATGAAGTTATCTAGGCACAGCAATGAGTGTCTATGGTCCCAGTTACTTTAGAAGCTGAGAGACAGTAAAGTGGAACCCAAGAGTTTGAGGCCAGGCTGGGCAATATAGTGAGACCTCTTCCCCCGCAAAATGGCTTGGGCTGTGGTGGGTATGGAAGGAATGATTTTTTTTTTTCTCTCATTAAGCCAGAAATGCCCAAGAAAATTTGCTTTGGGTACCTGAAAAATTATTGTTATTAGTATTAGTTGTGATATTGGGAATGAAACCCAGGGCCTCATGCATACCAGGCAAGTGCTATACCACTGAGCTACATCGCCAGTCCAAAAGTTAATTTTAAATGTGTGATAGATGAACACAATTCAGAGCGATTTGAATTGCATTAAATTCTAATTCTGATATGTTAAAATATTTTTAAAACTATGAGTAAAACTGGGTATCTATAATTATCCACTAGGTATATGCTGAGCAGCTAAGGGCCCAATACTACATTAGGTATGTAATGGGTAACATTTAAAAATTGCTTCTCATTATGATACATAATATATGGTAGGGGGTCACTGAGATTTATTTTTGCTCTCTCTCCCATGGGGCTATTTTGTGGTAGGCAGTAAGTTAAGTGACAATGTGCTCCTCCATACCGCATAGTTCCCTTTCTTTCTCTGTGGCCCAACCAGTGTAGTCCATGTATCCCCTTCCAGTGTGGAGCACAAAGAGGATACTCTAAAACCTAAAGAAACGAATCTCTAATAGTGGAACGTTAGGCATTTTGACCAAGAGGTACATAAGCAGCCAACTAATGTGATCTGGCTCTTCCTAAATGTGTTGGAATGAAGGTGGTATTCAACTCTTCCTACAAAAATCAGTTAAGGCGTGGACACGCCTGGACATAAATTCCTCAGATAACAAAGTACTTAAATTGTTTTTCCAAGATCTACTCAAGGACAGTTTGAAGTCAGCTTTTTAAGAAAGGACATACACAGAGAAGTAGCAGAAACCAGTTCGTCCAGTCAACGACCCTTTAACATTCCAAACTCAAAATCCCCCATGCACAGTATGATATCTTTTCCCATAAAAAGAATGCAGTCTGTGAAGAGGCACAGAGGCAGCTAAGCCTGTGCAGAAGAACCCTGAACTCCCCCTTCTCACCATACAATTGACAAGCAGCTTCTGTCCTCACCTATAAGTCCTCCCTGCTACCTACCAGTTGGGTGGGCAGATTTGATCTTTCAGCTTCTGGCCTCTTTCCAGGTCAACTGTGGGCAATAAAGCTTTTCCTTTTTGCAAATACAGGTACCTTTGTATTGGCTTCTATGTGCAGGAGACAGGGAACCTGTCTTGCTTGGTATCACTAGGATCTCTTTTCCATGCTTCACTGGGTTCCTGAACCTAAATCTTCTTCACTAATGATCTACCCACTCAGTGGTTTTGGAGATCTAGATAGCCAGAATGGTGCTGTAGGCATTCTCCAGTCATCTAAAAGAATTTTGAACCACTCCTGGAATTATCTCCAAAGAATGCTAACAAGATTACTACAGACTTCATTGATTTCTGTTTCATATCACTTGAACTGGAGGAATTTTGTAAAGATGCTAAAAGCAATATGGTCAGCCCCTTGGGGATGGGATCTGAGTATCTTTAAATCAGTGTTGTTCCATAGAACTTTCTGCAATGAAGGGAATGTCCTGTGTCTGTGCTGCCCATTCCTTGTGACTATTGAGCACTTGGAATGTGGCTAGAATGACCCAGTAACTGGACTTTTACATTTTGTTGAATTTTATGTAATATAAATAGCCATATATGGCTAGTGACTTTATATGGAGAACACAACTCTAGAAATATTTATTCTTGGTCATCAAAAATGCACGTGAAGAGCAAGCACTCCAAATCATATCCAAAGGAGGATGCCCAGGTTAGCCAGGAAAAATGCTGCCAAGGTAGGTGGTCATGTGTGAGGGGTGACTGCAAGGAATGGAAGTTGAGTGTGGAGGACTAGTGGGGCCAGAGAGAGGCAAGTCCAGACTGAGAAGCCCAGGGCAGAGTCCCAATGGGACATACTGGAAATTTCTTTTGCCTACAGCTTTGTTTTTAAGAGCTCCTGACTTTGTATTTGATTGCCTCAGGCTTTTTAGAAGGCAAAATGAAGTAGTTTGATGGGAGAGATTTTTAAGACCACATGTCAGAATGCTCAACAGGTTCTACTATGTTGCCAGCTGATCTGTCAATATTTAAATACTAAAATTCAAGTTCAAATAAATTTTCTAATAGAACTAATAGAGTTGTCCCTTGGTATCCGCAGGACATTGGTTCCAGAAATTCCCTTTTCCCCCCAACCTCCAGGTTACCAAGATCTGTGGAAGCTCAAGTTCTGTATATAAAATGGTGTAGTGTTTCTATAAAACCCATGCATGTTGATCTGTAGACTTTAAATCATCTCTAGATGACTTATAATACCTAATACCATGTAAATGATATGTAAATAGTTGAGCACTGTATTGTTTCAGGAATAAGAACAAGAAAAAAAGTCCATACATATTTGATACAAGCACAATAGAAATTTTTTTTCAACCTGTCAGTTGAATTCATAGATGTAGAACCCACGATACTGGAAGGCTGAATGCATGCTGTTTTTGTTTTCTCCATGAGGTCTTTTCTGATATGAGAAAATTTATTTTCCATAAATTAACAAAAATGCCTAAGGGGGGATTAAATCAAAGAGAGATATTTTTTTCAGTCCAAAGACTTAAAATTTCATCTAAATACTTCTGAGTTAACTTTCCCATCTGTAAAACAACAAAGCATGTGAAACTGTATTTTAAAAATTCATCAGAAAGTCTCACCTGACTGTGACTGGCATTTTCTGTTGCCCTGGAGACAGGCTCAAGACTCTGCTCATTGTTCCAACTTAATGGGACCATACAATAGTCTAGTGTCTTTGGGATCCTGCTGCTTCATGTGTCTTTAAATTTATCACTATAGATACTGGGTACAATTAACAAAGACTTTGGAAGGAGGGATCCCCAGAGCATTTGACATCACTGAATCATGTCATTCTAGTTTTTTCAATGTGAGTCTTTCTTCGGAATTGTAAAAAAAAAAAAAAAAAAAAAAAAAAAAAAGAAAACCGCCTCAGGGGAAAATGTAACTACATAGGGAACTACTCTTTCAAAGTCCCTAAAGCAAAAGGAGGCCTCTTGAAGAATTATTATTTCTCAGTCAAGGCTCAGAAGAGCTAGATTACTGGAGCTCAGAACTCAGGGAGAGAAACACATTTATGCTACTTCACTTTACACTTTTGTTAGATCAGAAGTGATTTTGATCCTTCCCAGAAAGACTCGGTTTTTTGCCTATTGGCTACTTCTCTACATGTGGCAGTAGAAGAAAACCAGAAGTTGTGTCACTGGGGATGTTGGACACAAGAGAGCCAATCCTGTGCATGCTCATTGTGATTGACAGAGAAGTCAACCTATCCGGGTATGATGGGGAAAAAGAATTTCAGGGTAAGTATTCACCCAAGAGAACTCTGATTTTGGGGGCCCATATCTTGGGTCTTGTTATATGAATCAGTTCAGTTATAGATGAATTAAAAGGATGAGAGGATGGAATGACTTATACTGGAAAGGGCAGAAACTCATTCTATGCCATCTCTCACACCCACTCCCAAAATATTGAATCAGAATTGCTGCAGCTGAGGTAAGGCTGTTTGTGTGTTGAAAGAGCTCCCCAAAATATTAATAAAATCATTGCTGGTAAAGGGCCACTGCCTGAATGGATGCAACCATGGAATATGTCAGGTTTGAAGAGAAAGGTACCTTTAGGAGTAGGAACAGTAGCAATGTATACAGAGATGGGAAGTGGGTGGGGATGATCTTGGCAGTCAGAAGTAACAATAAAAAGAAGCTGTAGTATAGAATGTCATTACTCACAATGGGGTCTGTGGGCCATCTGCATCAGTGTCAACCAGGAGCTGGTTAAAAAAATACAGAACCCAGCTGTGGGTGTAGCTCAGGGATAGAGCTGGTACTTAGCATGTGTAAGTCCTTGGATTCCATCCCTAGCAACACACACACACACACACACACACACACACACACAATGCAGAACCTTGGATCACATCCTGTGGGATGAAAATCTGTATCTCATCAAGATCCCTGGTGATTCATGTGCACATTCAAGCTCGAGAAACACTAGTCTGGGTGGGAAAAGTGCTGTTGGACCTTCATTCAAATTCTGCCTTTATAGTTTCCAATTATGGCAGAAGCAAACCCCTAGGACAATAGAGAGGCTGTGAACTTGAACAGCCTGGTTTGCATGTTACTGATATCCCACCAAAGTCAAGCCCTTGGGCAAGATGCAGGCACACTCTCAGTTTCCTCTTCTGTACACTGAGGGAAAGAAATCACCTACAACATTGGGTTGTCAAGAGGATGAAGTAATAAATCTCAATAAGATGCTTCATTGGAAGGTTGTAAGTACTGAATTCATTATAGATGCCACTAATTTTTTCTATAGATAATATGATGCTAGACAAGTCTCTTAACCTTTCTGAACCTCAGCAAGAGCAATGATTACTAGTCCCTGCTGCAGTGAGGATTAACAGGTATGTGTTGTGTGGTCTGTAAAGTCTCTCCAGATGTGAGGATGCTGTTATCAACTACCTGTCAGAGGAAAAAGGACAGGTGTGAAGGCCAGGCTTGCAGCTAGCCCCTAGAGAAGGAAGCCTCTCTCCCTTGATGGGAGGGGGAAGTACTGAGATGCTTGGACCACCTACACTTTTTTGAAGCCCAGTGAGAATCAGACCACCCTGAAATGTGTGATAAGGTGAAAGGTCAGTGGCTTATGTCATCCTGTCCTTTGTATTATTCTCTCCACCTCCACCTAGGGACTATCATGGACCACACAAGAAGAGAGGTCTGCTTAGTGGCTGGTGGGTAAATGACAACTTTATATCATTCTAGCTCCTGTTTACCACACTGGAGCTTGTTCTTCGGTGCCCTCCATCCATACCCAGACCTCCCTCTTCCTTTTTGTCTTGGACAATCCTAGAACAAGTTGTTAATTCCAACTTCTCTCTTCTTCTGACAGTTTGAGCCCCTCTATAATCTTGAGTCTCCCGGAGAGTGCAGTCAGGGATATTTGGATTCATTTCACTATCTGCTGGACCATGAGATTCTCCCTGTGGCTCACTTAGTGCTTAGGGGACAGAAAAGCTTACTGTGGACATTACTGCTACTGCTGGAGGACTTTACAGGTGTCTGCAGCAAACATTCTTTTCCCTACTAAGGTATTCCAGGTCAGGTGCTCTGGGTACATAACCCTGAGTGCCCTGTCAGTGCCCACATGTAAAATACAGCCACTGCTGGGGACTCCTAGGGGACCCCCAGAAAGGACTGAACACAAGTCCCAGTGTGGAAGGAAAAGAACCCATGCTGATTCCAACACTACAGATTTTTTCCTCATGCTCTGTCCACATTTTTGGCACTCTGTGACCACTTGTCTTCAGCCTTGAGGACAGTCCACAGCATGTCTTTCTTCTCCTCCAAAACAGACTCTGCATATGCTCTCCATCCTCTGAAATTACAATTGCAAAATCTAAAACCCAGACCAACACTTGAGAAGTGTGAGCTCTGCCAGGGGAAGCCTCTGCTTTTCCCCTTAGTAATCCGTTGCCACTTTGAGAACCACAGCATAAAAACCTTTGATCCCCAAATGCCCCCCTCATTGAGATAAGTGTAGAATTTGAGTTTGAGCAGGGCAGAGACTGATGCTGAGCCAGGCTGGTTGCCCAATGGTTGTACAGGCCAGTACTATGTATGGTACCAATTATTGCAAAAAAAAAAAAAAAAGAGTTTTATTGCATGGTAAACTGGAAAGGAGGCCAGACACTCTAAGATAAGATCTGCTGCCCTCATAGGTTGGTAGCAGGGGAGTTTTAAGGAAAGGAGAGGGGCAATGCTGCCTGTTGATTGGATGGTGAGAAAGGGGGTTGTAGGGTTCTTTTGCTCAGGTGTAAACAGCCATTAGACCTCTTTACAGATTGCATTTTTCTTTCTGGGGGGAGATATGGATTTCTGCATGGGGGATTTTGAGTTTGTGACATCAAAAGGTCATTGACCGCAGGTATTGGCTTCTGCTACTTCTGCGCAAGTCTGTTCTTAAAAAGCCGGTTTCCAACCATCCTTGAGTGTCTGAGAAAACAACTTAAGCTCTGTGCTATTTAAGGAATTTATGTCCAGGTGTGTCCAGACATTAGCCAATTTCAAGATACCAGTTCTGACCCTGAGCCCTGATCACAGTCATCTGATATCCTGAAGGAGACCCTAATCCCTGCCCTGCCCTGCCCTGCCCAAACTGCTCTGTTGTCTCTGGGGGTGGGTGAAGGACACTCTGTCTCAGGAACATGTCAGTCAGGGTTCAGAGTAATGCCCATTTGTGGTGTTCCAGGAGATGAAATGATAATGCCTGCTTCTCCCATTGCTCTCTGGGACTTCTGAAAATGATGGGACTATTTACTACTTCCCATGACAGGGCTAGTAGCTCCTGAGGGAAGTAGGTTCCCAGTGCCTCAGTGACCAGTCAGCGGCTTCCTCTCTGCTGAGCAAGTGCACATGCTCCTAACGTTTCAAAAAACAGAGGTGAGGTGTTGGGAGAGCTGGTTCTGTAGCAGGAACTAAGTCCGGCACACATTTGTGTGTTTATGTCCATCTCTCTTGCATCTTCTAAGAAACTTCTTGGAAAATTTCTGTGAGTTCTCAAAGCAAGGAGGGCTCCAGTGACATTGTGCTCACATCAGTGGTCTGGAGTAACTTGTTGATTCCACTTTCCAGAGAGGTGCTGGCTTTGGGACTCTCCCAGGGGTGTTGATGACCATGGCCCTGGTCCGTCTGCATGAGTTCTGCCGTCCTGATCAGAGGGGTGGACAAAGCTGAGGCTCCGTCCCTGTGGAACAGTTCAGGCTGCTCTGACACAGGTTTGTCCTTCAGAACAAAAGTGCTCCTTCATGTCAAAGAAAATGCAGGTTCCAGCTTTGGTTTCTCTTTGTGGGCAGCAAACCTCCCATTCACTTTCCAGGGGCGTCTCTTTCTGTGGGGACTAGGGAACAGTGGCACAGGATGGAGTGTGTGTGTGTGCGGGGGGCTATGCCCCAAGCTTCATGGCACTTGAGTACTTGGAGGAAAGACCCAGTCTCCCCTTTCAGACAGATTCATCAGATTGGAGGCTAAGAAACTTTCCCACTGTGATGAGGACTCTTGACTCACCAACTGTTTTATTGTCATCTCAGACCAGGTGAAAAATGGATGCAATAAAAACAAGGCTTGCCTTTCCTATTTATGATTCTTCCCTTCACCCAAACCAAACAATTAAATCTTCAACCCCCCAAGACATAGTTATAAAAAAGAAAAGGGAGTCATTTCAAGGCAGATGATAAGCTACTCAAAACAGAAAAGAATGTGTTACTTGGAGAAGAATAAAACTTCAACTAGTCCATTTTGGCTGGGGAGACACAGGTTGTGGGTGAAGCCCTCCTTAAATCACTGTAACTGATAATCAGGAACACTGATGCAAACAGAAACAACTTTCAGGAGGAATGAAAAACAAACTTGGAATTCTACCTTTCTAGTCCTGTTCTTTCAAATTCTCATTTCTCTGTAGGTGACTCCAATACCTGCAATTCTAGATACTGCTCTCTGAAGCTACAGATCTATCTTTTTAAGAGTGTGCTAGATTTGTCTACCTATATATCTGGCTGTCTCCCCCAGCTGAACGTGGCCCAGACTGAACTCAGCTTTTAGTCTGACACCACCTCCAAACTTCCTTATCTCTACTAAGGGCATTCATCATCATGATGAAAGGTGACCATTCTATTTGCTTTTTAATTCCAGAATCTTCTTTCTTCCTTGTATTCCCCTCTAGGATGAGACCTTCTTTACTCCTTCTCTTGACAGCTGCAAACAGTTCCTAACTATAATTACAGTCCTATCATTAGTGGACATTTGTCCTCTGTGGCTGTCCAATATACTTGAACATCCTCCCCTACTTTAGGTTATACCTTCCTAAAGTAGAAGTCTCGTATTCCCAGACTCCCTTGCAGCTATGGCTCAGACATATGATTCCAGTTCTGTGAATCCTAGGCAACCTCAGATTCCTGCAAGAGACAGGAACCAACAGTCTGTGACATGAAGAGGTGGCCATATGCAGGGATTCATTCTTCCCTTGGATGGGGTGTGGGAGGTTCTAGAAATCCAGCAGTGTTAGTGGTATGTGTTGTCAGGGCAGCAGCTCGTGTTACCTAGCTTCAGAGTCTGGCTGTTTGCTGAAGGTTTTATAAGGTACCGAGCATTATTTGATAACCTGTCTTCCACTTTAAACTAGGCAGAATGATTTCTGGTGTTAGCAACTAGTAACAAAAAACTAAAAAAAAAACAGGAATTGAATAGCTTCTCAGTGTCTCATGAGATAAATACTTGCACCCCAGCCTGGCATCCATATTTCTCCATAAGAGGAACTTTTAAGGCTACTGTGTTTGTGTTCTTCTGTGTTCTGTTTCTGTTTCTATTTCCTCTGACTTCATGATTTTTCCTCCTTAATCTCGGTTTTTCTCCATTAGCTTCTACTTTGGTTTAACTACTTATTTTCTTAACATAATTACCAGGAATAAGCTTTCTAATAATGAAGACATTCCAAAATTCAGTCTGTGGCTTATTCCTTTTTGATTTTAAATATTGAGATCAGCTGTTTCCAAAGGCCAAAGACATGCTAATATGTGTCCTATATAAATATGAAACCCATCAGATCTTGCTTGGGAGAAAACTTTGAAATATTAAAGAAGAACTTTATTATCATCAAAAAGCATTTTTGATGATGTATTTCTGCACACCTTTCATTTTCTTCTCATATTCTTGTATCTGTGACTTTGTAACATCAAACATGTGAGTAAAAATGAAAAATTTGAAGTTTTTCATGTTATGCAGAGAATATATCTGGAAGACTTAATTTCTTTTCCACCAGTTAGTCTGTCTTGTATAGGCGTAGTCCATGACATTTGCCAAGAACTTCCTTATCTCACTCCCTCCTTCACCTTCACATGAATTTTTAAAAATCTTTAATTTTTGAGAAGCTCTTTTTCCATCCTCGACAGACAAAGGCTTCACTGAACCTTTGAGAAGGCCAATAGAAAGGAATGCAGTATTCATTGCAAACACGCCTCTTGCCGGTGTCACTTTAGTAATGTCAGAAATCGTGAGGCATTTGTTTCTCTTCTGAATTGATGAAAAGGGAGCTTAGGGTGGAGCAGGATGCTCCTGCTTCTACTAAGCCCCATGAGTATGGAAGCAGCTCTTCAAAATCAGGCTATGATCCTCTGCTGAGTATGGATTATGGAAGATTGTGCCATTGTTCTTTTTCTGCTTCAAGGGCCCAATGCTGCCTGTGACTGTGGCCTTGGACCTGGCTGATGGCATATTGCTCACACTGACTCTGAGCCATGCTGCTCTCATTAGTAGCAACAGGAGGCCCTAGCAACTGCCCTGGTGTCCCCACTGATTGTGTAGCACTGCCCCACTTTGCGCTCATTTTCAACACTCTACATGAGTTCTGCTCACAGTTTAAGAGCTTCCCTTCTCTTGGCAAAGGAAACATTATCCTAAGGTCTCCAGTTATCACTGATGCCTCGTTTGTTCAAATTCATTACCTCCTTCTCTTCTCACTCTCCACACATATGCCATAAATATCACTATGAACTGACAGCATCAACAACATAATTGAAAATCTAATTGAAATAATGATGAAAACCAAGAACTTTCACACTAAGGGGACAGCTTTTTGAACTATGTCTCTTAAAGAATTTTCAATCAAAATATCCTTACTATTTAAATGGTGAACATCATTAAGATCTACTGCTAACATTTTGTATGTTAATTTTTATTGATTGAATTTTAAAGAGAAAATACTAAGCTTTTTTTGCTTGCTTTCCTTAAGTTGATTTAACTTTTTATTTGTTCTGCACAGATTAATAGACATTACCATATATAGACCATTGGCTTTATCTTAATGAATCTATTAGTAGTACCCATGATAATTTATTGTGCACATTAAAGGATTGCTGTTTTAAAAATAAACTATAAATATACTAATATATGCAATATGTAATAAAAATTTGCATATTTAAATATTTAAACATATTTAGAAATGAAATTAAATATATTATGTATTCACAAATAAATATAAGTAGAAAAATCACTAAAATCTTCCCCTCCAGTGTGATGAATGAAATGTTTATTATTGAGTCTTATGGAACAATTACTTATTGGTTAGGAGGGAGTAATGTTTTCATTTACTCCAAATTTCATTACTTAATCTTTTTTTCCTTTTGGTATTGGGAATTGAGCCCAGAGGTGCTTTACCATTGAGATACATCCCCATCCATTTATATTTTATTTTTTATTTTGAGACAGGGTTTTACTAAGTTGCTAAGTTTGAGGCTGACCTCAAACTTGTGATCCTCCAGCTTCAGCCTCCCAAATTGCTGGGATTATAGGTGTGTGCCACTGTGTCCAGTTCAAACTTCATTAATTAGTCTATCTCATCATCAATGAGCTGGGTATGATAACTTAGGTCCTGTTGGAACCAATGAGATTTTTCCAAAAGGGTATTCACTATTTGAACGTGTTTCAGGAATGGTCAAGCTTGACCACACAACACGGACAACAGTGCTATTGGGGCAGACTGAATTTGTTAACAGGTTAATGATCTACCTCATACATCCTTCAATGAAACTGGAAAACTGTGTCATCTGGTTGCCAGATGCTCTAGAGAAAATTGAGATGAAAACACTGAAGTTCAGTTAATACTTTAATAATTTGGGTTTTATTATTTTACAAAGCTTTCTCAGATAGGGATCAAGCACATACACATACTTATATCTATTTTTTTCTGCCTCCCTGTTCAGAAGTTTATTAAAATACAACATCTTTCAATTTAGGGGACTGAGCTACTACTCAAGATGCTGTTTCTTGGAGCCCTGTGACAATCAGCAGGAATTAAGTGATTCTTAACATAACCCTTTAATATTACAGGTTCTGTTGGATTGATTTCAAAGGTATTGTATATATCAAAAGACTAAGGAGTAAACTGGGGTGAACTTTATGTATATAACCACTGTATGTTTATCATGAAGCTGAATTATATCAGAGATTTACTATTAGGGCTGAGCACTATGCACAGAATGAGCACCCATTGATTACACTCTGGTGGCAATTGCCATCTGTATCCATGCTTAAACTCATAGTGAGTTGAGTGCATCTTATCCTTCCTTATCCTGGTAAGTTTAGTATGATGACCATGTAGTGAAGGTCCCTCAACTGGTCACCATCCATGTAAGCCAAGCAATACCATGGAATGGGCTTGGAACACATGGCTAGAAGTTTCTAGACTTCAGTGCCAGTTCTGCCACTTGGGTGCAGTTTGATATTAGATAGATGTCTTGACCTCTCTTACTTCTCTTTTGCAAAATAAGGATAATTTTATTTTCCAGGCTTATTGCAAAGATGAAATGAGGTAATAGATGTAAGTACATCCGGCACCTAGCAGACCTTAATAAGTGTTAGTTGAATTGAAATCTGGCTCCCAAATCATCAAACACTGGACCAAATTAACGTCGTCAACACTGAGCCAAAGGTGTGTGCTGGGGAATCCTGAAAAATGAGGGATTACCTTGATTCTTGATTTACTTTGGAAATTCCACCAAAAAATAGAAGTCCTCAAGTTTCTGTGAGACACGATTTGGTTTGAAAATCTTGGAAAAATCTTGGAAAGGAACTTACTGTACCTTCTGGGATACCCTTCTGAGTGGATGGGGAACTCTCCATACTACCCTCCCAGGGACCCTTTCAGATTGATTGGGACTCTCAATTCTCTTTGTGGTGAACCAGAATCCCTTGGGATATCCTAGGAATAGAGTGAAACTTCCAGGATCCAGGATATCCTCTTTGACCTGAATTGCTGGAATAGCATGCATTTGACCATCCTGAGCAACACAAGGTTAGCTCTTGTTTTCCAAATATCAGAATTTGCCTTATTTTGTAGTAAATTGCCACTTCCTTGGTCCAAAACCCCCTGGTAATCTGTGAGAAGAGTGATGGAAATAGAGAGTTCAGGGTGGAGACCGAGAGGGTGGAGAGGAGCATGAATATCACAGTTAGACAGTTGGTTTTTTTTTTTTTTATCGACTCTGTCACTTGGTCACAGTCTTCCACATGAATGTCTTGGTTAGTTCAGGCTGCTATAGCAGAATGTCCTAGATTGAGTGTCTTATAAACAACAGAAATTTATTTCTCACAGTTCTGGAGACTGGAAAGTCCAAGAATAAGGGCTTATCAAATCTTGTGCCTAGTGAAGATTCTCTTTCTGGTTCATAGACAGCTGTCTTTCTGTTGTGTCCTCACATGGTAGAAAAGGGGTGAGGGTCTCTGGGATCTCTTTTATAAGGGCACTGATCCCACTCATCAAGGCCCCACCCTTGTGACCTAATTGTCTTTTAAAGGCTCCACTTCCTAACACCATCACTTTGGGGGTTAGGATATCAGCACCTGAATGTGTTGGGGGGGGGGTCACATTCCAATCACTGCAGTAAACACACTTCAACTTCCTCATTTGTGAAGCGGGTAGAATGCCACCTATCTCACAGGGGTATTGAGGATTAAATGAGATCAGGGGCATCACAGAATCTACGAAATCTCCCTTCTCCTCCCTGTCCCCCTAACCAGTGGGCTCAGACTACACACCCTTCAACCATTGCCTCCTGTCAGTATTTCATGACTTTCCCATCTAGTTTCTCTCTCTCAAAGTACATTAGCATTATTATTAACCATGCATCTTTCAACTTCTCAGTCTTTATGCAGTTTTTGTTTTAAAGGTTAAATTTATCTCCATCAGACTTGAATAAAGCTTTTGTAATGAACTTTTCAAATAAATCATTTCAGAATCTATCCTTTTTCATGGGATGACACTAGCATTACTATGAGAGTATTTTCTTATTTTTCCTATAATTAGCTCTTTCAAGATGAATTATTACCAACATGAATTATTACTAACCATCCTGATTTTTAGCACAGGTTGAATGTTCCTTACCCAAAATGCTTGGCACCAGACCTCTAGTTCCTGCCTCTGGCTTCTTTTCCCTATAGTCAAAAACAACTGCTTTTTCTTCCCTGGCAATATTCAGGACAACTATCCTGTGGCCTTTCTGCCCTGACTGCCTTCAGGTAGTCTGCTGCCTGTCATGCTGGGACACAAGGCCTCCTTGGTCAGCAAGTGGGCAGTGCCAGCAGAATATCAGTTATTAGGCAAATGTGGTGCAGACCCACTGCCCTCTGGCCAGCTGGGGAGGACAGCACTTCCAGCCATTAGACTGCTCTGTGCCTGAGGGAGTATGGAGGAGCTAGAGTGCTGTCTGCATGGAAGTGGTCCTCTCCCAGGAGCAGGAGGAGGAGGTGGTGAAATAAATGGCCAGCTTGTGATGAGAAAGGACCTCTCACTGCTGCAATGACGGTCTTGATTCTCACTGTGACAGACTGACAATGCAAGGCAGGTAAAGAGGGGAAGGAGAACAGAGAGAACCTCGCAGGAATAAAGAGAAAAGGCTGGGAATGAGGGGTGAATTGACACAATTTCATATACATTTGTATTAGCTCTTCTAACCAAAGGCAGAAAAAAAAAATCAGAATGTAGGAGCAATGAGAGCAGGGAGCAAATTTAAGGAAACCCAGGACAGAATAAGAAAACATCCTTTACTACTCTCTGCCCTTTGTTTTCAAAAAGAGAATGAATCATGCCTTGGGGAGGGATGCTTAGTGTATCTGTTTTGGCATTGTCCTTCAAACTGCATCCCTGTCCACTGGACGATCTGGGAATCTCTTTAAAATTTTTTTTTTTTTAAATTAAAGCAACATTGTGGCATTGTGATTTATAAACGAGAAACAACTTAGTTTTTGTCCTGTTTCCTGGTACACAGTTCCTACACTTTTCTGAAGTGATGTGTCTTTATATACACTAATGAGATGACTGGTCACTGGGGGCTCCTGGTTAGCCTCAGGATGGGAGCCAACCTTGCAATTAGAGGGCTAGAAGTATTTTTTCCTTTTTTTGATACCATGGTTTAAACCCAGTACAGCTTAACCATTGAGCCACATCCCAGCCCATTCTTATTATTTTATTTTGATGCAGAGTCTCACTAAGTTACTTAGGGCCTCTCTAAGTTGCTGTTATGGTTTGGATGTGAGGTGTCCCCTAAAAGCTCACATGTGAGATGATGCAAGAAGGTTCAGAGGAGAAATGATTGGGTTGTGAGAGTCTTAACCCAATCAGTGGTTTAATCTCCAGATAGCTATTACCTGCGTGGCAACTGAGTGGTAGGGTGTGGCTGGAAGAGGTAGGAATTGGGGCATGGCTTTGGGTATATATTTTGTATCTGGAAAGTGGACTCTTTCTCTGCTTCCTGATCACCATGTAAGCTGCTTCCATCAACTACACTCTTTGGCCATTATGACCTGCCTCACCTTGAGCCTTGAGGAATGGAGTCGACTGCCCACAGACTTAGACCTCTGAAACTGCGAGCCCTCAAATAAACTCTTTCCTGCTCTACAGTTGTGCTGGTCAGGTCATTTAGTCACAGCAGTGAAAAAACTGAGTAAAACAGTTGCTGAGGCTGACTTTGAACTCAAGATCCTCCTGCCTCAGCCTCCTGTGAGGCTGGGATTATAAGCATGCATCACACTGGGCTTGGGGATCAGAACTTTTAACTCCTTTCCGAGAAGTCAGAGGTCTGAAGGTTGAGATGATCACCAATGGCCAATGATTTAATCAACCATACCTCCATAATGAAGCCTCTGTAAACCCCCAAAAGGATAGTTTAGGGAGCTTCTGAATTGCTGAACACATGGATCTTCTTGGAGGATGGTATGCCAGAAAAAGAGGATATGAAGCTCCACACCCATTTCCACGCCTGCCCCACCAGCCTCTTCCCTCTGGCTGTTATCTTGTAAGAGTCCTTACGATAAATGGGCAAATGTAAGTCGTGTTCCCTGGGTTCCCTGAGCTATCCTAGCAAAGCATCGAACCTGGGGAGGGAGTGGTGGGAACCCTGACTGGTGCCATTTGGTCAGAAGCACAGGTCCCAACCAGGAGCTTGTGACTGATGGCTGAAGGGAGGGCAGTCCTGTGGGACTGAGCCCTCAACCCACGGGATCTGATTGGAGATGGTGTGAGAAATGAACCATGGGACACCGAGTGGTTTGCTGCAGATGCCCCCACCCTAATTTAGGGTGAGAAGTTAATGTTCTGTGTTGCAAGTAGAGCAGGGAAAAATTTTGCTTTTTCCCATTATCCATTGATGTCTATAATAAAGTATATAAATCTTAAGCTCGGTGGTATTTTTTACATATTTATATAATCATGTAATCAACATCCAAATAAAGATATATAGCACATTTCCAGCACCCAGAAGTTTTCTTCACAGGATGGGCCTCTAGACACAACTACTGTTTTGACTTTTATTACCGTAGGTTAGTCTTGCCGATTCTTAATCATTGTATAAGTGAAATCACAGGGTATGTGCTTTTTGGTCTGGCTTCCTTCCTCCCACTGCTTTTTAAATTTATTTTTATTGGTGCATTATAATTGTACACGATAGTGGGATTCATGATGCCATGCTCATACTTACACACAACATAATTTGATCAATCTCATTCTCCAGTACCTTCCCTTTTAATAATTCATTCCTTTTTAAAAAATTACCCCTGCAGCATTTTATTGTATACCACATAAAAAATAAACTCTTCCAATTTTCTTCGTATTTGGGTTTGGTTGTGGGGTTTCTTTTGGTGCTAGGTATGGAACCCAGGGCCTCACACATGCTGAGCATGTGGTCTACCACTGAGGGACACCCCCAAGCCCAAAACACAATTTTTTTGTTTTGCTTTCCAGGTTTTTGTTTGTTGTTTTGTTTTGTCTTCTTGCTTTTTTGTTTCTGTTTTTAAGAGATGATCTTCCAATGTTGTTCAGGTTGGTCTCGAACTCCTGGGTTCAAGCAATCCACCTACCTCAGCCTCCTGAGCAGCTGGGATGGAAGGAAGGTGCATGCCACTGCTCCTGGCTTATTTCCAGGTTTGTGCTACTGTTTTATATGTCCTTTGCTGAATGAATTCGTTCATTTTCTTTGAGCATGAATTCCAGAAATGGAATGACTGAGTCCTATGGTAGAGATTCATCTACTTTTCTAATTTTGTTTTCCAGGACTGGGGATCCAATCCAGAACTTCATGCAGGTCAGACAAGCACTCTGTCACTGGGGTCCACCCCCAGTTCTAGTTTTACTAAATATTGCCAGTTTTCCAAAAATGATCTATCCATTATGATAGCCACTAGCTGATCCTCAGGGTGATTTAAGTTGAAATGCAGTTATTTAACTCTAAGTTAAATTTAACTTAATTTAAAATAAAATTTAAAATCTAGTTATTTAGTAAAAAAGCACATCACAAGTGCTCAGTAGCCACATGTGGCCAGAGGCTCCTGTAATAGTGGAGTCATAGAATGCTTTCATCATCACAGAATGTTCTAGGGAACCGTGATGTTCAAACGGACTTCTAGCATCTCTCAAAAATAAATAAATAATAAAATAAAATAGAAAAAAAACCCACCAGAGTGCGTCATACATAAGGGTTACTATTTTTTTGATAGTGCTTTGTTTTAGTAATGTGTGTGTGTGTGTGTGTGTGTGTGTGAGAGCATGAGCTCTTGATTGGGTGAGAGGTGCATTTCTCTCTGGGCATTGTTCCAGGAGAGCCTCTGTTACAGGGAGAGGCTCCTGTTTTCTGGGTGGAGGAGATGTGAGAGCAGCACAGGAGGAAAGGAGGGATGGCTAGGGAGGAGGGTGAATCAGAACTTGTGGACCAAATGGGATTCCTGTAAACCTAATGCTTCTTAATATCTTGTGCAAGACTTTATGGAGGATGAGTTAATTTCCATAAGTATATGTAGCCCCTCTAAGTTTATTTTTCCAAACGAGTAGAGGACAGTGGCAAGAGATGTTATACTCAGCCTCTGCACCCATCCCGGCCCATCATATTCACTCCCTCTCCGAGAGTTTACTAACCACAGATGGGTTGGTCCATCCAGTGTGTCATGAAGCACACAATTAACCCAAAGAACACTGTCCCTGAAGATCAGCAGCAATGATAAGTGAAACATCCAATTACCGTGGCCTGCTTTGAAATTCTGACCGTGTGCCATTTACCTACCTCTTCTTTTGGTAGTAAAGTACATGGTAGATGTGTTTGGAAAGCTCTTCGATGTAAACACTATCTCAAATTATTTTGAATATACAAGATGTTCTCAATATGAAATTATTGCTTTAATCAGTGAACAGTGATTCTTGTATAGTTTTAATCGTCGAAAAAAATGTAATAACCAGAAACAGAAAATTGAGCAATTTTTCATAATATCTTGAGCAAAGCTATACAGAACTCCTGCTAATTTCAGCATGTTTGTATAGATAATGCCTAATTCCAGTCTGGTTCCAGTCTCTAGCAATAACCAGTCCCATGTGGATCAGGGAGGTCCCAATGGTCTTTTTTTTTTTTTCCCCAGTGGTCTTGAGAAAGACTTTCACACTGGGTCATCCTTGGCCCAAAGCCTCCAGGGTGGTTTGGGTGAGAGGAAGGTTTGTACCAGAGGGGCCCAACCAGAAGATGCTGGATCACATGGGACACAGCATCATTCTAGTCCAAGGGTATGTTGAGAAAATTAGACCAAATAAGTGCTCTGTGAAGATTTTGTATAAAGATCATTCTGTCACTGACATGTTCTTTCTCCTCAAGAATATCATAACTAAGCCTTTCTCTTTTTTTTATTTATTTGTTTTTATTTTTACAGACTTCATTTTGATTCATTGTACGCAATGGGGTACAGCTTTTCATTTCTATGGTTGTGCATGATGTAGATTCATACCATTCATGCAATTATACATGTACACAGGGTAATGATGTCTGTCTCATTCCACCATTTATCATATCCCCCCCCTCTCATTTCCCTCTATGTAATCTAAAGTTTCTCCATTCTTGTCTCACCCACCACCCGCCAACCCAATTATATATCATCATCCACTTATCAGGGAAAACACTCGGCCTTTGGTTTTTTGGGATTGGCTTATTTCACTTAGCATGATATTCTCCAATTCCATCCATTTATCTGCAAATGCCATAATATTATTCTTTATGGCTGAATAATATTCCATTGTGTATATATACCACAGTTTCTTTATCCATTCATCTGTTGAAGGGCATCTAGGTTGGTTCCACAATCTAGCTATTATGAGTTGAGCTGCTATAAACATTGATGTGGCGGGCATTACTGTAGGTATGCTAATTTAAAGTACTTTGGGCATAAACCAAGGAGTGGGATAACTGGGTTAAAAGGTGGGTCCATTCCAAGTTTTCTGAGGAATCTCCACTCTGCTTTTCAGAGTGGCTGCACCAATTTGCAACTCCAACAGCAATGTAAAAGTGTGCCTTTTTCCCCACATCCATGCCAACATCTATCATTGTTTGTATTCTTGATAATAGCCATTCTAATTGGAGTAAGATGACATCTTAGAGTTTTTTTAATTTGCATTTCTCTAATTACCAGAGATATTGAATACTTTTTCATATATTTATTAATTGCCTATATATCTTCTTCTGTAAAGTGTCTGCCCAGATCCTTAGACCATTTATTGATTGGGTTCTTTGTATTTTTGGTGTAAAGTCTTGTAAGTTCTTTATAAATTTTGGAGATTAGTGCTCTATCTGAAGTGCGTGTGGAAAAGATTTTCTCCCACTCTGTAGGCTCTCTTTTCACATTGTTGGTAAGCCTTTCTCTAGCTATGTTCTTGGAAAGTCATGTATATTAAGTTTTGATCATTAAATCATAGTTGCCCCTGTCTAATACTCCCATATCAGCCTTATAAATGCTTGTTCCTGGTTGTTTTTAATAAAAAAATATATTCCCACTGTTAAGCTGTTTTTGCTATGTATTTACCTAGTTGTTTTTTATAATTAACAAAAACATTTATCATGTGCAACATGTTGTTTTGAAATATGTATACATTGTAGAATGGTTAAATCAAGCCAATTAACTTATGGATTACCTCACATGTTTCTGAAATGAGAAGACAAAATCTGCTCTTCCAGAAATGTTAAAAGAATACCGTATATGGTTGCATTGTGCAGTCACCATATTGGACAATGGATCTCTTGAACTTTTTGGTTCTCTCTAATGAGACTTTCTGTCTTTTGGCCTCACCCCAACCAGATCCTGGTAACCAGCATTCTCCTCTTTGCTCCTCTGAGTTCAACTTTTAAGCATTCCACATGCAAGAGATCATGAAACATTTGTCCTTCTATGCCTGGCTTATTTCTCTTAACATAATGTCCTCTTGGTTCATCTCTGTTGCTGCAAATGACAGGGTTTACTCTTATTTTATGTCTGAATAGTATTTCCATTTTGCATGTATTTCACATTTTCTCTACCCATTTACCTGTTGATGGACGCTTAGGTTGATTCGATTCCTTGAGCATTGTGAATAATGCTGCAATAAAAATGGATGTGTAGATATCATATTTCATATCTTTGGGTGTATACCCAGTTATGGGATTGCCAGATGATATGGCAGTTGTATTTTAAAATTTTTGAGGAATCTCCCTACTGTTTTCTATCATGGTTGCACTAATTTACATCCCCACAAACAATGCACAAGAATTTCCTTTGTTTTAGTTAGATTTTTCACTGCTGCAACTGAAAGACTGACAAGAACAATTTTAGAGGAGGGAAAGTTTATTTGGGGGCTCACTTCAGAGGTTTCAGTCCATAGACAGCTGGTTCCATTCCATTTGAGGCAAGACAGAGCATCTTGGTGGAAGTGTGTTGCAGCTGAAGGCAGCTCAGGACATGGCCACTAGGAAGCAGAGAGAGACTCCACTTGCCAAGGACAAATATGTCCTCCAGCCACACCCAACCCACCTACAGTCACCACCCAGTTAATCCCTTATCAGGGGATTAATGTACTGTTCAGTTTGAGACTCTCATAACCCAATTATTTCACCTCAAAACCTTCTTGCATTGTCTCATACCTGAGCTTTTGGGGGACACCTCACATCCAAACCATAACATTCTGCCACCCCATCCTTACCCACCAGCACTTACTATCTTTTGTTTTTTTGTTAATAGCCATTCTGACAGGGTCAAGGTGAAATCACATTGTGGTTTTATTCTGCATTTCTTTGATCATTAGTGATTTGGGCATTTTTTGAGCCCTGTTGGGCATCTGTATATCTTCTTTTGAGAAATGTTAATTCAGATCCTTTGCCCATTTTGAAATCAGGTTATTTATCTTAGTGTTGAGTCATTTGTATTCCTCATATATTTTGGGTATTAACATCTTATCAGATGTATGGATTACAAATGTTTTCTCCCATTTGATAGATTGTCCCTTAGTTCTGCTGACTGTTTCCTTTGCTGTGCAGAAGACTTTTAGTTTGATGAAATCTCATTTGTCTATTTTTGCTTTGGTTGCTATGTTCAGACTGATATTATGAAGCTTTTTCTCTACATATCCTTCCAGTAACATTACAGTTTCAGGTATTACATTTGAGTCTGCAATACATTTTGAGTTGATTTTTATAGATGGTGTGAGATAAAGGTCAAATTTAATTCTCCTGCATGTGGATATCCAGTTATCCCAACATAACCTTGTGAAGAGATTGTTCTTTCCCCACTGTGTTCTTGGCACCTTTGTGAATGATCACTTGACCATAAATGCATGGATTTCTCTCTGGGTTCTTGTTTCTGTTGTATTGATCTGTCTGTTTTTATGTGAGTACCATAGCATTTGGATTACTGCTGCTTTGTAATATAATTTGATACCTCCAGCTTAGTTCTTTTTCCTCACGATTGCTTTGGCTATTCTAGGTTTTTTGTGATTTGATATGAATTTTAGCATTGCTCTTCAATTTCTGTAAAATGCATCATTGGAATTTTGATAAGGATTGCATTGAATCTGTAGACTGTTTTGGGTATAAGGGCACTATAATAATAGGTCAATAGTCCAGCTTCTTTTCTGCTTCATTCTTCCATCATGGAAGGGATGGTAAATGATTCCTGCCATCATAGTTGGGAGGCATTGAACACAAATGGGGTGGTGTTGATGTGATCCTACTATTAAAAGCATCCCAACAATGCTTTAAGGTTGAGAATCTTATAGAGTATAATTTTAGTTTTTCAAAAGTTGGTTTCCTCTAAATGGGGCATGCCTGATCTCATTTGCGTGGTGTTGCATCATCCCCCCATGGTCCCCAGAACTTCTCAGTCCCTGAACCCATCTTCATATACTTAATTTTCCATAGTCATTATGAAAGGATCTAAATTCAAAATTTGAGCCTAAGTTTTGAGACTCCTGGCACCCAACAGGATTCATCAAAGAAAGGAAAGATGCAGAATGGTCACTATAGTTGTCCCTTGAGTCCTAGAAACAAGTTCCTCACCCATCAGAACAGAGTCATCCTTGGTATACACTGGGGGTAGTTTCTAGAACTGCCCCCACTTGGATACCAAAACCCATGGATGCTCAAGTTCCTCATACAAAATAGCATGTTGTTTTCATGAAACATAACACACTCTTCTGTAAACTTTAAATCATCTCTAGATTATTTGTAATATCTAATACAAGGTAAGTGCCTTGGAAGTGATTTTTATATCGAGTTGTTCAGGGAATAACAAGAACAAAGGTCTGTCTGTGTTCAGTACAGATGCATTTTTTTTTCCTATTTTGATCTGTAGTTCATCAAATCTGCAGATGCAGAACCCATAGATGTGGAAAGCTGACTGTAAACTTGTCCCTGAGATTCAAAATCTTTCTCAATACAACATTCCAGACACCCATTAATAAATAATCAGAATTAGTGAAATGGAACCTATGTGCCAGCTCTGGAATCCATCATTTTTTTGGTAAATTTCCCCTTAGCCAATTTTGCCAGCTTTGGGCTGATAAGAAATTTGTGAGGTAGTCGTTGGTCTAGATTTCTTTGTCTGAGCCCTGGCCCAAGCACATTTAAAGAGGACAGAATCACATGTTCTGTAGCCAAATGGATTGCCATAATTTCCTTCCTTCAAAATAGGCAGAAGAGAGACTCCGTAACATGGTCAAGTCACACCAACCTGAATTCAAATCCCAGTCTTGCAAATCACTTGCTGTATAACCTTCAGTAAATTACTTAACCTTTCAGAGCTTCAGTTTCCACAGCTACAAATGGAGTAATAAAATTGAAATTAGCATAATCTTTCACACATTGCAAGCTCTCAATAAATGATAATTGTTGCATTATTTTCAATGGCTGTAATTAGCCATCAGTATTAGATTCTCTGGTGATGGAATTTAAGTAAAGATGTGCATTAGTAATTGGAAACGTAACCTCAATCCTTCAGGTGAAACTTATGAGAATGTTTACCTTACAGGCAATGAAAAAACCTCAATTGGACTGTTTTCACATCTCCTATACAAAACATGGTTCTTTGGACTGAATCCAAAATCAAGCCCTTAGGAGGCAAAGAAGCCAGCCTTCAGCTGTCGTCTGCATAACTGTGGTTAACCTCTCAGCCACACCCCTTTGGACATTCCTTTCCAGAGAAGCAAAAAACATGGGAGACACAGCACATTTTAGTGCAGAACAAGTCCTTTTGACCCTGGAGATCCTGGGGGCAGTTCACATCAAGGCAGACTGACTTCCCTCACAGCTGTGCCCAGGCTTGTTAAACTTGAGAGGAGGGCTTGTTTGCAGAATTACTACTTTCTTCCCTAGGGATGGTGCAATGAGGAAGAAAGAAGGAAAAAGGAAGAAGAAAATAAGAGGATGTCATTGTGCGTGGGAAGTGTTTGTTCTGAGCACATCATGTAGCACTAGCTACCTACTGGATGACATCTATTTTTTTTTTTTTTAAATCAGATGACATCTTTGATAACCATTAAGGGTTCCCAGAATACCTTTTGGCAAACTCACGCTGGGCCACGAGGACTGGACTGTAGCCATTTTGTAAGAGCACAAATAAAGACATTCTGATCAGGGAACATCAGCAAGAAAGAGTAGAGATATTTTTCATTTGGGTCTTTTTACTTCATTCTAGAAGCCAATTGAAAAGGAGGCCTCAGATCAATATGATACCGGATGGAGAAGTCGGCTTATTGTCTGGCACCCTGAGAGAGTAATATTACTGGATCACACAGAAATAGGCACTACAGCTGCCACGGAATTGGGCATTCAGAGCAAAGAAACAGCCTCTGGAAAGCCCTACCCACAGGGGCAGAGGTTGTCTTGCACTCTGCCTCTCTAGACAGTGAGCTCCTTCCCCACACCATTGTACTTGTTAGTTGAAATACTTGTCAGTAGTTCCACTCCCCCTCATGGAATACACCCATGCACCAGAGCAGTGGTTCTCAAACCCAAGCAGCCATGGAAACTCTCTAGAGTCCTTGTTAGAACACAGATCACCGGGTTCCAACCCCAGAGACTTCAGTTCTGGGTTTGAGTCTGGGAATCTGCATTTTCACAAATTCTCGGGAGACGCCTTCGCTGCTGGTCCTGGGCCCAGACTTTGAGAACCACTGCTTTAAGGACTGTTGTACTCACTGGCACCCCACTTGTGTTATTGATTAGTTGTATGAATGAATGAGTGAATGAGTGAGTGAATGATGAATGCATGCATGAATGAATGGGTAAGAGTCCTCCTTAGCACCCTTTAATATTTTCAGGCCTAATCTTCTTGTCCTATGAGTATATTCACTACACTACTCACTTCCTACAGTAAAGGATGCCTATTTTTTTTTTTTTTTTTCATCTGAAGTCAGTCCTTTTCCTCCTGCCAGGCCAAATATCCTATGATAAATAGTTTAGTCTCTCTTGCTGATTCCAGGGCACAAGAAGTTCTCAACTGTGAAGGTGCCAGAAGTTCTCTGGATTCAAAGTGTGTCTATCCAGATGGACAGATTGGGGAGCCAGACTCTTCATTGCTTTCTCTGCTCTAAAAATTCTCCGCATTTCATTTGAACACATCAAAGCAGCCTGGGATTAAAGACAAAATGAGCTTGACGCTACAAAAATGGTGCCAGCTTGGACTCCACGATACTTCAGCCTTGAGAAGGCTGGTCCTGGGCCATTGGCCAGCTGGGACTTCACCTGGAGAGCCGGCTGCTACTGGCCTGTCTTTTGGCCTTGGTGGAAGCATTTTTCAACCAAATTGGACCACTCCTCATCCTTGATATCAGTGTAGCAGCAGCTTCTGCCGACCGTGGTTGATTCCCAGCTGTCTGTGGGCATGTTTCATAGCATCAGCTTTGCTCTTAGATTGTTTTAACAATTAATCACATTTTACTAGTATAATAGAAATATATTTGCCATAGATAGTGCAGGAGAGTAGAAAAAAGGGAGAAATCATTCATATTCTTATCACCCTAAAAATAACTCTTCCGACTGGGTGTGCAGCTCAGTGGCGGAGCCCTTGACCTGTATGCGAGAGGCCCTGGGTTTGAGCTCCAGCATGGCAGGTCATAACAACGTGTTGACATTGACATTGCTTCTGTTTGTTTTGCTGTTAAGACCCATGCTTGGGATTATTTGTTTATATTACACATATGATGATTATGTATATCTATGTCTTTGGCAAAACATGTCTACAGGAAAAGATGGCTTCCTGGCTTTCAATTTAAAGACCATCTTTTTTAATCCACCAGGCCAACTGACCCGCAGCAAGTAGTTTACTGTCTTGTTAATTCTAGGGCACAGAAAGTTCTCAGCTGTGAAGTTGCCAGAAAATCCTCTTTCTTATTCAAAAAATGATATTACATAGTAGATTTGAAATTTTTCCATTTAAAAAAGTTGATTTAAACAAGTGGTACTTAGAATCCTAAGCTGATTTTATATTCTATTTTTTTCATTTAAAGGAAATGTATATACACACATATATGTTTCCCAGTGATAATTTCAACTCTTTTAGTACCATTTTAAAAGCTCCTTTCAATTCCTCTTGCTGAGATCACTTGTAGGCTGGAATACAAAAACAAAAACAAAGAGATGGTAGGACAGAAAGTCTTGAAGGGCCGCAGTGAATTGTAGTTAGTACACAGCTCCAAGGTTGCTCCAATGAGCCCACGAAAAAGTGACAAGACTGAAAATCAGACCAATGAGCTAGAATCAATCTTAAGCCAGGTGATTCAGTCTAAAGCAAGATCAGCTCTGAGGCCTAAGGTACCATGTTTATTGAGTCTTCATTTATGCCATCACCAAGTCGTCATTAGATGTCTGCATCTTTTTGTGTGGCTACTCCGAGGTGGTGTCCTCTAGTTTGTGTAGAGGTGAGTAGTTCCCATGGGACCTGAATGTGTCTTAACTTGGCCTTCTGTGCGCAGATGATCGCTCTTCCTCAAACTGCCTTTAGATAGAGTGGTGTCTCATCAGCCCTGTCGCAGGCAAGCTGCTTCCCCACTGAGTGCTGGCAGCATGTTGGAAGGGCGTGGCCAGCAACCTTTCTAAAGGATGCAATAACACCACATCATGGCAGCTGAATATGATGGTGAAGATGTAAAAGTGGGTCACTTTTTTGGGGAAAGATAGGAAATATTTAATTTACTTCCTAATAAGAAAGAACCACAGCTATCTTTGTTTTTTTGTTTGTTTTGTTTTGTTTGTATAGGGATTGAACCCAGAAGAGCTTAACCACTGAGCCACATCCCCAGCCATTTTTTATATTTTATTTAGAGACAGGGTCTTGCTGAGTTGCTTAGGGCTTCACTAAGTTGCTGAGGCTGCTTTTGAACCCACAATCCTCCTGCCTCTGGGGTCACTGGGATTACAGGTGTGCACCACTGTGTGGGCTCATTTTTTAAGAAATGAAATATACCTCCGTGAATGAATATATATGGGTGAGTAGACATGCGTGTGTTTAATCTTCTTAAAGGCATTGTTATGGTTTGGGTTTTTAATGTCCGCTGAAAAACTCATGTTTTGAAAGCACGGATCCTCAATATAGCAAGTTCAGAGGTGGGGATTTCAGGCAATAATTAGATTATGTATCTGCAACCTCATCAGTAGATTAATCCATTTGATGGATTAATAATTTGAATTGACTACTGGGTGGTGACTGTAGGCAGGTAGATCCTGGCTGGAAGAAGTAGGTCACTGGGGACATAATCTTGAGGATTATATCTTGTCTCTGGTTCCTGGTGCATGTTTTTCTGTCCCTCCCTCCTTCCATCTCTCTCTCTCTCTCTCTCTCTCTCTCTCTCTCTCTCTCTCTCTCCTTTCTCCCTTCCTTCCTTCTTCCCTCCCTCCTTTCTTTCTTTCTTTCTTTTTTCTTTCTTTCTTTCTTTCTTTCTTTCTTTCTTTCTTTCTTTCTTTCTTTCTTCTTTCTTTCTTTCTTTCCTTCTTTTTTTCTTTCTTTCCTCTCTCTGTTCTCTTGTTGCCACAAGCAGAGCACTTTTCTCTGCCATGCCCTTCTGCCATGATGTTCTGCCTTACCTTTGATCCAGAGCAATGGAATCTGCTGACCTTTGACTGAACCTCTGAAACTGTGAGCCCAAAATAAACTTTTCCTCCTAAGTTGTTCTTGTCAGGTATTTTGATCATAGCAATGAAAAACTGAATAACATAAGCATGAAATGAATTTGCTTCCTCAAAACTACCAGTAAAGAATTGCAAAGACAATATTCTTATCAAAATAAAGTGATCATTACTGAGACCAAAACATACTCCCCTGACATGTGAAGGATCTAATAAGCCTTGTTCCAGTTATGTTTGTCTGTGTTTGAGATGATTGCTGTACTAGTTTGCTAGGGCCGCCATAACAAAGTACTACAAATTGGATGGCTCTTGAGTTAGTCAGCTTTTCATTGCTGTGACCCAAAATATCCGACATAAACAACTTGAAGGAGGGAAGATTTATTTCAGCTCATAGTTTCAGAGGTTTGTGGTTGGCTGGCTCTACTGCTTTGGCCCTGAAATGAGACAGAAGATCATGGCAGAAGGCATAGTAAAGGAGAGTCACTAACTCATGGCAGCCATAAAGGGTTCAGAGAGAAGAACCAAAGAGGAAGAGAAATCCTTCTACGATACAACCCCCAGTGACCTATTTCTTCCAACTAGGTCCCACCTCCCAGTAGCCTATTCAGCCATCAAAGGATTGTTGTACTTCCCAAAAGCCCCACTTCTGAATACATGAAATTTGGGAAGACATTCCAGATCTAAACTACAACAGCTTTAAATCAAAGAAATTGATCATCTCATGATTTGAAGTCTAAAAGTCTAAGATTCATGTGTGATTTCTTTGGGACAAGGGTTCCTTTTCACAGGGGTATCAGGGTTGGTTTTTTCTGGAGGCTCAGACGGCAAATCCCTTCCATACTTCTCCCTTAGCTTCTGATCGTTACCCCTTAGCTTCTCTCCTTGGTGTTCCTTGGCTTATAGACACATCATTCTAATCTGTACCTTCTCCTCCCCTTGTCACATGGCATTTTCTCTGTGTCTGTGTCCAGTTTTCCCTCTTCTTACAAGGGCATCAGTCATTGGATTAGGGTCCACCCAAATCCAGGATACTTCATCTCACCTTGATGACCAAAGGTCCTATTTACATTTAAGTTCATCTGTAACACTGATTGCTAAACATGTGATGATCACTTAGAATCATACACCAGTAGACCTCTGCAAAGGGTCCAAGAGGTGGGTGATTTCTCTGGGGCTGCCCGGCATCCACACTGGGACCCCCCCAGCCAGAACTCTCCCATGGCTCCCTGCTGTTTCTCCATATCTTTAAATTGACACTGAAGAAAGGCTGTTAGTACGCTGAGAATGAAGAAGAAACCCAAAAATGTACCTATTGAAAACTGGAAGTAAACTGTATTTTACTGGATGCTTCCATCTATCCTCATTTGGTTCTTTTTAACTCAAACCGATTGCCCTTCAAATCTAGACCTTAATCCCCCATTGGACTGGTTATTGCTCCCAACAAATTACACATATATTCCAGCTTTCCTGGGCAGTGGCACAACCCAAATCAAATTGTGTGAGAAATAGGAGGTGAATTCCCATGGCAGTCCAAGTGAAGTAGATTTACATTAATCCTACCGTTTGACCTTGCACTAGACCGATAGCTAAATGACTCTAGAGGCTTATGCTGACCTAGTCTACTTTTGTATCCGGAGTTCTTAATTTTTTTTTGATTATTTAAAGATGCTTCACTGGTTTATGCTTGATGTGCAGAATGAAGACTAGCTCTCTCCTCTCTCTAACTAGTTACTTGTTATCTAACATAAGCACGCCTTGGAGGTAAAGGGAGATGCTTAGTAATTAGCTTCTGACTGATTTATTTTGAGAATAACAGTTGTGATCCTTTAACATGCCTTTGAAAAGAAAAAGCTTTACTGTGGACAGTGCTGAATGAGCCCCAGTTGCCTGAACTTTATACTAACCCATGAAAACAACTGCTCACATTCTCACATTTGGACTGTGGGCAGGGAGCGCCCTGGGAGCTGCCATCTCTTGCTTCCCGAGGGGTGGTCAGAAGCAACTAGAATGTCACATCCTGTCTTATGCCAAAATGACTGAGGACACAATGTGTAGAAAGTACAGGGCAATTTCCTCAAGCTAATGTAATAAACACTATGAACTGTCAGAGTGAAACAAACACACAAAAAATGACTTCAGGTGAAAAAACATAAATTCTCAGAATCTGCATATGCCTAAGGGCTTCAAGCTCAATATGCACTACCGGAAGAAAATTTCCCTAGGGAAATTAATATCTTATTGGTATACTTCTGAGCCAGTCAGAGTTGCTAAATGAGGAAAAAAAAAAAAAAAAAACCCTGCAACCTGGTCCAAATGCTGGCTTGCAACCAGATGTATGTGATTGAATTATGTAGAGAGGCAATCAATCATGTATTTATTTGGCTTATCATGATTACGACTTTTTTAGGCTTAAATTATGTGTTCATGTATTTTTTTTACGTGCTGAAAGAAAGTCTGCGTTTTCTGATGAAGTCTTGAGTTTGGGGTTAATCTCCCAGGATTCCACCACTGAGATGATGGAATCCCCTGGTCCTGGGGGGTTTTCTGAGTCCCATCAGAAGGCAGGGCCTCCTAGTTTATACTCAGTGCGGCAAATGCTCCCCCAGAGCATTGCTGGGAATATACATACATTGAAACAGTTGGCCCAGCATTCAAAAGTTAAGCAGCAAAAAGCACAAAGCAAAGAATGAGCAGGAGCAGAGTAAAAGTGTTCACTTGGCAGAGCATTGATCAATGAGTGGAGCAGAGGCTGTTGTGATTGTGAACTTGAAGTCATCCCCTTTACCACGGTGTCACCCAGAGTCCTGCCAAACTTGCCACCTCCTGCTTTGTCACCAGATAACTGGCTTCCCTCATGAAGTGTGGAGGTGGTGCCTGCTAAAGCGATCCCCTGCTGCAGGGCAGCATCCTGATGGAAGGCAGATGCAGATGGCTTTTCGAATCCAACTCCGAGGCCTGATGAATGGCCACCTTCATAGATTTCCATTTGTGTGTTTTATAGCTCCTTTTCTCTGCCTGCCACTAATGTGTTCTCAGTGAACTCCAGAATGTCTGGCTGAGATCATTTTAGTGCTAAGGTCGCAGAAAAGAAGTAAGAAGAGAAGTCAGGCAGTTACAGGTCGAAGGAGGAAACAAGAACTCTGTTCTAAATGAGGGGTGTCGCCAGGGATCTTGATTCAGGAGCTCATGTGAGCCTGTGCTATAGGTCACATTGGGTGTAGCTATAGGTCAGAGTACTGGGAGACCAGGTTATGTGGAATAACCTGCTTCTTTTATTCCCCCGTCCTCTGTTTTGGGAACCCCATCAAGTATGCCCATTTCCGCTGGACCATCCCCTCGTCAATTCCAAACTGTACCGTCATTTTCTGCAGGGTTCCATATTCCAGGCCTTCCCTGGTCTCCTGTCCCTAGCAAAATGTGCTTTTTCTGCTATCCAGTCTGAGAGTGGTATTCTGTGTTGTCCTCCCTGCTAACATCAGAGTCCTTCAGAAGGGCTCTTCATTCTTTGGGGGTGGGCAAGGGGAGGGAAACCCATATTACTTCTATGTGTTTTTGACTCTTATCCCCATATCTCACACAAGAGAAAGGCAGACAAGTCAAGGAATTTGTTGAAAATCTCACTGCCTGTCCGGAGTAGACCCAGGATTCCAGCTCTGTTTGCTCTGAAGCTTGGATGCTTTCCTTATTCTCATGTGCATTAGTGGTGGGAGCCTTAGGCTGGTGGGTGGTGGTTGGCCTTCAGCTCCTTTGCAGCACACATGTCTTTTGTGTCACATCATGGGTGCTTGTCACGTGGTGTGATGGTTCCTGGCTTTTAGAGAGACCATAAAACTCCCAGTCCTGGGTGTGGAGCCTCTATTGACAACTTACACCTGTTTCCTTCAGCTCAAGTTACTACCAGAGACGCCTTTTCTCCCTCTGCAAAGCTTTTAGTATTGTGACTACAGTTTATGTCCCTGGTGCCTGGCACATGCTTCTGGAATCAATAAATTAAATCGAACAGGCATAATGCACCATCATGAAATGCACCTACTAGTGGTGTGGTCCAGGGAAGGGGACGAGAGTCAGTGACTGGTTACCAGAAAGGGACCTGGCCCCAAGCTGTCTATGTGAGCACGGTCTCTCTGAATGGAAAAGCCAGAACACCCATAGGATTCCATAGGCAATTCACCTCCTTTATTTCTGTAGACTAAGCAGAGCTGAGAGTTGAAAGAAAAATAAACACACCTGTTGAGTTGGTAATGCAAGAGATAAAAATCTTAAAAGAAATGAAATTGCAATTGTGAAAAGTCTTGGTCTTCTGACCCATGAGAGGAATTGTTATTTTTTAAAGTTTTCACTTCCAAAGAAAAACAAAAATTATTTTTAAAGTCAGTTCTCAATGATAAGAGATAGAATTAGAGTCCATACTATATTCTCCAGATGTTCTAACCATTAGTTTCAACTCTCCTTGACCATTAAATTGTTGAACCAAGATCACTGGTACACTTAGGAGTGGTGGGTCCTTCTTCTCTGCATCACGATATGAAAGAGAAGTGGGGGTCATCCCAAACTGAGAGCTGAGAAAGATGTAGGTAGCTTCTGTATCTGTCCTTGTTGATGCTAAACTACTAAATTGGTTTATTTAAGAGATATTTATGTAGTGTTTACTATGTGGTCCCTCCTCTGTCATGAGTTCTCTTTAATAATAGATGGTGCTCTCACACAATTCCAGAGCCTGGTATGTCCCTGGCCTTCAAGGAGCTACTATTGAGGGGTTAATTAAAGATTAATTAAGATTAACCTTAATTAATAAGGTTAATAAAGCATGGAAGGAAAGAGAAAGAATAAGCATGCAGGACTTTTGCTCCATTTGAGACCAAATTTAATGGATTGGCATTTGGGGGTGAGGACTTCCCCCAGGGTACTCCAGGTACTCCAAAAACCATAGCATGAAATAGTAACTCAACTGGCTATGCAACAAGTCTTATTTCCTTGAATTCAGGTTAGTATTAGAGCGAGTGAAAGGTCCTCTGCAAGTGTGTGGGGTGAGAAGTGAGCAGGCAGGAATAGGGGAGGCTGCAGGGAGGGCAGAGTTCAGATAGTTCTGGATCTCTTCTCTTCTCAATATCCTCCTTCTCTCTGCCCTCCAGGCTTATGTCCATGATGAATGTGGTGAGTTGAGTCTCGAACCCTCTGGCTGCTCCTCGATGGCTGACCTAGAGTCCCAGAGGTGCTCAACAACAGGAAGTGCTCTGGGAGGGGACCACACTGCCCTGTCTAGAGGCACTGCCCATGGCGTGGCCTTCTGGGGCTGGCTTCGGGGTGACCATTGCTGGCAGGAAGGAGGGTTCTGGCTCCAGGCAGCCACATACCAATTATCTTACTGCATTCTGCTGTCAGAGGCCTGGGAGGAAGGGCTAGGGGAACTTCAGTTTTCCCAGCCACTGTCTGGCTACAGGCTTCTTTTGCCTCTGCCTGGAACCTCCCACTTAAGTCTAAGCTGAGGACTCCAGGCTGGGGTTGTTTCTATATAACCAGATTCTAACATGAAGGTTTCATTTTTCCATTCCATCAATGGACCCAGAGAAACACAGAGGACCACATGTCATACTTGGAAAGATGAAGAAGACAATGGCCCTGATATTAGGAGCTCAAGTTCAGCGCAAGAGACAGATATGTAAATAAAAACTAGTGACAATAGACTGTGGTCCTGGTGCATAATTTCATTTATATGACATTCTGAAAAGGACAAACTAGAGACTAAAAAGAGGCTAGTGGTTGTCAGGAGTTGGGGGCAGGGAATGGCTGTAGAGAGGCATGAGGGTTTCAGGGATAGTGAAAATGTGTTGGTTATGCTATAACTGTATTTATCATGGAAATGTACACTAAAAACAATGAACTTTACTCTGTGTATTGCAGCTCAGTATTTATAAAGGGGAAATAAATCACCATAGAATTTGGTTAAGTGTTGTAATGGCAGGAGGTACAAAAAGACACAAAGGAGGAAATAATCAGCTCTTTCTGGAAAGGTGGGGAAAGGGGTCTGGGAGACTTTTCAGAGAATGGAACATTTGTGTTCTGTGATTCTGAAGATGACAGACATGTGCCAGAGAGACAAGCAGGAGAGGACCAGCATGTGCAAAGGTGAGGAGGCCAGGCAGCCACACCTGCCTTCCGCCAGCTACTCTCTGGTATAGTTGGGCATCCACAAGAATCTGATGATGGGCAGTCCTAAACGTGATGCTAAAGAGGGTGGGATTTGTTACCCTTTTGTCTTAGTCTGTTTGGAATGCTATCACAGAATACCTGAGAAATGGGTAATTTATAAAGAATAGAAATTTATTTCTCACAGTTCTGGAGGCTGGGAAATATAAGATCAAGGTCTTAGGTCAAGATCAGGTCTGGTAGTCTGGTGAGGGCTACTCTCCACTTCCAAGATGGCACCCTGAAGCTTATCTTCCAGTGTGGTAGAATGCTTTGCCTTCACATGGTAGAAGGCAGAAGGACAAGCATGCTGACCACTATGGAAACCTTTTTTTTTTTTTTTTAAGGCCTTAATTCCTGTCATGTGATAGGAGGCCTTGTGGCCTAACTACCTGTTAAAGGTCCCACCTCTTACTACCATCCCATTGACAACAATTGAATTTTGGAGGAGTTACATTCAAACCATAGCATTTAAAAAATCAGGCTAGCTCAGGTATTATGTGTGTGCCTATAATTCTAGCTACTCGGGAATCCGAGGCAGGAGAATTGCAACTTCAAGGCCAACCTAACCAACTCAGGGAGACCATGTCTCAAAACAAAACAAAATGGTGGGCAGGGAGGAAGTAGGACTGGGGACATAGAGTTCAGTGGTAGAGCACTTGCCTAGCATGTGCAAGCTCTGTGCAAGTTCAGTCCCCAGGACTGAAAAAAAAAAAATTGCCGGGCGCGGTGGCACACGCCTGGAATCCTAGCACTTGGGAGGCTGAGGCAGGAGGATCGCGAGTTCAAAGCCAGCTTCAGCAACTTAGTGAGGCTCTAAGCAACTCAGTGAGACCCTGTCTCTAAATAAAATACAAAATAGGGCTGGGTATGTGGCTCAGTGGAGGAGTGCCCCTGGGTTCAATCCCCAGTACCAAAAAAAAAAAAAAAAAAATTAATAAAAATGCTAAAATATATGTGACCCTTCAAATATACAGTTCATGGTGTTCTTTGCATTCACAATGTTGAGATTCCATCACCACTGTCTCTGAAACCTTTTCATCACATCACTACAAACAAAAACTCTGTACCCCAAAAGTCATGACTCCCCATTCCTCCTTCCCTTTAGCTCTAGAAACCTTAAATCTACTCACTGTCTCTATGAATTTGCCTCTTCTTGATATTTCATATAAATGAAAGCATACAGTATACATCTCTTTGTGTCTGGTTAATCTCATTTAGCGTCTTTTTGTTTTGTATTTAATGAGATTAGTGAGTCTGGAGAGAATTCTTGCATTGGAGACAGTCAGAGGAGAAGGGGGAAGGCAGGCTTCTCTGAATTGGAAGAATCAGAACTTAATAGAGGCTGGTGTGACTTTCTCCAGGTGTCCTGGGCACACTGCAGCTGTCCTTTGCCACTCAAGACCAGCTCTGGACAGGGACACTTACACCTCACCTGCACCCCAGCAGCCCAGAGGTCTGGCCCAGGCGCTCCCTCCCTGCACAGATCTGCTCTACTCGCATTCTCACCTACTACCAAACTGGAAAAGGAATCTTTTAAAAGCCTTAAAAAAATAAATGACCAAGGATTGCAAATGAGGCAACCCAAGAAGCAGGGTTTGCAGCTAATTAGCCCTTGAACTGTCAAGCCTAATTGTGTCCAGTGAGTTCTGACATTTCTAAGAATAATTAGGGACCCGGCTGTCACATTTCACAAAGGCCCAACCACTAGGCGAACAAGTTCTTCTTGCTTTCCCCCTGCACAATGTCCAAAAACACAAAAAGGAGAATTACACCCAGTGCTAATTGCAGATCCTCGGCTGGAAGTGTCATGTTTTTGAAGAACTTTTCATATTTTTGCACTGAACTATAATGACCCCGTTTAAAGGGTAGAGGTGAGCGGCAGAAGGGGGGCACTTTAAAACATGAAGTCATGGTGACAGTAATAACTAACATCCACCTTCTGCTTAGTATGTGCCCAGCAGTGGTCTAAGTGCCACCACAGCCTGTAAGGTAAATGTGTTTATTGTCCTCTATTAACAGATGAAGAAACTGAGACAGAGAGGTTGTGCAAGCTTTCAGAGTCACACAGTCAAGATTAAACTCAGCTTAGCTCCAGAACTGAAGCTCTCAACAATGGTACTTACGTCTTTCACCTCTCGGCCATACCCCTGGATTTTGCAACTGTAGACCAGTCAGGTTTTCTGGTATACATTATTAGTCTTGTCAGAAGGCACTTATTAACCACAAACTTGCACATGATTCTGGTTCCTTGCCCCCTAAGAACTGTCTTTGAAGCAAGAAATAAATTTATCTCTGACATTTTGAACTCATCTCATATTCCAGTGATCACTTCATGGAGATCTTACATCATCTCTATTCATTCATCAGATATTTATTGAGCATCTGTGATATTCCAGGCACTGTATCAAGCCATTCGAGAGAACCAGAGGTTAGTTAGAGATGCAGTCTGCCCAGGAGGAATACAAAACAAGATGGTATAATACAAGGTAAAGTCAATAGGAGTTGATACAGGCTGAGTATCCTTTATCCCAATGCTTGGTTTCAAGAGTATTTCCGATTTCAGAGCTTTTCAGATTTTGGAATATTTGCATAAATGTTACTTGATATGCATTTTGGATTAGGGATGCCCAACCTTCTTCCATCATTCAAGGTAAAAAGTGTTAGGTTCAACAACCAAAAATACACACACGCACGCACACACACACATATATACACATATGGGTCTATGGGCCTATAGTTATTTGCAGGAGAGAAATGACTCTGTGTGTGTGTGTATGTGTGTGTGTGTGTGTGTGCACGTGCCCATGTGTGTGTTGGAGAAAAGAAGAGAAGGAGGGAGATAAGGAAAGAGGAGTGTTTTAGTTAGCTTTTTCACTGCTGTGACTAAAAGATCTGACCAGAACAATTTTATGAGGAAAAGTTTATTAGGGGGCTCGGTTTCACAGGTCTCAATCCACAGACAGCAGGCGGCTCCATTCCTCAGGGATCAAGGCGAAGCTGTACATCAGGGTGGAAGAGTGTGGTCGAGGGAAAGAGCTCACATGGTGATCAGAAAGCAGAGAAAGGTCTCCACTTGCCAGATACAAATATATATCCCAAAGTCACACCCCAATTCCCACCTCCTCCAGCCACACCCTACCACTTCAGTTACCACTCAGTTAATTCCTATCAGAGGATTAATTCACTGATTGTGTTAAAGACTCTCACAACCCAATCATTTCTCCTCTGAACCTTCTTGGGTTATGTCACACATGAGCTTTGGGGGATACCTCATATCCAAACTATAACAGGGAGAAATCACAGCATAACAGGCCTATGTTATGGGCTGGATTCTGTCACAAGCTGAAGAGTTCACCGTCACTACTTAGAAATGTGGCCATATTTAAAGACAGGGTTTTGGAGAATTAATGAAGGCATGATGAAGTTATTAAAGTGGGCCCTCATCCAATACGGCTGCTGTCCTTATAAAAACAGGAAATTTGGACACAGACAAAAAGAGAGAAGACCAAGTGAAGACACAGGAAGTAGCCAGCCATTTGCAAGCCATGGTGAGAGGCCTCAGTGAAATTGGTCTTGCCAGCTCCTTGATTTCCATCTTCTGGTCTCCAGAAATTAAATTTCTGTTATCTAAGTCACTCAACCCATGGACCTTTGTTACCACAGCCCTAAAAAACCAATCTGGCCCTAAAAAGGAGAGGATTTGGATATGAAAGATGTGGGCTAATGGGAGGGAGTGGGGGTGGGGCACACTGGGAAGAACTGGATTTTATTCAGTGGATAATATGGAACCACAGCAGGTCTCTGAGTAGGAGTGACATGATTGGTAGTGTGGGTCAATTTATTTGATTCATTTAGCAAACGTTTTTTGAGGATTTGTTCTATGCCAGGTATTGCAAACACCTGCTCAGGAGCTGCAGCTATGCACAAGACACTTTAGGACAGGGATTTTCCAAGGAATCCACCACTGGATGGGGAAAAACAGAAAAGAACTTAGGCTGGGGGGAGAGCACAGATGGGGAGATTAGTTAGAAGTCTTTTATTCAGCCTGATTCTGTGCTTTTCAATCTTTTTTTGAAAGAGCCTAATGGAACCCTTCAGGGAGGTTCCCTTACCCACCCTGGCCTTTCTCCCAGTCACATAGAACACAAGGTCCATTTTTCTTCTGCTTAATTCCACTGGCCAAGAACATCTGGTTGAGCTCTACCTTCCGCAGCAGGTATTAGGGGAACATTTTTTAAAAAATTTATTTGAAATATGAATATAAAATGGAGTCATCTCTTCCAAACTCCATATTCCACCAGGAGATTTTGAAACAACCCTGCCAGCCTCAGTTTTGCCCAATGGGTCCCTGTACCTACCACCTCAGAAAATAGTCTTTTGATATCAAACAGCATCTGCAAAGGAGTAATGATTGGAAAAACAAAAACTAAAAGAAATATGCAAAACAAGAAAAAAACAACAACAACAAGAAATCGGTAGGGTAACTATGATGATGTCTTTCCTCAGTGTGGTAGACAGAATAATGGTCCCCGAAGATGTCTGTGTACTAATTTCTAGAACTTGTGACTGCATCACTTTATGCTGTGGATGTAATTAAGCTCAGGGGCCTGAAACCATGAGATTAGCCTGGTTTATCTGGTGGGCTCAATCTGAAAAAAAGAGAGCCCTCACTAGGCAGTCAACATAAAATGTCACTATGGAAAAGTGATCAATGAGCTGCAACACTGCTGACCATGAATTTGGAGGAAGGGGCCATGAGCCAGGGAATGTGGGCTGTCTCTAAAAGCTGGGATTTTTTTTTCCCCTGAGGCCCCAAAAAGGAACACAGGGCTGCCAACACCTTGATTTTAGCCCTTTGAGACCCTCATCAGAATTCTAATCTACAAATTTGGGTTGTTTTAAGTCACTAACAGAGTAATTTACTATAATACTATAGGAAAGAACTGCATTCCATCTTCCATAACTCAAGCAAACCAAAGCTGTTCATTCAGAGTGGGCCTTTACATGACACCATGACCTTGTGTGCTAGACCACTTGGTCTTGTTTTTATATCCAGATTAAAGGCAGTTACTGAGGTATTTATTACAGTACCTCTAGGTCCATGTAGTAGATTTCAATAATTGTGAATGAAATGAATGCATAGAAGCCATAGAAGCAGGACTCCAGAGTCCCTTTATGGGACCTCCAAAGACAGTCAACAGTGCTTCTTTTCAGACACAAAGGGGTCAAATCTGATGTCACCATTGATGCATATATATGTCATTATGTTGAATTGAATTACTGTTAACTGTAACCATGACAACAAGAAATCTCATTCACATGTAGAGAATGGCGAGTCTTTCAGATCAGCATCAGTGAAGGCCTGGCTTCCCAAGGAAGTCTTTGTACCATGCAACTCCAGGTCCCTTTTCATGAGAAGTGTTCAACAGGGTCTGTTCTAAATGACCCTCCCTCCATGATAGATTTAATTAGTCCTTTCTGAAAAGTCATGGAACTCAGAAACAAAGCTCCATCAGATATACTCCTTGTGAAATTATGTTTATTTCTGCAAATAAATGGCCATTCACAAATTTTTTATTGTTGGGGAGAAAGCATTGATGTTGCTGTCTAGAAAGTCTGGAGGTGGGCAATCGGTGTATAAATAGCACAGCATCCTCCCTTTGTATCGTCGGTAATTGGTTTTCACTGTTGTGAGCAGAAACTCTGGAAACTGGTGGGAGTGGAGGCCGGAGAAAACCCTGCTAGCCAGTATCCATGCTTGTGTGGCTCACTCCACAGGGAAGCCAGCTCACAAGGGCAGTTTTTAACCTCTCTGATGTCATCGCTTGACCTAGCAGCCTATGGTCGGTGCCAAGACCCTCTCCTTGAAATAATTTCCATCCTTTCTGCAAGGAAATGAGGGAGATGACCCAGATTCATGGTCGGACCTCAACCCACCCAACACTTGAGTTGGCCTTGAGAGTTTATTCCTCCTTCTCTTCTCCCTATGCCCTGATCCCTTCTCATTGGAGACTCAGGTTTCCTTTCTGCTTCTGCTCAACCATTTTCCTGTATCCAACCCTGACTTCAGGTAACAAATCTAACTATGGTTTCAACAATCCCCAACGTGTCTCCTGAAAGTGCCTCTTGTATCAGGTTCGGGTAGTTTCCAGGGATTACAGTTCTCTTCAGTGAGTCTTCCCTGACTGTATACTTTCCAGGGTCAAGAGACTCCTTGTGTGTGTATTTCCCACCTAGACATACTTCCATTTTGTTCTCCTTCTAGTTGCGTCCCAATTCCTTGGGGCAGGACAACTCTGGCTCTCGATGGTCTTAAATTTGTCCCCAGGCCTAAGCAGGAGCAACTCTTTCAAAATAGTCATCTAACAGGGTTTTGGGTGACTCTGATGTGCCCCAGGCAGTAACATATACAGGTTGATCAAGTCCTAAGCAATAAACAGGAAGTGGATGAAAGGATATGAGAATGAGGTAGTTGCCATACAATGTTGTCTTCTTGGCTCATGTGTGAGTGTTTCTGTGACTTCAGGTCTCTGATAGAGGCATATCAGAGTAAAGAAATATTTAACAAATGACTGATACATTTTATCTGCTGTAGCTTACCTTGACCAGGAAAGAAAATGAATGGGTTAGCATGAATACCACCTACCCCCATGACCAATTATGGTATCTGGTCATTGGACTGAGATCGGGGTAGGAGTGCTCAGGTGGTGAGGAGCCTCATTCCCCAGGAAAGGGTAAGCCCCACCAAACACAATGTTGCCATGGAGAGCAAGCCTGCTGCAACAACTGGAGAGTCCAAGTGGAAAAGAGAGGCAGGATTTGGGGGATCCTGGTATTAATTGTTCATTAAAGAGGCAACATCTCTGGAGAGGTCTGAGAAACAACAGATGGGCTGGGAAGGTGGACTCCATTATCTGCTTTATCAAGATGGGACAAAGGGGTTAAGGGTGTAGCTCAGTGGTGGAGAGCTTGTTTAGCATGCACACGGCCCTGGGGTCAATCCTTAACATTAAACAAAAAATAGGAATAGAAATGAATGAGCTATAAACCAGGTGCGGTGGTGCACGCCTATAATTACAGCAGCTCAAGAGGCTGAGGCAGAGGATTGCAAGTTTAAAGCCAGCCTCACCAAGGTCCTAAGCAACTTAGCAAGATCCTGTCTCCAAATAAAAAATTTTAAAAAAGGACTAGAGATGCAGCTCAGTGGTAAAGCACCCCTGGTTCAATCCCCAGTGCCAAAAAGAAACAAGAGAAGAAACGAATGGGCTATAAAAGGCCCACGAGGAAGAAAATCGTAGAAAAGCCGAGTTGAGAAGAAGGTGTTAGAGGTGAGAATCTAATGGCTTGAGAGGAAGCCAGTACCTTGGAAAGGAGAGAAGCAACAGCAAATACCCAGGGGACCAGGAGCTTTTGGAGCAAGAGGTGCTATTATGCATGAGGGTGAAGAGCTCAAGAGGGTACCGACTTGTCACAAAGATAATCAATTGAGGACAGTTGCCTGCAGTCACCCTATATTGGTCAAATGTCCAAGTTGGCCTCTCTCTCTGAAACTCTTCTTCTTTCCTCTTTCCCCTCTGTAGATGTGGCACAATGGAGAAGGTAATTAGACTTTTCATAGGTTCATAATACCTTTACTGACCTTATAAATAAAGGGGGTCTTTCATGGAAGAGCATTTTCCCACCAAGTGGCACCATGATACATATGCTAACATCTACCAAGTGTTAACCTCTGTGAAAAAAGAAAAAAAGTACAAATAAAGTGTACAAGTTGTTTTCTTTGATGACAGTGAAATAGACAACTTAAAGCAGCCTTTCAAGTGACTCATGTTCAAGTAGAAAAATCCAATCCTAGACTGGAACTATCAGGATGATCTTTTGTCAAAGGGAGATCCATGGTGGGGAACCAAAAGTCCCCCCCATGGATAAACCAGGTACATCATAACAGGAGGCCTGGATGTATCACAGGATTATAGAACTTACATGAATTTTTAAGATAAAACACAAAGATGCAAGGAAATGTACACTTCTCATTGGTCATAACTGGCCACACCCCCAGAATCCCAGGCCTCAGTGGAAATTCTCCAGTGGAAAGCTGGAAAGTTGGAAAGAGAATATAGCTAGCTACACACCCTTTTTCACCCTAGAAACTATAGCAGCAACCACAGTTCATGGAGAAAGGTGGACCCATAAGCGTAGTTCAGTGGTTCAACCAGGTCAGAGTTGTGATTCCTACACAGGGTAGCAGTTCAGTGCAAGATCGAGCATTAGAGCTGCGTGCAAAGTGTCTTCCTAGGTGCCTCGGGCCTTCTGTTCTCCCTGGATCCACTGAGGTCCAAGCACAGTGGCCTGGGTTTGCTTTGCCCTCCTGTAGAAGATCTCCTGAAGGAGCCACCCTGTTTGGATACCTGCATGTATCCTGCACCTCCATGATACCATTAAACTCCCACAGTTTAGGGCCACTTCCTCCCCAGTCTTATGCTTTTTTTTTTAAATCTTCAGTCCAGTGGGCTGTTTGCCAGTTTTCAGCTCTTTCTTGGATTTCTATACACTGAGCATTCTCCCTGGGACTTCCTCCTCCTTCTGTAACCCTGTACCATCACTGCCTAGCAGAATCTGCAGCCTCTCCTCCTGTCTAACTCCACTCCCTGAAGCCTTTGCTCTTTCTCCCTGCCCTGTGGTTTCATCATGCTTTGTAACTCTATGCAGTACTTTGGACTTTTTGTCATTTATTTGCTCCTCCACTCCAAAGTAGCAACTTGAGGGTCAGCCTGTGTCTTGCTTATCCTGGTACTTTCCATGCTATCTAGGTATATGGGCCTGTGATACATTTGATTCAATATGTTGGCTTTGGGCAAGTTACTACATCTCCCGAAACCTTGGTGCCCTTATCTGTAAGATGGGGCCAATAATTATGTGTCCTTCATAGGGATTATTATCAGAATTACATGAATTTATGCAAGTAAAGGGCTTAGTGCACAGCTTGTTATGGAATGAGTGTTAGTTGCTTTTAGGGTCAGTATTATATTAAAATGCTATCTTGTTGATTTAAAACTACAATGGTCGCTTCTCTGCTTTGGGGCCTCTTCCGACTTCCTTCTTTATTGAAGAAAACAGTGCTGACTGTATTTTGGGCTTCTTCGCCCTCTCTGTGCATCAAAATCATCTGGGGAGCCTTTAAAAATATTAATGCCTTGGCCCCACCCTCCAGAAATCCTCCTTTGACGGGCGGGTCCCATCATGACTAATTTTTATTCCCCAAGCATTCCTTATGGAGAGCCAGGGTGGAGAACCCCTGTAAATCATTAGCAAGTTTACCATTCCTACCACTTGTCCTTTTGGCCCTTTATTCCAAAAGAGTTATAATTTGGGGGGAATCAATCTCCAGAATATCCATGGTTAATGTCCAGAGACATAATTTCACCATGTTCTCTAAATCCACCATCATTCCTTCCAAGCTTCCACCATGACTCAGCATTTTAAATGCCTTTTGGTTTCCCTTTCCATTCCCATAACACTAAAGTATGTGCTCAGGATAACTTATCACATAAAATGCTAAGTAATAAAAACACCAGGTAGTGGTGAGTCGGAGAGGTTGATGAACGTATAAAATCCTTCCAACTCTCCATTTCTCATTTCTCCTTTCTCGCCCATGATGAGAGGTGGGCTGCCTCCCACCTGCCCTAGAGGACAGGGTCTAAGAGAGGACACATCCAGAGTGCTCCTCCTGCCCTGGTCCTGCTGGGTGAACAGATGCATGGATAATTGGGCTATTATAATAATAAGCATAGGGTGATTGCTGAGAGAGATGCAGATTCCCATTTCTTGCCCTGAAGCCTTTTAGAAACCTTTGTTCATAACTGTATGGATCAAGCTTATAGTTCTCACTGGGCATCAAACCTCAGTGGGAGAATTAGGCCAAAGGAAGGACTGGAGGACGGGTCCCACTGTGGCTAACCTGGGGTGCTGAGTCAGTGTAGCTCTGCTGACTCGGTCTCTCTCTGAACCCTAGGACTTACGTAAATTCAGTAGAGTTGAGCCCAGGGGTTCCACTGCCAAGATGGAGAGAAAGAAAAAAGTTTATTACATTTGAGACATGGAGGACAATGCCAAAAGGTAGAGGAAATGTCGTCTCTAAGGGAAGGATGTCATCTCTAAGGGAAGGGCGCAGGGAGAGACAGGTTTTGGTTTTTGTTTGTTTATTTGTGTTTGAGATATGAGTATTGGGCCAATGGAAGCCCCATGATAAGAAGACTACTGTGAAAGAGTCTGCTGTGCTCTCAGGGATTTGCCTTTTTCCCTCTTCCCTTCAGATTCACTCTCGCGTTGTTCCCTTAGATTTTTGAGTTCCAGAATGGTCTCTGGTGGTTGCTCTTGCTTTTCTTTTTGTTACTGGGGATTGAACTCAGGGGCATTTATCACTGAGATACATTCTCAGCTCTTTTGATTTTTGAAGCAAAGACTCACGAAGTTGCTTAGGTTGGACTCCAAGTTGTTATCCTCCTGCCTCAGCCTCCAAAGTCGCTGGGATTACAAGTGGTGTGCCCCAGCGCCTGGCTTGTTTTTCTATTAGTCCAGGGGATGTGACTTAGAAATCTACATAAAAGGCCCACAAAATGTCAAGGTGATTCTGAGACCGGCTCCATTCACTCAGGAGCTTGAGCTCTGGGTTAGATAGAGGACACAGTCTCCCCCACCTCCATCCCACATAGCCAGGAGGGCTCAAAGCTAAGATCAGACCTAGACATGTTCCTGCAAGCCCCCACATGCCCTCAACTTATTCTAGTCATGGTCAGGCTAAAAAGTTGAGTGGGATATGACTTTGGACATCAATCTTACAGATCAGGAAACTAATGCCTAGAGAAGCTAAGTAAGCTATTCTGATTACTTCCCATGCCTGAGACAGAGCTAGACCAGCACCTGTAGCTTCCAATAGCTTTGGCTTTGCTGGCTTCCATCTCTGAGCCGGAGGATACCAGGCTAGCATCAGGGAGACCCAAGGGCTGGAGAAGCAGCCTGTTCCCTGGCTATAGACATTCTAGCACTTCAATTTGGAGGGGGGTGCTTTTGAAAGTTCTCTCTAGGCACCAATTACACAAATAAGACAGAGGAGCAAGAGGAGACCGAGAGAGTCAGTCAGGGAGGACAGTCTTAATGTGTGAAGTCACAGGCTTTCAGGACAAACTACCTGCTCAACAGTGACTGTCACAAATTAGGCTCTCCAGAGGCTTCTAGTTGCTGCAGAGAAAATGTGAAAAATCCATCTACCAAAATAGTTCTGCAACTTCACTCTGCTCTTCAAACTCAAATATTTGTTTTGTATCAGGAAATGGCTCAGGGCACTGGCACCATCTCACTAAGTGCGTGATTAGGGCGCCACGTGGCCAGCTAAGTGCTCAGAGTGATTCAGGATTTCTCCCTTAGCCACCCCTCTAATCAACACCTCTTATCAACAACAGCACCTGAGTCAGAACTAGTCTGGAGTCTTGCTTGGGGCAAGGACCCAACCCTCCAATTGACACCCTTTGTCTCTGGCACCAAGCCTGGTCCAGCGCCCCCTCCTGGGGACCCTGATTTGCTCCTCTGCATTTACCAGCCTGAAACGGCTCCCCAACAGGACTCCCTTCTCTGTTTTCCAAGAGGTGCTACTGGCTTAAAATGCTCAGTGTTCCAATGATGCCACGTCTTCCCTGTCCCTCTCCCCCTTCCTCTCAAAAGGAGAAGGAAACAAAATTGGAAGTGGTTGGGGTTGAATGAGGACATCCTTCCCTCCTCATCCTTGGTGCCCCTCATCCTTGGTGCCCCTCATCCTTGGTGCCCCTTGGTGGAATTCCTGACTGGAGGCAGGTGACACTCCCATAAGCCCCACGCCATCCCCTCTGAGCACATCAGAGCCTGTAGCCACAGGCTGCTCTCCACACAGCTGGGAGGGTGGAAGGGCTTGCCAGCCGCCTCATGGAGTGGAGCGCAAACAGAGAGCAGAGCCCAGGCACACAAGTCCCCAGCTGTCAGCGCCTGACTCCTTCCGGCATCAGGGTTGCCAGTTCTATCAGTCAGGGAGTGTCCCAGAAAGTGTGGATTGTGCTTCTTGAGAGAAAGCACAGGCTTTGGAGAGGGAGGGAGGGAGGGAGGGAGAGAAAGAGAGGGATTGAGAGAGAGAGAGAGAGAGAGATTGATTTCCACAGCCTGCAAAGCCCCAGCACCAGAAGTGAGGAAATCAGCTTCAAGCTCTAGAAACCACTGCTGCCTGCAGACACTTCCACAGTTCCTGTCAAGGGACGGGCAAGAGAGCCTTCCACTCTCCCTTTGAAAATCGCACTTAAACTCCCACAGTCTCCTGGTAAAAATACAGTGACCCTCCAACCTATCTAAACCACAAGTCTCTAGTTTTCAACCCTTTCCTGACACTGATAAGAGAAAAGAATTATATAGGAGCTGAAAAACCGAACTACCATACAATGTTGCCCAGACCTTACCTTTCTTCTACTTAAAAAACCTATTTGTTACTGAAGTGGTAGATTTTGCCTTCAGGCTGGACTGACAGCTATGCCAATGAGGTATTCTTGGGACTAAACCTACAAGTAGTCTATGAATCTGCTTTCCAGTGGGGACTTCCAAATATTGACCAAACACTGAAGACTTTATGGAGTCATCTCATCTGTGAGCTGGTAAAGATCCAGAACCCAAGTCCAACACCCTCACTGTGCAGATAAGGAAGCCAGGGCTCAGGGATTTAACCCTGGTTTCCCAACCCTTTCTCTGGTTTTCTGGGTGACTAACAACACTGCACCTCCCTCTTCTAGTCTGGCTCCGGTTCTGGCTTCTAGTGCAGGAAATGCTAAAATCTTCCTCTGAAGCTTCTGTGTAATGGAAACCCCACTTGACTAATTAGGACCCACCTCTCTGGAGCTGCTGAATCGTTGGCATTAATTAAACATAGAAAAGCATTTTCTCCCCCTAACGAAGGAGAATAATATAGATGAATCACACACGGAAGACTGTATCATGATACTTAATAAAGGTTACCTTCTCTCACACTTGAAGAATGCAGATCTGGGAGAGTGGGTTTCAATCTAGACCTAATTCCTTTCCTGAGACTCTGACCTTGTAGAGCAGGACCTTGTTTTGGTTTTTGTTCCAGTTCCTGTACTGGATTAGAGATGTGGATCTGTTTTAGGAAACACGAATTGCGTTGGCTGATGTCTCTGGAGGAAGAGGAAAGAGGAACAGCAACACACAAACATACAGATACACACACGCACGCACGCACAGACCACACATACACAAACATATACGCCACACACACACACACATGCACACAAACACACATACAGACGTATATACACAAATCACACGCCACACATGCACACACACACGCCCATGGATCTGTGGTTGCCATAGACCCCAGTGTTTGCTCCTCCTGGCTGGCTCAGCAGAAAATTTGGCTGAGTTGAAAGACTCTGTTTTGAAGGTGGGCGTTGCAAAAAGCAAATACATTTCTCAGGTTCAGGAAAACACCAGCAAAGGGAAGCCAAGGGAGGGAGAGAAAAGATTTTTTTCCCCCTAAGAATAACTTCTACAATCAGTGCAGAATTCACCTACTAATCTTGGTGATGTTGTATTATCTCGCTGCTTCTCAACCCACAGAGCCTCAGATGGCCGGATGCCAGCTGGTGAGGTGTATCCTCAGCTGACAGCTATGATGTAGCTTTTTGTTGACAACATGTGTTCTAAAGACACCCTGGCTGGCCACCATCCAGGAGATAGCAAAAATCCACAACCTGAAAGCCACTGTAATTTCAGTGTTTAGAAGAGCCATCTCTGAGAACAACGATGCCTCCTCCAGTGATATCCAAGCAGTAGATGGCAACTGTAGATGATGGGAGTAATTCAGGAATAACCAGCCATCAAGCAGGAAGAAGTCAAGGAAATACTTTCTTCAAAATTTTCACTACTTTCTCAGATTTTAGAGCAGCTGAAATCCAAAAGGTGTAACCAAGATATCTTTGCTATGGAAAATGGCTTGTTACATTAATGCCATGTTGACCCATTTTAACAGAACCGTACAGTATGAAGCTGTAAGTGTAGTCATTGCCGCATCGGGTTTAGGAGTTCCAGCTCTGCACCGGGTCTGGAATTGCTTTAGCCCTTTGTGTTAGTCAGCTCTCTGTGAGTATCAAAATACCTGAGGTAATCAGCTTCTGTCGAGGAGAGGTATAATTTGGCTCATGGTTTTGGAGGTTTCCATGACCAATGGACCCTGTTGCTTTGGGCCTATAGCAGCACAGTACACCATGGTGGGAGCACGTGGCAGGACAATGTCAGGAAAGCAAAAGAGAAAGAAGAGAAGGCCAGATGCCCACAGTCCCCTTCAAGAGCACACCCCAATGGCCTGACTTTTTCCAATAAGGCCTCACCTCTTCAAGTTTCCCCTGCCTCCCAATGGTTTCATGCTGTGAACCAGTGCACCGGCCTTTGAACACATGGGCCTTTGGGAGATATTTAAGACACAAACTGTAGCACCTCTTGACTGCTCCAGACAGTGGCATCTGCTCCCTGGGGGTCATATAGATGACAGTGATCTTGTCCCTCAAACTCCATTAGGTTGGGCTACTCTTGAGAAACAAATGATCTCATTTAGTATAATCCCTACGAAATGACACCATTTGGGTATTAAATTCATTTTCTGCTAACCAAATGTCCTCCAAGTGCTTTAAAATCATTAGTTGGTTGATGAATGAGTATGTAGGGAAGGAACTTGTGCCTAATATTTCTAAATTTTTTATGGACTTGTCTCTTTGAAGAAATAAGAGTACCATCTACATTTTTGTGACCTGGAGTTGCACTGAAAATTGGCTCACAGCAAAAAGTGCTAAACATGACTCTGAGCTCCAGTTTCCCAGGTGTTGTAGACACAGCCAGGGGGCCCAAGCCAGGTCCAGCAGAAGGTAGACCCCCCAAAGCACATGGGGAGGCATGACAAGGAAATGGGAAGGAAGCTTCTAGGAAAACTGGATTTTATGCTCAGATTTTTTCATGTATTCAGTTTAGTCTATTTAAAAGGAGCTCTGTAAATGAATTTTCTTCTTAAAGACCCTGATTAGAAATAACCACTTTTTAAATTCTCAAAGCAATTTTTTTTTAACCTGAAATAATTAGAAAGTTGCTAAATTGGGAAGGCTGGTTTTGACTAGGATAAAAAGATTGGGAAGCCTTAGACCCAGCAGGGCTCCATTTGAACCTTCCAGAAGACCAATTTTCAGATCTGCAATAGCTTCTTACAAATTCCTAAACCAGAAACACCCAGGCCCAGCTGGCGATCAGGCGATGGGGCCCAGGGAGGGGAAAAGAGCTGGAGGGAGGGGAGAGAACTTCTGGTACACTTGCTTTCTCTCAGTCTGATTTCCCTAGAAAGCAGAGGCGGAGGCCAAGGCTTAGGCAGAACTACCCTATTAGGGAGTAGGGGACCAGTCCAAGGAGAGAAGAGCAAAGGAAGAATGCCTACCCAGCTGGCCACTGGTCCTCGTTAAGCTCAGCTGTCTGTTCAATCTTGGAGGACAGCACTTGTATACAGAGGAGATGGAAAGAGTTTACCCATCCCTCCATCTTCCAGTGGTCAAAGGTCTCCCCCGCAGGAAGGAACTCCCCCTCCCTTCTGGTGGCCCGCTTGTAGACCAGGTAGGTCTTGATGTCTATGGCAGAGCTCACAGAGAGACCCCTGCTAGAGGTGAGGCACTAAGCATTGCTCATGCATGGCTAGGATGGGAACCATTCAAAAGCTTTTGAGAAGTTGGTCACAGTTCATGCATCGCTAGTCAGACAGCAGTGTCTGGAATGAAAAAAAAAAAAAAAGGCTGATTATCTTAAAGATATGAGACCAAGAGAATCAGAGGAGTGGAATCTGATCCAAAATTCTACCTAAATTTCCCTTGCAAACATGGACTTGCCCTGTATGGTCATATGGGGGATTTGGTATCTGCAGCAGAAGGCTTGTTTCCCTAATGTCCATTTTCCTCATCTTAGTAACAGAATCCCCAATTTTTAACTGTGCACTTGGCTGGACAGAATAAAGACCACAGATTGATGTAACCATGTTCCTTACTTTTATCAGTGGTGTGCAAGTGGAACTAGTGTGTGCAACCTGTTCTGTCCTTTAATAGAAAGGACTTGCTCTTCTTTGTCCCTTCCTTCTGGGACTGAAATTTAGATGTAACATCTGGCACTCCGTAGCCATTTTGGACCATGAAATAACCTTGTCAATGGAAGCTGCATGTGGCGATGCAAAAATCACAAGGAACCTGGGCTCATGTAATCATAGAGTCACCAAGTCATCCCTGAACTGCTCCCTCTTGGGCTTTTTACAGTAAAGAAAACTGTTTGTCTTTCCATAAGCCATTGTTATTTGGGGTTTTCTATTCCTAGGGCTAAACTGAATTCTAAATGATGTAACATCCAAAGCAGGGAGAATCTAAGGGAGAAGAAACAGTTTTTTAAATGACTCTTTCTTCCTGTGTCCTCCAACTTCTGCCTTCTCACAGCACACTTGACTAGTCTATCTTATGATAAAGTTAATAATTGCTGCTGATTGAGTCTCTGCCCTGACCTTTACATCTGGTACCCCAAGGAAACTTACAACGCTTCTATGATGTAGCCAGTATCATGGCCACCATGGCCATTTTCCATGGCTCGTCAACCTGTCCCCAGCCTTGCTCCTCTCCAATTCATTCTCTATGCAGTGGCCTCACTAATTCTCCATGTTCATCTTCTCCTTGCATCCTTCTCCGTAGAGTCCTCCCCTGGTGTTCTGGTTGAATGACACCAACACCCCAATGGTGGTTTTAAAACAATACTAATTTCTGCGGGGTGCAGTGGTGCATGCCTGTAATCCAGCACCTTGGGAGGCTGAGGCAGGAGGGTGGTGAGTTTCAAGCCAGCCTCAGCAACAGTGGGGTGCCAAGCAACTCAGTGAGACCCTGTCTGTAAATAAAGCACAAGAGAGCTGGGGATGTGGCCCAGAGGTCAAGTGCCCTGAGTTCAAACCCTGGTACCCCGACTCCCAAACCCTAATGTCAGCCCCTGTGGAAAGGAGTTCTGGAGAGAGGTGCCTGTCAGTCCTCACTGGGAGCCTCTCACGCGGTGGCTGTCACGTTGGCTGGGGCTGCAGTCACCTGAAGACTTGGTTGCAGTCTGTCCCACAGTGTCCCAATCTTATGTCTGGGAAGCTTGTACTAACTGGAGCTGCATCAGTACCTTTCCACGTGGGCTGGTCCCCAGGTCCACTGAGTGCAGGGCAAGGAGGCCAGCATCCCCCAGAGGGAGCAATCCAAGGCGCCAAGGTGGAGGAGGTGTTGCCTTTTATGCGGGATCCTTCCCCACCACTTCACTGTGTTCTAGCAGTAGAAGAAGCTGCAGATGTTGCCCCCAGATGTAAGGGGCAAGGACCTGGACATCACCTCTCCACGAGGAGAGTTAAAATGTCATTTGTGGGATGATTACGTAATGCCGTAGATGCTGGGGTTTGGGGAACACAGAGCCTCTATCCTTAGCCTCTCACAGACCACTCCACACCCAAAGCCCATCCTGGGGAGCCTTGGCTTTGGTCACGTCTGCCTTCGCGAGGGCAGGAGAGCGGTTGTCACATTCCCTGCATCTTCTACAGGGGAGCAGTCATTACCTGTGACAACAGAGTGAAAATAAGGCAAATGGCTTTCAGTTTCTAACCTGTGGCATGGTTGCTCTTTCTGAAGACACAGATCCTGCCGGTGTGGACGGAGCTCCTGAGGTCCCCTCTCTGGAGCGGACTCTCTGGCGGGCTCTCCTGCCGGAAGCAGCACGCGGTGTTCCTCCGCACTCTGGCACCTACCCTCAGGGCTCCATTCAGCCGAGGTGTGGATTTGGGGGACCATCTCCCCCAGTGTACAATGGGGATGCAGAAGCTGCCACAGCACTGACAGCGGCACTTCTGCGTTTTCATCACAAGTGGCATGTGAGTTTTAAAGCCCAGTTACAAACACACCTGGGCACAGGGACACCTGTGTGAGCAAAGAACTTCTCTGCTAGGCAGGGGAGGAGGGCCCAGTGCTGGGGAGCCACAGCACTGTGGGCGCAGGAAGAGCCCGACCTCCTGAGAACCTTCCAGCAGCAGCTCATGGCTGCATCCTGCCCCTGACTCATTAGGAGACCCTGGCTGACCCCAGCTCCCTGGGCTCAGTCTTGGTGGCTCTGAGTCTGGAATCCCAAGGCCTGACATGTTCCTTCCTCCTCCAGGGTGTTGTGCTGGTGATGTTTGCAGAATGCATTACATTCCTCTGATCAAAGGTGTACCCAGGGTACAGAGTATTATTGTCACTCTATTACACAATGTGGCTAAATATAGTAATGCAGCAGAATGTTTCTTCAGTGTTCACCTGGGAGGAACAAGAGGCCCAGTGGCCACAGAGGATGCAGCAGGAGAAAGCTGGTGTGCTGCAGCTTGCCTGAGAACAGGAGTAAGGAAAGAGGTGAGGATGCTGTCCTGGTGGGGCAGCCCCAGAAAGCAGGTGACAGAGTGGGACAGAGTGGGCAGTGAGGCTGGGGTCCTGCTGTGTAGTGAACATGCCCATGATAGCAGCCACCCCTACCAAAACAAGGCCAGGAGACCACAGAGGGCAGAACACTGGGCGTCTGCCCAGCCCAGTGGCAGAGTAAGACACTGGGGCCCGTGGTTCAGAGGGGCCATTCAAGTAAAAGTACTGGAGTCTCCCTTGGGGGTTTTCCACACCACCCTAGAATGGGCTGTGGCACTCTGACTCTCACTGTGTCAGACCTGTTCTTCGTCATGCCCCAGACAGAGCAGGTGGGAATACTGGCATCCTTCCCATCCTGCACCCCGCTGCTCCCCAAACCGCTCTCCCCAAGCGCCATGTCCTGCCACTGAATGTGAGTGTGAGTGACCCACACCCCAGCCCTGCCCGTCCCTCCCTGACCAGAAGCTGTCTGTGTAGATATTTGTAGGTGTCAGCTTTAAACATTCAAAATAAAAGCAGGCTTTCCATTCTGGAATGCCTCGCTATTGTGTGAACAAATGGTCTCACTGCAGTTTTTCCACAACTGACTAACAAGCTCTCCCTGGAGCTTCGGGCTGGGCCTTGGTGCAGCAGGGGTAGACAGAGCACAGTCCCTCTTGGAGCTGCTTGTTTGGGGAGCTGATTGCATTTCCAGCTTTCTTGAATTGGGAAGCCCCAGGTAGGGAGGTTGAGAGACAGCCTCCCACAAAAGGGCAATGCCCAGGTGGGCATGGGGCTTGGGCATGGCAGGGTACACCCTGGTAGGTGCAGGGAAGCCCCCAACAGGGCTGAAAGCTCTTGCGAAGTCAAGGCTAAAGTGTGGCGAGGAGGTCCTGGGTGCTTCCTGAACAGTTTCCTGGCTCCTGACATGTTCCCACCAGGAAGTCTGAAGCTCTGGTTTACAATTGATCTGCCCCGAGCGCTGACTCGGCCTTCTCCCATATACTGCACTTGGGATGTCACCAGCTGTCATTCTGGACCATGATGCAAACCCTTCAGGGTTTGGCCACTTATTTTAGGCCAGCTTGAGTGGGTTGGCATTAACAGAACTCTCAAAAAAGAAGGGAGAGGAAGAGCTCAGATTTGCAGCCAAGGGCGCATGCTCTCCGTGGCTGTCACTCAGGTCCTCACCCATGTACCTCCTTGGTCCGTGCATGGCCTGCCAGACACCAGAATCAAGCAGTGAGCAGAAGTGGTGGCAGAGGCTGACTTTGGGAACGGAAACAGGGCAGGGAGGTTCCAGGGAAACTTCTTCAAGTCCTGCTCTGTCCTTGCCACCCCTCTACCTAGGTCACTGTGTCTCAAGGACAAAGATGCCTCGGTTTGCCTCATGCTCATTTCCCCAGGGTCAAGAGCAAGACAATGTTCTAGTGGTTTCTCTCAGGGGTCTTTGAGGCCCCAACTTGTCTCCCCCAGAGTTTGTCCTGCTCACTGTGATCCTCCACTCTCTTCCACATCTCTGCTACCCTTCTTTCCCATTGCATCCCTTTCCTGACATGCCCAAGGTAACTACATTAACAAGATAACCACGGTAACAACCACTCAGACTAGGCCCCAATAAAACACTTTTCTTCTCCTTCCTCTGCTCTTCCTGTCAATTAAGATTTTCCATCAGGGAAACTTTGAAACATGTGAGAATGTAGACAG